>LNAC01000182.1:1747841-1844156 GCA_002007465.1 Ailurus styani
GAGAGAGGAGGAAGCAGGCTCCCCGCTGAGCAGAGAGCCCGATGTGGGCCTCGATCCCAGGACCCTGGGATCATGACCTGAGCCGAAGGCAGCGGCTTTAACCCACTGAGCCACCCAGGTGCCCGGGTATCACATTTTTAACTATCATATCATAACTATCAAAAGAACTTACACTTTTTGATGAATTTTGAAAAAGGAGCAGATAATACAAAAGAGAGAGATAACATCTTGTTTTCTTGCCTCCAGGAACAAATTTAGGTGAGCTTGTCTTTTGTTCTCTTTTTGAATGCCAGGCCCCTCTTCTTACCTCCGTGTAGACTTCCTTCAATGGTGTGAGAAGTTAAAGTAATTGCTCACAATCCAGAATACACAGTGGCCATACTCTACTAGCCACTGTCAGGTACTCATTACCACCTCTGTGCCACTCCGGAGTGAGCTCTAAATTCTGATGGTCAATTTTAGATTCTTGAGAATCTAAAAGCAGCAACTTTTCCTGTGAATCCATCTTTACCAGCCCTGGACAGACTCTGATTTAAAATAAAACAAAAAGAAAAAATAGTTTCTTATATGGGCAAAAAAAAAAAAAGTCACTTTCCGTTACTTTATTTGTATTTTTTATTAATATTTTGCAATTCTATTTTCAAATGTACTTTGGAGAGATCTTTTAAATCTTTTGTAGGGTAAATAGTTATGAGTGTTGCCCATTTATTGTCATCATTTTTCTATTAATTTATATTGGCTATACTATAAATGAAGACTAAAACCTGTGTTCTTTCATATTTGTCTTCCCTGTTTTTGTCTTACAGCTTTGAATATGTAGTTTTTGATGTATAGATATATTTTATGATATATATTAAAATTTCTCCTTAAGTGTATAATATTATCCTCTGCTTATGACAGTAAGATCTTGAATACCATGCTAAGCAGTGGTTAAGACATACACACACATATGATTAAAACACTAAAGAACCTGGGAATGGAGGTTCCCAGGAACCTGTGGTATGGATCTGTGATTCCATACCACGGCTTCTATTTTTACATAAAAATTGGCAGTTTAAAAAGGACGTTGCTATGGGTTTAAATATATCCCCCCCAAAAGATGTCGAAGTTCTAGTCCCCAGTACCTGGGATGGTGACCTTATTTGGAAATAAGGTATTATAGATGGTTAAGTTGAGACCAAATTACTACAGTAGGCCTAATCCAACTTGACTTATAGAAAGGGGCCATTTGGACACAGAAACAGATACCTACAAGGGAAGATAATATAAAGACACAGAAAGAATGTCAACCACAAGCAAAAGAATGTCTGAGGCCACCAGAAAGAAACTACTAGAGAAGTATGAAACAGATTCTTCCTTGTAGGCTTCAGAAGGAATCAACCCTACAGAGACCTTGATTTTGGATTTCTATCCTCTGAAACTGTAAAGGCAATACATTTCTGTTAAGTTGGCTTCTTTGTTACAGCAGTCCTGGGAAACTAATACAGACACATAGGTGCCAAGTGACTGGGCCGAGTTGGAGCTTTTCCAAATTAGAGATGATGGGGAAGTCTCTCCACCATGTTCTACTACTTTAATTTTAAGAGAGAAATATCTTCCAGATAAAATAATTATTTTTGGCTCATATGTGTAAGGTCCTATGCTGGGTGCTCTGAACAGTACAAAGCAACAGCTCTTTAGAGCTCTGCAGATGCTGATGAGCTGAGGAAGGCTCTCCTTGACCCCTTCTACACCTCAGGATTTGAGATAGGCGTGTAAGCATATGGCATATTTCCTTCCTGTTATTACCTTCTAAAGCATATGGATCTCTAGAAGTGGCCAAAGATGAAACATGTTAGAAAATTAATCACAAGTCAAAAATGAACACGTACATAAAGGTTATCTTTGGAACATCATAAGTAGTCTTTTCCTGATTGCCCAGAAAGGGAAAAGTTCACTTCTAATGATTTGATATAAAACTGGAAAGAAGCATAAAATAATTTTATAGCTCATCTGCTAGTAAATGCTGTAACATGACATTTGGGTATTCATAGTTTATGAATGTCTTCACTTTCCTGCTCTCTTACAGTGGATGGACCACATACTTACTCTAGACCAAGAACAGGATGCTAACGAGGAGACTGGTTTACTGGAGACTCTACTCTTGAATTAATAAAGAAGTCTTTTAACAGAAAATGTGGATGTACCACAAAATGATAAATAGCTGTTCTTAGCCCTTGAAAGGGGCCTGGGGCATATGTGAATTGGTGATATTGAGAAGAGGATGGTCTCTGGGACCCTCCTTATGCTGATGCCTTTTAATGACTAAGTCACCTTCTGATCTTAATGTGTCTTTCAAAAATAAGTTTGTCTACTGGAATGAGATATTTCTCATTTCAATGAAATTGATTTTTTGATTCAATCAGGCTCTAATGAATTTGGTCGAAGAACCTAGTTTTTCCAGAATCTCATTACTCCTGTTAAGGTAACTACTTGTGCACAACCAAGCTGGAAATCCAGAGAGGCAGCAGTGGCCTTGAGACCTTCCCCCCATGAAAGCTCCCTAATTCAAAGACCATGCAATTAGTTTTAATTAGCAAAATGAAAGCTTCACAATACCTAGGTCCTCATTAACACCTGAATATAAACCTCGAATGTTCTCTGTCTCTTTGGATTTTTTTTTTAAGCTTGAATGAATGCCCTGAGTAAACTACATTGTATCCCAGAGGAGCTATTGTCTCATAATTGGCACACAGCAAATAGTGGTGGTAGAGAGCGTGTGGGTTTAAAAACACATATTCTGCATGCTAATATTATGTCATGATCTTTCCATGAGTGCAATTTCTGTATGAGATGTTACTCATTATCATCCTCTAATGGGTTCTTTCACCTGTCCAAGTCTCAAGGGAAAAGGGCAATTTGAAGGGGGGAAAAAAGGAAAAAGTTTTGATTTCTTGTTAATAAATCAATAGGTAATATTTCTCTTACCCAACAAGTCCTTCAAGAATATTTTGGAGATCAGAGTAAAATCTACATTTATTTTTTCATTTCTACTCTCTCTCTTACCCATATCTGTCCCATTTCTGTCTTTTGTTTGATTCTTCCCTAGTCCTTCCATTCTTGGTATTGGCTCCAAAGCACAACTAAAACAATAGTCCCAAACTTGGCTAATTCCAAACTTGATGAAAACTAACATTTTAGTCACCAAACCACAACTCTTTGTCTCTGTGTCTTTATGACTGCCATATTCCTTGGTGATATCAATGTCCAACTTGATACTCTGTGACCTCTGCTCCACAAAACATATTTTTCATGAATCAGTCTGGAGAAGCTCTACTTGTATTTTCTTTATTACTTTTAGGTTACAGAAGACAAAGATGAGGGGGAAAACCCCTATCAAACCAAATGGGCGTGCTACAAACTCATGCTTTCTCATTTTAATAGGTCTCTACAGCAAAGCTCAACAACTCTATTGATCACTAGTTTAGATCCTATAGGCACTGGCTACCCTGTCTCTTCTCCATCTACTCAATCCTCTTTTCTCACCTCTAACCTTATCACTCTCATTTCATTCTGTTCCAATAATGAGACTAAGAACACAGATCCAGATGTGTTAACACCTGTATTTTGCTCCTTTGGTGTAACCTACACAGGTCCTTTTCCATTTCCCATTGCTAATTAATTAATTAAGTTTTTGATATCTACTAATGTGGTACTACATCTGGTGCTATGTCTTATACTAGAAATAAGTAAAATGAACAAATCATAGATCCTGGCTCTGAGGAATCTGCTGTCTAATGTATGGGGTAGATGTGTGGAGAAATAAAATGCTGTATAATTGGCTGAATGTTATTTTTAAAAAAAGATACAAAGTACCCAAACACTTTAGATAAGGGATTGGACAACTTAGGACAGTCTGGTAAGGCTTCATTTGTGAAGTCACTTAGAGCTGAGTCTTCGAGGATGAGTAGGAGTTTGCCAGTAAGGGAAGACAAGGACTCTTCTTCACTACTCCTCTCCAATGTCGAGTTATTTCATATCAGTCTTCTGACACTTTAAGAGAATTAATTCCTCCATTTTCCTTCTCTCTTTTTTTCCCCATTAGCTCCATCTTCTTTGTAAATTAGCACCCGTCTCCTCTACCTTGGGTAATGGAGGGGGGAAAAATATGCATGCTGCCTTCTACTCCTATTTATTAACTCAACCTAAGGGAACTTTTCTTTCTCAGCACTTACGCCTGAACCCCCCAAGTCAGAAAATTATCACTTCTGCCTCCCTTTCGAGAATGCCACTGATGACTATGCTGACTTTGACTAAGTCCTCCTTCTCTGTGACTTCAGGAGAGTTGGTCACTGTTGACCGTCCCCTCAATGAAACTTCCTCTTCTCTGCCTTTCTGTGTCCTACACTCGTCTGTCTGACCCTCTGACCAGTCCTCTACTGTGTCCTGAACTGTCGTTCTTGTTTTCCTGGCCTTTAGAGAGAGGTGTTCTCTGAGACTTGTCCTCAGTGCTCTGTCCCTGCCATCTGCACAGAAGGATTAGTTCACTACTCCAAGACTTTTTACCTAAAGAAAGGCAGAGTCAGAACTAGGACACAGGAGTTCTAGCCACAGAATTTCTGCTCTTTAGCTATGCTGAATTGTCTATACTAACTTCAGCATTATATTTTTTTTACTATTTTTCACATTTACATTTACTACTTTTACCATTCATACTCTTATCATCATTCTCAAGAAAAAGGCATATTTTCTTATTGTTGGAAGATAGTTTGGAAAAGAGGGTGTGTTTTACTAAAGTAGAGTCTCCTGAATGAATGAAGAGCAGATTTTTAAATTTTGTATCTGTGTGTGTATGTGTACTGAGGAAAAACAATGGAGTGAGAAATTCTCCAACTGTTTTTAGCTAAACAAGAGTCAGTTTAAAGAAAAAAAATCTGGCTCTGATTATAGAGTACTAATCCCTTTGCAAACTTCAGTCATTTTGAATAAAATTGTCCTTGCAATTCATATAAAAACATAACTATATTTTATACTACTTCACAGCTAAAAAAATGTTTTACTATTGTTTATCTAATTTAATGAATGAGGCAGTGGGGCTGATTTTAAATGCCAAGTGAAGCTGTTGGAATTTAATGAGAAAATAAACTACTGAAAAACATGAGTACCGAAACTTGAAAATGAAACAGATCGGCTGTGTCCCCCGAAGAATCGTTATCTCCCTCCACGCACGCTCTTGCATCGTTCTCCTCACCCTCCGCCGCTGATTCTGCATCTGATCATGTGACTTGCTTTGTTAAGGAGACATTTGCAAACATGACCTGAGCTTAGGTCTGCAATGTTGTTGGCCATTTGGGCTTATCTTCTCTTGTCCTTGAGAACACTTCCGCTCCCATGGGAAGAAACCTGAGCTGGCTCACTGCAGACACATGGCCCCACTGAGAGAAGGATTAACCATCAGACTTGTGAGTAAGGCTGTCATAGACCACCCAGCTCCACGCGAGCGGCCATTTGGTGGCACCTGCTTGAATTACCCCTGCTGAGACCAGCAAAAGGAATGTTCAATAGAACCTATCCCATGTTGCTAACTGTTACCATGGGCAGATAAAATTGTTGTTTAAAGCCACTGAGTTTTAGGGAGGTTTGTGAGGCTACAGGGTAATGCAAACAGGTGAGTCACACACTCAGAGACATTTCTTCTTGACTTTGATTATTTTACTAAGATGGGATCATACAATGTACAATCCAGTTTATTCAACAATTGCCTGCTGAAGGTCTTCGCTTTGTTTCTAGGTTTTGCTACTTCAGCCACACTGCAGTGAGTATCACTGATTCGCAGTAGACAGACTTGTGGTGGAGGAGTCGGGGCTGATGTCATGAAGCAGAGAAGGCACAGACAGGGCTGAGGGCCCCAGAGAGCTTGAAGGACCTGGTAGATGTTTTAATCTTTAATTTCTTTTAAAGTTAGAGGGGGGGGCGCCTGGGTGGCTCAGGGGGTTAAAGCCTCTGCCTTCGGCTCAGGTCATGATCCCAGGATCCTGGGATCAAGGCCCGCATCGGGCTCTCTTCTTGGCAGGGAGCCTGCTTTCTCCTCTCTCTCTGCCTGCCTCTCTGCCTACTTGTGATCTTTCTCCCTGTGTCAAATAAATAAATAAAAAATCTTTAAAAAAAAATAAAAATAAAGTTAGAGGGGACAATGAATAGGAATAGGATAATAATGAATCCATTCTGGATTATACTCATCTTTACGTCAACACAGTTATAAAGTATATTTTATATTTTCTATGTGTGTGTATTTAGGGCAGGGAAAAAAAAATCATACCTGTAAAAAGTTCCTAAGGCCCATGGAAGTCATACTGTGACCCTGGTAATAGGTCCTGTTTCTTTTTTTTGGTTTTTTTTTCAATAGATATTTCAGGATTGCTTTCTGAAAGTCTGTAACAATTGACATTTTTACCAGAGATGAAGGAAGGTAGCCTTTTAACTTCTTCCCATCAGCAGTAGGTATTATCACTATTGGTTGCCACTCTGATGGATGCGAAGTGGTCACTCACTGCCACTTACTTGCACTTCTCTCAATGGGGAGTTGGGATTTTTTCCTGTAGGTTTACTGGCCATGCAGACACGTTCTTCTGTGGACTGCCCATTCATCATCTTTGTGCAGTTTATATTTATCTTTGTCTCTGTCGTAACTGTTGAAAACATTACTTGCCAATGAATTGTTTGCAGAGTGACATTATCTAAGCACGGGTGCTACGCACAAGTTCTGTACTTTTACATCTCCTTATTTGCCTGCCATGGTTTAAGATGTCACCCCAAAGCCTCGTTTGCACATGGACTCTCCCCAGTTTTCTTCCAGGATTTTTAGTGTTTAATTTTTTACAGAGAAGTCTTTGATCCCAGTTGGCTTTACATCTAAACTTTTAAGTGATAATTATCATTATTCTATTTATTGTCATAAACCCGAAAAAGAAGACAGATACGTTGGGCCGAACACAGAATGGGAAGAAGGGAGTTTGTGTAGTGTTTCTGGAGTTATTTTCTACGATAAAAAGAAAGGAGTGCATTAAATCACGTGTTTTCAAACTGGCTCCCATGGAATCCTGAGGCTCACAGTGGTTCTTTGTAGACTTACATAAAAAAAGAGAGGACTATTCCCCAAACAGTGAGGATTTAAGCTTCATACAAATACTATCAATTACTACTGTATTTTATGTGTCAAGATTTCACCTATGATTTTACTTAAGGAGGGAAAATGTCTTGGGGAAAAAACCCTCAAAAACCCTGGATTAGATCATCCTTACCTTTATTATATGATTTTAGAAAAGAAAGAGAAGGGAAGAAGAAGAGGAAGAACAAAAGTGGGGAAAAGCTTCTATATTGATCCTTATAACAATGGTATGAGGCAGGTATCCTTCTCCTCAGAGGCAGATCCAGGCTCTCCAGGGCCCCGAGTCAATACATTTTAGAGGTTTTCTTTAAGAAAAAAGAGTATTCAAATAGAAATGAGAATGTAGCTATGAAAATGGGCTGTGAGAGCGCTCTTGAAAGTCATTCCTAGATCAGGATGCCAGCAAGAACCTCATAATCTACAGAAATGGTTGAAGACCACATAAATACAGTCACTAAACCCAAAACTACTGTATCCTCAACTCAACATTCCCCCAGCCAGACACCGAAAGTGCTGGAGGCTGTGCCAAGGAGGACAGTTGGAATGAGACTGGGTTCCTTGCAACTAAGATATTTTGTATGCTTTGTGTGAACAGATGTGAAGCCGCCCTACACCAGTGAGGGCTCTGAAGCCTGAGCTCTGCTAGCTTCAGAGTGAATTCCCAGTTTATAACGGAAGAAACTAAGGCTCAGAGAGATTTAGTAATTTACCAAAGTCACACGCCTTGTCAGCGAGTGTAAGCCTCCAACAAGTGCTCTGGCCCTGGTTATGAGAGTTCTGCTCTCCAGCACGGACTCCTGGGTCCCGTCTGCTTCTCATGGGGCTTTTTGCCTTTGAAGGGTTTAAATGTCTCACTGAACAAATTGTTCATTTAAGAAGAATAAAAAGGAGGAGGAGGAGGAGGAAGGAAAAAGATAACATTTAATGATAAATGATAATGATCTCCTTTAAATGATAAAGCGCATGGTAGGTGTGGAAGCATTCTTATTAATAAACGAGTTTTGATAACTAGGCTCTTAGAGTGTTGGGCTGTGGCCATTGTGCGGGAATTCTAATTAGAATTAGACATCACTTCTGTGCTAAGGCCATTTTGAAAATTAAGATATCCATGGGAAAAACACGTGGTAGTCGTTTCACTCTTAGGATTTCAAACCCCATATGGACCTGAGCGCCCTGAAATTCCGAAGCAGCTTCATAAGGAGACGCCATGAAGCTAGCTCTCCATCACAGGTGTGCCCATTAGCAGGGCTACAACTGTATCATCCTGCTTGATTTCTCTATCAGCCACTCAGTTGCTGGATGATTTCATCTAAATGGCGAGTGATTAAGTAAGACCCCATACACACAGTACCTAGCATTTTTCCATCTCTCTTCCCTTGGCAAACACGGAAAGGCCAAACTCATTTTAATCACTAAATGCAATATAAGAAGCATGGAAAATATCCTTTTAAAAAGTTCTATGCATTCCAAGATCAAATAGAAATATATTGAGTATAACCAAAGTTCTGAATAATTCATGCTCTGCTCACCTTACCTTACTATGCACAACTGAAAATTGGCCATATTGATTTCTTGCCCAATATATAGTGAAACCTCATTTATCTGACATCATTTGGGAATGAGCTGTTCATAGAACCACAGAAGTTTAAAGCTTGAGAAGACCTTGGAGGCATCTAATCTATTTCCCTCATTATAAATAATTATAATAATTATAACAACAGCAGCTCCTTGAGCTGTTACCGTGTTTCATATCCTTTGCTGAGTTGCTTGCACGTGATGCACCATCGGTTTTTCACACTGCTCCTATGAAGTACGCATTATTCTTTCCATTTTACCAACAAAAAAACTGAGGCTTAGAGAGATTAAAATAATTAAAGGCTATACAGCTTCGAAGTACTGAAACCAGGACTGAATTTAAGCCGATGGCCTCTGTTCTTAGCCACTGTGTTGTGTTAGCTCTAAGAGTCAAAGGTATCAGATGTCTTGCTCACCCAAAGTCACCCACTTACTCAGTGTCAATTACTAGACCAGAACTTACATCTCCTGACTATCTGTTATCACACTGCCTCCATCTGATACAAACTTGAACATAATTGGATCTTTAACAGAAATGAACTGATGAACTATTTTCATTCCTTTAAGCATGAAAACTCATTTTATTTTAAACATTTTCAGAGAAAATCATTCTGAAAGTTATTGCAGTTTCCTGCCTCCTTAATCATACTACATTAAATACAATTGCCATTTCTTGCTGACTCAGTTTTTATAATTAGGTACATCAATCATTGGATTATGTTGTAACAACATGATACCCTCATCAAATGATCCCAGAAACTCTATTTCATTGACTTGTTGGTTTCCCCTTTTATAAGCTACGAATCCCTACTATGTTATGCCTGGGGAAGCCATGTTGCAAAATGTCACCAACTTCTTGTCTACACACACACAAATATGATTATTCTGAATATGAAATGTGTTGGGAAGCAATACTGGCGGGCTTGTTTACACTGGGTGTTTGAAAAATGAAACAAAACAAATGTGACCTCCAGGTTAGAGTCATCTTCCTTTAGGAACGATGGAGCTGAGTTCTGTAGGATAAAGTAAGAGTATCTTAGTGGGGTGCTGGCGAGCGGGCAGTGCCATGGTTAGTCCTAGACTCCGACACCAGAACAGTTTGACTCTTGGCTGGCTCCCCAGTTTATGCACTGGAAGCCTGAAGGCAACATTTCACCTACGGTGGCTCAACTCCTTATCTGCAGAATGGGGCACATGGTAATGACACCCCCTGCAGAGTTGTGGGAAGAGAGTCTTGTACTTACTGAGTTCTTTATAAGTACTAGCTAGGATTATGTCAGCTTTTATAGCCCCAAGGACCAGGACTCAGGAAACAAAAGAAATAGGTAGAATACTACTAGGATGAGAATTTAGTTTACATCTTTTTAAAAGAATTTTAAATTTTCAATTTATTTGAAATTTTAAATTTATTTGAAAAATAAATTTTATTTATTAAAATTAAAATATAAAAATATTTTAAATTTATTTGAAAAAGAGAGCGAGAGAGAGAAAGCATGAGCAGGGGGAGTGGCAGAGGGAGAGGGAGAAGCAGGCTCCCTGCTCAGCACCAGGCTCAATCCCAGGACCCTGAGATCATGACCTGAGCCCAAAGCAGATGCTTAACTGACTGAGCCCCCCAGGCACCCCTAGCTTACATTTTTTGATGTATGTATGTGTGTGTGTGTGTATGTATGTGTGTATGTATATCTATACACAGACACTTATATTTCTTGAAGTAATTAAAGAGCATATTCACTTATAATTCAGACCTAAGCTTGTAAGCATTTGTAAACAGGAGACACATCCTAGGTAACCTAAGATCGACAGTAAGGCCAAAGCTGGCATCATTCGCCTCTGTAGAAAAAGTTCTACTGAATGAGAGCTCACTGTCTTGGAAGAAGAATAGTTTTTTAAAGAGTTTGAACTGTTCCAAAGTTCTTATGCTGAGCTGCAATTACACCCCTATACTTCACAACCACATATCCTAATTCTTCCTTTTGGATACCCAGAAAAAGCCAAATACTTCTTTCTTATGATATGGCCTACTTTTAATTTAATTATATGATTCTTTGAAATTAGCTTAAGATTTAATCCTCATTAAAACATAAGGAGCCCTTAAGTGCTTTGAGTATCAGTTCCTCATAAGCAGGGCTAACCCGAAGTAACCTGTGAAGTTGGTCTCAATTACCTCCTATTGCCCCCTAATCCCACTCCAGGGCACTCCTCCCCAGTTGGTGTATTATCCTCCAAAATTCCTTGCAGATTAACTCCACTAACCACCAATAAATCTCTAATTAGCTCCTCACTCAGTTCTTGAGTATTTGCCAGAGAGAGAAGGATCTGATAAGCTAATTCACATCACGACGTGACTGGGCCTTTCCTGAAAGGTGTTGTTTGGAAGGCCAAGTACTGTTGCTCCCTGCTGGTGGGTTTCAGGCACCCGGATACACAGCTGAACGGGGAATATTTACAGGTGAATTGCTCCCCCAAACAAACTGCCGCTAAGGCATAGAGGGCCAAGTTGCAAGGGACTCAGCCCCTTTAAGCCCCAGCGTTGGGCTGAGAGCTGTGGGAGAGTGGAGGAAGCCTGGGGAGAGTACCAAGACATGGAAGAAAACAGATTTGTGAGCCATCTTCGTTTGTCATGGTCGATTCTCAAATCACCAACAGGGAAAGACGACCAATATGTAGAGAGGGTAAGTAGAGAAAAAGAAAAATGCATTCCCTCCATCACCTTTAAAGCCTTTCATTGATGAGAAGGAAAGCAGGAAAAAGAGTTAAAATATCCAGGGAGAAAAAAAGAACTGGCATAAAGTGCTATCAGGCCTTTCCGTTGAGAATTACTCAATTTGTTTTAACTCTGTTTTCCCCTGGAAGCATCAAAGTACTAATGTTTCTAAAAAAATTTCTAAGATAGAAAGGCAATTAGTTTTTTACTGACTTAATAACAGAGCTACTAGCACTGTAGGGGACAGTTGAAAATAGTTGGAAAACGTTACGTCCTTCAAATAATTATCTGCAACTGGGAAATTTTCACTGGCCAAGAACCGCATTTTATTCAGCATCTTTAAACCACCACTTGACCTTTGGGCTACCTTGATTTTGATTTTCTTACACTGATCATTGTTCAGTCTCTTTTGCCTTAAATTTGGCTTTCATCATCTCGAGGAGTTGTCCGTTGAAACGTCTACTGGAGCTTATGTATGTATTTGTCCAGAAAATCGGAATCAAAGAATCATTACTAACTTACTTTCCTGGGAGATTTATAGAGAGCTCTGGGAATAAACTTCTTGAAACTCATATCAGAAAAAATAGTGAAATAGAAAAAAATAATATATTTAAGAAACTTTTTATCAGCATCTAGCATGCTACATGCAATGTGAGATACTAGGAGGAAAAGAGAATAAATGTTAAAATCGGTCTTTCCTGTCAGCCCAATTTTACATAGAATCTATTTGCAGAGTCAAACCATAAACTCCTAAGTCAGTCCCAAACTGTATGACATGGACTTCTGGACTCCTGGAAACCTGAAAATCATATTACAGGAGTTATATATGTTCCTCTGAAAATGTTTGAAGTGTGTAATTTTTATCTGTTAATTGAATGAAAACCCCACCTGATCTAGACCACCACCCTATAATAAGGTCCTGCCTACACCGTGTCTGCATTGGAGCTTTCTTTAATGCAAAGCGATGGCAACTGTTACAGGCTCATCTAAAAAATGGCAGACGTGGCCTATCATAGATTAGTAAGGTCACATTACGGCATTTTTGCGAGTACCTGTTTGATAGTAGTTAGTAACACATTTACATTGAGAATAGCTGCTTTGCTTTGGTGAAACATTGTGTCACAATAAATTAATGTTGATCATTTTGAATTAATTAGTTTTTTCATTGGGTTGACATTTAAAATTTTTTTCTTTTATTATTTTTAAAAGAGCCATAAAGCATAAAAATTCATCAAGAGCTTTTTTCATGTGGATGCTTAAGCAACAGAATAATTAAAATAATTGAATTCACCATTGTGAGTACGTGTACATATATTTTTTACTTATTTGAAGAACACTGGTAGAGAGTGTAGAGGTCTGAGGCCACCTATTAAGAAGGTATAACTGTTGCCCATATAGGGGTCAAGGCTGGATTAGAGGACCAGCATGTTCTTCCAAATTTGGGAGTCTGCGATCCAAAGTACTGGCCAGGAGTTGTGGAAGATCAGAGAAGGAGCTATCTGTGTGCAACGGCTGGGTTTTTAATGGAACAAAGCACACAGGAAACTGGCTGGATCTTACTAAAAAGGCTGGGATTTGGAAAGACAGGAAGAAAAGAGGAAAGGGTGTGTATTCCTTTTTTTTTTTTTTTAAGATTTTATTTATTTATTTATTTGACAGAGAGAGAGAGACAAGTAGGCAGAGGGGCAGGCAGAGAGAGAGGAGGAAGCAGGCTCCTTGCCAAGCAGAGAGCCCGATGCGGGCCTCGATCCCAGGACCCTGAGATCATGACCTGAACTGAAGGCAGAGGCTTGAACCCACTGAGCCACCCAGGCGCCCAAGGCTGTGTATTCCTGGATGTGTGGATGAGAGCTGGACTTTTGTGAGACTTTAGAAAGAATGACTTGGTGGGAGCAGAGCCTTCATCTGCGGGAACAGGTTACAAGCAGTTAGAGGTCGGTGCTCAGACCTGGGAGGGACCTGCAGACTACAGGGGCAGCCATGGGTCTTGTGGTGGGAGCTCAGGCCCTTCAGTGCACTGGCAGAGGAGATGGGTTAGAGACGCTGTGCATTCAGAGAGCACGGTCTTACTGGAAGAGCATGAGCACAAAGACCAGGAAGTGGCATCTTTGACCTTCTTCCTACTGTGGGTTAGAATTATGTGTTACTGTTGATTTTATTTTTTCTCCAACTAGAAAGTGAGCTCTCTAAGGGCAGGGACAGTATCTGTATTCACTAGCTGCTGAATTCCTAGGACCTTGTATGTGGTCGATGCTCAATAAATAGCTGATAAATAAGCAAATAAATAAAAATATGTATGAATTTAGGTAGATGAATAATAAACTGGAAAGAAATTTCAAAGAAGGCACTGATTTTTAAAATGCTCAGAAAAGAAACACGAAACTTTGGTCTTATCTTGTAAAATGTCATCAAATGCAATAATTAAAAAAGTTATCTCAGGTAGCCAGGTTCATGCCTGGCTGAGTCCAAGAAATGCTCAGATTTTCAGACACCTGTCCCTTCTCCTAGTGAGATGAGTGTGTGTGGACCTCCCTCATGTCTTCCCGTTTGGTGAGACCCTCCTCTGTGTGAAATGCTATCATCAAGGCTACTGAACTGCCTCCTGGTATAACGAACAGGAGATAAAGGAAACTAGCAAATCCTTTTTTCTCTTGGCAAGGCCTGTCTGTAAGCCTCCTACAATACACTGCTGGAGCCCGAGAAAGCCTATTTTTGCAGACAGAGGGTGAATATGACCAACCTGTTTTATTTGCATTCCTGTCTCAGTGCTCTCCTCCCATCCCCCACCCACAGACAGATGCTTTGGGATAAGTGAGGAGAAGGTTCTGCAGAGACACACGAGGCCAAAGCTCATTCAGATATTCACACACACACAAAAATTATGTCTATTACACGTGCAAGATTAGAGCTTTAGGGGAAGTATAAACCTTTTATTTATCCATAAGCAGGACAACCCAAGAAACTGAATAATAATTTCCCAGCAGTTATCCTAGATTTGAGGAAATTGTTTTTTCTTTCTCCTTCCCTTTAGAAATGGTAGTATATTAAAACTGAAGGGCCTCTTGGTCTCCCAGATGCTGTGCAGCTCCAGATGCTACAGGTGAGGACAGGAGAACCCAAAGGTGGCCCAAGGCATGCTGACTGCCAGGCACTCGAGACTGGAGCTCAGCCTCCCAGCTCTATTTCCAGCCAGCAATATTTTTTCCACTGTGACTTTTCACTTCTACTTGTTTTTAACTGGTTGGTTTTCACACAGCTCCGGTCATCTGTTGTCAGTGGGTCTTCACGGAACTATGGGTCTGTATTCAACACCCTGCTGGATACTTACTCAATGCTGGCTGTTGGGACTAGGTACAACGAGGTGGGTCGGGCCCTGTGGGGACAGAGAAGCCCCGGGGTTTTGCAGCGCCTACCGGGGAAGACTTGCTGATGACATGGGGTTTGTGTAACAAAGGGGGGGATTCATTGTTCTTGGTCTGTGCGCCTGAAATCTTTGAGAATCCACTTTTGTGTAAGGGAAAGAAAAGCAGCAGGAGGAATCATGAAGAGGCACTCACGAGGTGTTTCAGGGCAAGGATAACAGAGCTAAACTCTTACCACAAACATGCTTCACCTGGGCTGTGAGTGTCAGAGGAAATTATCACTGCCCTTTGAAATTTTGATTCCTAGCTTGCTCTTCACCTGGAAGCAACTTGTCTGCAATTTCAACTTTATAAGTCTTATCTTTGAAATAAAGGGCTAATTTTTATGAAATCCATAGGTTTTGCATACCTGCCAAAGACTCCGGTTTTAGTAATTCGGTAGGGAACTGTCAAAGGTGTCAGTCACTTTACAAAACCAGCAGCCTCAAAATCCCTCAGGCATTCAGAATTTTCTGACAGCTCTATTTCTATTCTTTGAAAGGGAACTCCTGGCTCATTCCTCTGTACCCTAAGTAGGCCTGAGCCAGACGAAATTGAGCTCCATCTTTCCAACAAATAAAATTCTAAATGGCGACAGACCAACAGATTTAAATAAAAAATTTCCATTATTATAAGCTCATATCAGGGTCTTTCAACCTCAGCACCATTGATATTCGGGGCTAGAAAATTCTTTGTCATGGGGGCTTCCTGTGTTTGGAGGGTGTTTATCAGCATCACCGGCCTCTACCCACTAGATGCCAGCAGCACTCCCCTCCCCAAATGTAACAACCACGAGTGCCTCCAGACATTGTCAGATGTCCCTGGTTGAGGACTCCTGCCCTACACGAGGCCTAAGACTCCAGATGGGCATCTCTGCTGACAGGGAATTGTATCTACATGCTGGGAAGTTAAGGAAACACTGATCTCTCTGAAGCCCTGAATGCCTGGCTAACAGAATAGCTGGGCTATTAGGGTCCCTGAAGCTCCATTTCTTCAGCTGTAAATGATAATAAAAATGAAAGGCTATAAAAGCTACTTATGCTAGTTTCAGTTAAACTAGTATTAATAGTTAATGCTGGTTGCATAGTTGTGTCTGCAGTAAATGGTGACCGTTACCACCAACACAACTGAAGCCAATATAACTGTGACTATAATCAGAGCCACTGGCCAGGTTAGCAATGACTCTTTTACCCAGTGTCACTGAGGGGATGGGGTAAAGAACAGTGATTTCACAAAAGAATAATAACTAAAGCTTATTTCTTTAAGCATGAAGCTTAAAAAGTGTTATCTCCTTTTGGCCTTCTCAGCAGACTGTAAAATATTTAATTCAGGGGGCACGTCGTTGGCTCAGTCGTTCGAGCATCTGACTCTTAGTCATGGCTCAGGTCATGACCTCAGGGTCATGGGATCAAGCCCTGTGACGGGTTCCATGCTCAGCATGGAGTCTGCTTAAGATTCTGTCCCTCTGCCCCTCCTCCTGCTTGCGTGCGCACTCTCTCTCTCTCTCAAATAAATATTTAAAAAAAAAGATTTAATCAATGTTATAAACACCTTACTTTTCTCTCATTTTTGCATCAATAAAGTACATGTGCAGGGCGCCTGGGCGGCTCAGTGGGTTAAAGCCTCTGCCTTCGGCTCAGGTCATGATCTCAGGGTCCTGGGATTGAGCCCCGTATCGGGCTCCTTGCTTGGCAGGGAGCCTGCTTCCCCCTCTCTCTCTGCCTGCCTCTCTGCCTCCGTGTGACCTCTCTCTCTCTGTCAAATAAATAAATAAAATCTTAAAAAAAAATAAAATAAAATCAAGCACACGTGCAACGAATGTATGTCCCTTCAGCTCACGCTTCTCTCTCGTGTCACGATGCTCCACACCCCCCAGCAGACTGATTCCAGCTCTGGCTCCGTCACTGCGGTCTGTGTGACCTGGGGCATTTCACTCATGAGCGATGACTTTTTGTCTCCCGAAGTTCTTAGGAGAAACGAATCAGACAGTGTAGGAGAAACTGCTTTAGGAATCCCGGTACTTAACACAAAAGTAAGGCGCTATTATTGTCACTACTGCCATGTCACCAACACCCCCACTGCCATGAATCATGCCTTGGATATTCGGAATGCCACTCTGGCCCCTGCTTGAGTACGCAGGTCAACACCGATCGGCATGGGGATAGCTACACTCTTATCAGACGGGCGCCTTACCGCCACTGGGTGAATTCTACAATTTCCTAGCGATTGGCATAATTTTCCCATGTTCAGCAACATAATGCAACATTATGGAAATTGTCTGAAAAAAACTTTTTATCCAGCATGCATCATTTTGTGCTCTATAGACAGCAGGTAAACTTATGTCCTCCTTGAAATCGGTAATGATAAAATTGCCCAGGCATTAAATTTTTATTTTATGGAAACCTGTAGCCCTCACACAAGAAAAATATACAAGTATACTTTGCTTTTATTTTATTCAACCTTGACTGCCTTGATTCCCTGGCTTTTGCTTTGAAAAAAGTTGGTAAATCACCATAACAGCCTGATTTAAAAACCACTGTTACTCGGCCCAGGGAATAGGCTGTTATGGGAACAGTTCTAGGAAAAAGCCACACTGTTATATTGTAGCCTCATCATTATATCCAAGAGAAATCTTGTCTCTGGTGTGATCTGCTTATTCAGCATGTGTGGCACACTGTCCATCTATAGGAATATGAATGAGCGAATGAATGAACCAATGAACAATGGAAGGAAAGAAGGGGATGAAGGGAGGGAGGGGCTCTGTGCTGGGGTTCACTTCGAAAAGCCGAAATAAATGACAGAAACATGTGTATATATAGAAGATGCTGATATACTCACATTTTTCTGCACTTTTTGCTTCAGAAATGAACACAGCTCTTTTCCATTTTAAGATTAGCACAACCTTCTTACACCTTACTTCACTTCCTATTCTAAAAGGCAGTTCAGACCTGTGGCCTGGCTCTGTTCTTCTGTTCATCTACTAGCTTCCGGATGGTTACTGCATTAGATGGTATGTTGGAGGCTCATCCAATGTGTCATTAAAAAAAAAAAAAAGCCACAAGTCATTCCTGTATTTGGTGATTCGGTAGAACACTGATCTTCTCTGATCACTGTGACAAGGGACTTACATCTGGACTTCATTCTCTAGCTCTCCCCATGCCCATTCTTATGGGACTCATACATCCTACACCTGCCCTCCCTCCTTCCTGTGGACTAGTCTGGGTCCCTTCACCAGGAATATAAAATTGATATTAAAAGATAGAGCTTAGTCTTCCTTTAAGGAGGCACGAGAAAAGAGAAAAAACTGCTCTGTGTGTGTGTGTGTGTGTGTGTGTGTGTGTGTAGGAGAGATTGTGAGTGAGAATGAGGAGCTGGTACACTGAGCCAAGTTAGAGACAGAATGAGAGCCTTTAGCATTCTAGATTCTTCCTGGGCTCTTCTCTGCCCTTGTGCATCAGGATTCACACCCGTATTCTTAGAAAGCCACTCCAAGTGGCCAAAGCACAAAAAATGGTAGGTTAGTGGCAACCAAACCCAAAACTGACAGAGTTCGCACTATGGCCATAGTGCCTACAAATGAGGACACTTAACTTTATATTTCCTTTGTCCCCTCCACATACTCTGAGCTCAGCTGCTACTGAGGTTGTGGTACCATGCCAAGTACAACGACAGCTTCCCACCCCAAGCACCTGCCCTCCACAGACCTTCCTGGGCTCAAAGGGAGGCTGCTCAGCTACAGATGGGTGCAACCAGGCAGTGTGCAGGAGCTGATATTCTCACAGCCACCCGGAACTAGTGGGGCGGGGGGCGCAGAATCAGTGAATCAATGCCACAGCATCTCCATGAACCAAAAGGTTTCTCAGAGGCTCCCTGTTTGGGGAATTGTTTGGGGAAGAACGCAAACTATGACAAAAGTCATTTCCTGTCATAAAAAGGACTTCACACCTAATACCTTCTGCTCACTCATGTGCCTGTCTCGTCTCATCTGACATCAAAGAGTAAGAAGATTTGGGCCATTATAATTTCAATTCCACTACATAATGTAGCTTCTGAGGCCATTTGGTGAAAACTAGCTATAGTCCTAAAGCAAGATTCTTCCAAGAATACATCTTGAAAACTCAATGGCAGTTTACATTATTTGGGAGGGCTTTTATATGGTATATGTACATTTCTCACAGAGAAATGTTATATATTTGGCCATATTTTAAAAAATCGATACAGTATACAAACAATGGATATACCAAGAACACTTAAAGTGCACTCATTTGCAGTTTTGTAACTTTCTACTTTTTAGGGCCTTAGGCATGAATGATCTCTAAAATTTTTGAACCTTGATATTATGAGCTATAAAATATGAAAAGAAATACCGATCTTACATAATTCATGGAAGTCAGAAGCGCACAGTATTCAACTGGTGCCCAAAGGAGTGGAAAAACTTAATGTATGGCTCATATTTTAAGGAAATAAATATAAGTACATATTGAACAAGAGTCACCCTCCCCTCCAAAAAGCTATTTGGAAACGCCTTCATTTTCTTTCCCACCATGTTGACACACTGGAGAAGAATACTGATCAGCATGTGATTCCTCTATCTTCACCACTTAGGCCAAGTTCTTCCACTACACAGGAACTCAAAGGCATTTTCACTTTCATTTAGAAGTCTAACTGATTTGGTGAGCACACACTGAAATACATCTTAGAATGTACTGACCCACATACTTCAGGTTCTAGTCCTAACTTATGGCCTAGACAAAAATTAAAATTAGCCTTTAAAAGCATGACCTTGTTAAAAATGATTTCCTTCAGGCACTAAGCCGTAATTAGAGTATTGCATTGATTATATATTTTTCTTAAATACGCCATTTGTCACTGATTTAATCCTTGTGGATGAAACTTCACCTCAAGCTTGATATCTGTATTCCAGACAGGCTGATTATGGGATATTTTCCATAGACTACTAGGACAAGGGAGCATAGACACTATTTGGTTTCTTCCTACCTCCTTAGTTTGCAAGTAAACTCAAGGGCACGCTACAGATTAGATTAAAAACCAAGTCAAGGAATCTGGGTGCTTCTGTAACACTTTTAAACAATATTTTCTAAAGCATGTTTGGGGAACCCTGGTCCCTTGAGATCCTGTAACTCCAGGGCCCACAATAAAAGGTTGCTGTTGTAAAATAATTTGAGGAAATAAGGCACATGTTGGAATATTTAAAAATTCTTCAATTGATGTAGCTAAAAAATAGGTTTTACTAAAGTAAACTGGTCACAGAAAATCTCTTTCCTCTCCATGGATAATTCATTAACATAGTCATCTCTTGTTATGTTAAGAAGTATAGCCCTATTAAATCAAGACCTTCCAGGATAAAGTTCAAGGACTTCAGTTGAAGATATCCAGGCTTTTTATCAACTCACCGACCTGTGTCCCCTACATATGTTCTCCACACCCCCAACTAGCTTGGGTCTCCTGAGGTGTCTAGAGTCTCGCTTCTCTGATATATCTGGGAGATACTGCTAGGCCTTTGAGAGCGGTTTCTATTCATTCCTCGCTTTCTCTGTCTCTGTCTGTGTCTCTCTGGCTCTCTCTTTTACACATACAAACACGCACGACCTCACTTGCCAGACAGAATGCCTAGGATGGCATAAGTTTTCTGTTCTTTAATATAGAAAATAACACTGTATCAGATATATACCCCAAATTCTCAAATTTGTGTAAGAATAGATCATGTAAAAACATACATGTAAAAAAACCATACATGTTAAGTTAAAAAAAGAAAAGAAAAGGGATAAGCTATCCCTTGATATATTCTGTGCTGTTTGTCGATCCCACGCCTGCCAGAAATGCCAGCCTAAGGGGTCAGTAAGTGAGGCTGCCAGTCCCCTGACTTTCCCTGCTGACGGAACCCCACCAACAGAGTAGAAAGAGGCTGAGCCTGGGCCTTCAGGGAATACTTAGGCAAAGGCAGGAAACACTGAAAAGGACGCATTAGTAGAAGAAATGAATGGTGAATTAGAATTTTCTGGGAAGTTTTTAAAAATCTTATAAGCAGGTGAGAATTCTCGGTAGTGTCAAGTGCTCTTGATGGATTTTGAGAAACGGTAAGCCTGTGTTACTTTCTCTTAGGAGTGGATGGAAAGACTGACATCAAATGCAGGCCCTTCCGTTTCATTCTGACGCCCCGGTCCCCTCCCCCACCTCCGCGGCAGTTAAGGTAGTTACCTTGAATGCCCGTATCCGAGCAACTCAGAGGACATCACCTTCGCATGTCATCCACCTAATGGACAGAGTACAAAGCTGAAGCCATGAAAGGAGAGACCTAGGAGATGACACACAGGTGTGTGATGTCTTCCTTCAAAGTAGGCATTTAAAGGGCAAACGTCGTAAATAAGATCATTTTGCGGAGAAAAAAGAGCATAAAGTAGGAAGTATCTCCTGCTCTGTTTGATTTGATGTTGTACAGGGAGCTCAGAAGACAAGTTACTCCTCTAGAATCTCTACCTCCCTGATCTGAAATACTGTGGACATACTGTCACATTCTAAACACATCTTCAAACTCCTTACTGACTGCCAAGGATCAGTGTTCGTGAAAATATTAACGGAGTTTTCACACCCTGGATTCCCTTACTCCTGGTATTTTATTCTATAATAGAGCCACATAATACAGAATCTTGAAAAACAATGAGGAACAGAAGCAAAAGAGAGGTAAATAAGGATCTGAAAAAGTGAACCAACTTGAGATTTTTAAAATAATCCCTGTGCTAAAAGAGGACTGACAGATCTACAGACAAGGAAGAAAGGTTCCCTCCAGCGGAAAAAATACTGACCAAAGGGTCCTTCTTAACACTTTCTGATTCTTGTACGGTGGTGTAGTGTTTTCTGATTTCTGCTGGAGTAGTGTGGTGAGAACGTGTCCGATTGTATGAATTTACTCTTCTTTACTGGAATCACAGAATATAGCTTCCTATTTGTGGTGGGCAGAATAAAGGCCACCCTGAGCCGTCCACCTCCTAATCCCAGGAACCCGTGGATCTGTTTCCTTACCTGGTGAAAGGGTCTTTACTGGTGTGATAATGTAAGGATCTCGAGGAGGGAGTCATCCTGGATTATCTGGGTGGACCCAATATAAACACAAGGGTCCTTCTGAGGCAAAGAGGAGGCAGGGCAGTCAAAGTCAGAGTCCTGTCACACGAGGAAGACTGGACCAGCCACTGCTGGCTTTGAAAGTGGAAGAAAGGGCCCCAAGCCAAGAAACCCTCCAGAAGGCGAGAAAGACAAGGGGAGAGATTCTCCCTTGGAGCCTCCAGAAGGAATGCAGCCCTGTCGACACCATGATTTTAACCTAATGGGACCCATTTTAGACTCCTAACCCCTCAAACTGTAAAATAATAAACTTGTGTTGTTTTTCGCCAATAAGTTTGTGGTAATTTGGTATAGCAGCAGTAGGAATAAAACACATGTTTTGGTGTGTATGTTTTGTTTTTATAAGGTCTCTTCGAAAGAATATGGACAATGGAGATGACCACAGGGTCTGTTAACGAAATCAAAGCACAACATCAAAGGTTGGAAACAAGGCTGGCCTCTTTTGTTCAGTGCTAGGCATCTCAGCATTTGTGAACTTTATAAAAATACTTGAGAGAGAGAGAGAGAGAGAGCACGCACCATACAACTCTGCCCACGTGAAGACGTGCAGGGAACTTTCTGGTACAGGAAAGCACCTGCCTCTTCAAGGAGGTGTTCTTCCTACTTTCCTGAATGTGTGCTGGACCGCCTCCTGCCCTCTCTAACTTATTTCCCTCCCTAATCATTCACACTCCCTTCTTTTCTTTTTTTTTTTTCTCAATTATTCTTTTGTTTTTCTCTTAAATTTGCCATCACATGGAACTAAGGTCAATTTTATTAGTTCTGTTTACCTAAAATGTTTCATTTTTCTTACTTTCAGTGTATTTTCATCCCTTCTTCTATGATGAAATGCTACAGCGACAGAACAGATATTTTAAAGTTTATCTTTCCATTTTGGCTACCAAAAGTGAAATCTGATTTCAACGAATTGACATATATACACATTAAAAAAATAGCTAGAAAATGTTTCGAAACAAGTAACAGTGGTTATTTCCAGACAGTGATGCAATAGGTGATTCTTTTTTCTTTTTTTTATTCTTTCAAACATTTCCTCATTACACATCTCATCTTGAAAATTTTTTTCTAAAGAGACAATATATCTTTTTTTTTCTTTTAAGACACTGAGATGACAGGGGCATCTGAGTGGCTTAGTCGGTTTGGTGGCCAACTCTTGATTTCAGCTCAGGTTATGATCTCAGGGTCATGAGATCGAGCCCTACGTTGAGCTTCACGCTCGGTGTGGAATCTGCTTGAGATTCTCTCCCTCTGCCCTGTCCCTGCTTGTGTGCTTTCTCTAAAATAAGTGAATAAATCTTAAAAAAAAAAAAAAGACACTATGATGACTGAGAAAAAAGAATATTATCTGCTGATTCCATTCAATCTTATTTCTAAGTATATTTTTAGGGAATTAAAATCTAAGTTTCTGGGGCCTGAATTAAACATTATAACAAAGGAACAACTGATACCAAATATGAGGATAGAGACACCCTTATTCCATGCTATACTCTTAACATGTGTGCAAACGAGCCCTACTTTCTGTATATCGTTTTTCTTGTTTGTAACAGCTTTCTATAATTGACCTACACTTGCTGTCTACACTTGTTTTGCTTCTCTACTGCCCATCTACTACTGTGTATTTTAGAAATAATTCTCCTGACATCATCTAATTGATTTTTTTATGCCTTGTCTGAACTTCATCTCTCATAGCTGCTCGCGTTTGCCACTTGTCATCACATTGATACTCTGATTCCATTTTCCACACACCCGTCACCCCTTCAGGGCACAGTGGGAATGTGACAAGGAAGTTCTGCGTGACCGCGACCCCGAGGCTTTGAGCGCCCCTGCCCACAAGCCTGTCTCTGCAGCAGGAGAACAGCTCCCTCTGAATGCCATCACATCCCATTCTATAATTTTCTTTTTAAAGACTTCGGCAGGACTGATTCCACATCTTAATAAAATTCATCACCTCTTAAGGTGGTCTGAATACAAACATTTGGGGGCTGAATCCGGCTACCTGACTGACAAGGAGAGCTACCAAGAAGAAAACCCTTGAAACTAAATGCTCGGAGTCTGCAAACCACAGTGCAGGGTGATTATATGCAGTGTTCCCCACTGTTTATGATTTGGGGGCTATAACTAACGCTACTAAGAATATGTACAAACACTACCATACATACATAAGTCAAATGGAGACACTCCTACACTCACATCACTGGAGCGTGGTTTTGTTTTTGAGCAGGATGGGTACCCCCGCTTTTCAAAAGTGTGTATTATGACCCCTTGCTTCTGTGAAGGACCTATATTAGCACCTGTTTTCACTAATCAAAAGAAATCCTAAGATTTTCACCCCTATGAAAAAAAGGTGAAAAGCTAAAATAGCGTTCAGCATGTGTGCTGTGGTGAGCTGTTCCATGGGCAGCACCCAAGCTGGCACCTTGCCCAAAACCCACACTCAGCATCCCCACGTCCAGCCACCAGAGGTGTGTCTGTGAGCAGCTGGGCTTTGTCTTGATATGGTGCATCCGTTCGAAAGATGTGTCCTAAGGTCTAAGAAAAGCCTAAGGGAAGTTATCTGGGGGCTCTGGAAACGCTCAAACATTTTCCCATGTAAATTAATGGCAACTGGGGCACCTGGGTGGCTCAGTGGGTTAAAGCCTCTGCCTTCGGCTCAGGTTATGATCTCAGGGTCCTGGGATCGAGGCCCGCATCGGGCTCCCTGCTCGGCGGGGAGCCTGCTTCCTCTCTCTGCCTGTCTCTCTGCCTACTTGTGATCTCTCTCTGTCAAATAAATAAAATCTTTTAAAAAAAAAAATTAACAGCAACTGCTTCTTCCCTTCATGCCATTTCAGCTGAGGAAAGGCTTCAAGGGAACTTGGTGCTCTCGTTAGTGAGTCACCCGTATTGCCTTAGTGCACACAGACTTAGGAAAGTTGGATTTGCCTTAAACGCATTTTGTTTCCCTGATGCTTGTAAGTGGAATTTTAATATTAGCCCCTAATGCTGTTTTGCAATTAACCAGCATTTTAACACCGAAGTAAGCAATAAACTAACACTTTAACACTTTTTTAATTGAAAAGATTAAGACAAAGCTAATTAATTTGTAAACTGTATGTAGTGAGTCATTCTAAGCCTATGATTAATTTGTTCTTTTGCTGTTGTCATTCTACACATGAGTACCTTTGGAAAAAAAAGTACAAAAGTACAAAACATATGATTAGTAGTAGATAATCTTTATCAACTCCTGGAAATACTTGCTTGTGCATTTTTCCCATTCACATTCTAAGAGTTTTATTAAGTTTTCTTGTAACATTTCAAAAATTTGTGATCTCTTATTAACTTACCTAGATTTTTCTGAATTCCTCTGTTTCTGCTGTAATAACAGAAATAGAGTAAGATTTTATTTTCCAGGAAGAAGTTATTTGGGGCTATTTATTTTAGGATCTATACTTAAAACTTACGTTAGTGTCTACTTTTAATGGAATTATCAGTGTACCACCCCATAAGTGCCATCTTACTGTGCAAGCCCTCAATATTTTTCAAGTGTAAATCAACTGAACTAACTTCGAGCAAGTCTAATTTCAGCTCCACTTCTCTTCAAACTAGTTTCCTTGCTGTTCCCAGTACCACGTAATCCAACAAATATTTACCGGGGACCTACTAAATAGTAGTGCCACACACTACTTTAAATGCTGGGGACACAAAAATGAACAACACAGGCAAAACTTCCTGAACTCAGGTCACCTACATTCCAGTTGCATGAGACAAGTAAGAAAGCCAATGAGTAAGTAAATCATATGGCATATTAAAAAGTGAAAAGGCTGTGAAGAAAAAATAAAGCAGGTAAGGAGCAGAAGGAAGACGGAGGTGAGGTAATTCATAGATACAGTTGTCAAGGAAGGTCTTAGTAAGAAGGTGACGTCGGAACAGTGACGGGGTGCGTTTCATAAAGCTCACCGTGCAGGTGGGTGTCCTGGGGACCACAAGTGTAATGACCCTGGACACGCTCATGGAGCAGCCAGACACCCAGATATCCGGCTGAGAGAGCAGGTGAGCAAGGAAGGGGGCGGCCGGTAGAAGCCAAAAGCAGAGAGGGAGAGGTTAGGGTCTTGGAGGACATCTTTGAGAAGGGGTCTGACGTGACCAAACACGAACTTTAGCAGGATCGCTCTTGTTGCTGTGATGAGAGTAGACTGCCGTGTGGCATGGGTGGGAGCAGCCAGGAGGCCACCGCGATCATAGGTAAGGGACAGTAGTGTCTGATCCGGAGTGGAAGTGATGGAGGTGGTGAGAGCAGCAGGAGCTGATGGACTGATGTGGGCTGCGAGTGGAGAGAGGCGCCAAAGACGGTGTTTGGCCTTAAACCTGGTAGTGCCCATTCTCCTTTCCGTGCCTGGTGTGGGTAAGTTCTTATTAGATTATACGATTCTCTCCTTGCAACCAACCTAACATACAAATTCACCTGGGTTAGATCTCACTTTTCCAGGAATCCTGACCTAATTAACCTCCTGCTATTCTAAACACTCCGCTAAGCTGCATTCCCTGAGGCATGTGACTTGGTTTATTTTGTGACTTTGTCCTGATTAAAATGGTTTTCCAGATTTCTAACATTATGCGTATGTTACATATATGTATAGAAAATTGAAAAACTATGTATATATAAAAGTGTATATATATAACATATGGCAGATGTCTATATGATAGAATATATACATATGGTACAGTTTTTAAGTAAATTGCAATTTCTTCTCTCTGGTGAGAATGCAAATCCCAGCAGGAGCAAGTTAAAACCCGAATCCCAGTTTTCATGAGATGAAATCCGGGTGAGAGCTGGAGATAAGCAAGCAGGCACATGGCACAGAGGAAAAGGGTGAAGAAGGCAGGCCCAGGTGGGCAGCTGGTACTTTCTGCTGGCTTCACGATCTTGCCCTGAGCCGTCCCTGGGGATGAGAGCACAACTGGCTTCACCATGGCTGTGAGTACAACCACTGTGGTTAAAACTAATGTTCCTTTGCATGCATGGAGTGCTTTATAGGCCTCGTGTGGGCCTCACAGCAATCCCCAGTGAGGTGGGTCGACAACCTTATGTTTATTTTGTGGATGAGAAAAATGAGCCCCGGAGAGGGAAAGCTACTTAACCGAGGCTACACATTTATTGGAAACATACTTACCAGCATCTACTATTTTCCCTTTGGCAGAGCCCTATGGGAAGTAAAAGACAATTAACACTGTCTCTTTCCTTGAGGAGTTCACAAGCCATTTAGGTATTTGTACAAATAAATAGATATTTCAAATATGATTAGGGACTTAATATTTGGTCTTTCTTATTTCTGTCTTATTTCTCTTTACCACAACATTTAAAAAGTGGAAGTGTTTTTGATTTATTGTAAAAATAGTCTGTTTATTTAAATACAACAAAGGCAAAACATAAAAATACAAAAAAGGAGTATTAAAATGACCCATAATCCCATCATCTGGTAAAAAACACTTAAAATTTTATTGTATTTCATGTATGTATATTCTCAAACTATGAGTTCTGATTTTAGTTTCATTTTGTATGCCATATAGAATAGGATTTTTATGTTTTCTCTGTCAAGTGATATAGCTCTGCTTTGTGACTTTAAGGGTTTCCCAGGATGTCATTATATCATAATTTATTTTACTATATTCCTATTGATGGATATTAAAATTTACTCCTATTTCTTATTACCCAAAACTATGCTGAGGTGAAAATCATATATAAATCTTTGTAAATATGTCTACTTATTTCCTTGCTACACAATTCCAGAAATGGAATTGTTGGCCAAAGGTCATATTCAAGTTGAAAATACTGGCCTCTGGAGAGAAAGGGTATATCCCGATTTAGATTCAATTTAAGATTCTCTAAAAAGGAATAAAAATTCTTATCTTTCCTAATGGCTAACAAATTTAACTAAACCAATGTATAAAATTCTCTTTATGATACTATCATGAAATTTTTCCTACTGCTTTGATTTTTTAAATTTAGTTATAGGAAAAATATCTTATGAAAGTTGAATATGGCCAGATTCTGGGATAGATCTGAAACTCTGATCTATACTGCAAACTGTAACACAGGCACTATCATTGTATGACCTTTTAGTCCATATAGATGCCCTTTCTTACACTGCTGATGTGAATATTTCACGCTGAAGATTAGATCTGTAAAAAAATATTTCGGAATTCTCTCATTCAGTAAAAGTGGTCTCTGGTAGTTCCAGAAAACCCCATCTCAAAAGATCACATCTGCAAAGGAGTGTGGACTTTTGATGCTACACACATGTGCACGTGTTTGAGATCTCTGGGCACGGCAATGGCAGCAGATACGCTCTGTGTTTTAGGATAGAATGGACATTAGGCGGTATCGCTTGCCTATAATTTTCCTCATCCAAGTCATTGTTTCTTCCCTCAGAAATGTGCCTAGTGTGTATCTTTCATATCAAGACTCCTCCAATATAACACAGTCCATTATAATGCTTGACAAGGTGATTACCGACCTCTTGAAGCTACGGGGTGTGATTAAAGACAAGCAAAGAAACAAACTTTTACGTAGGTTTACATTGGCGCCTGGAACTCCTGCTACTCAGACTACCTATCGGCATTCTTCGGTCATGTAAGGGTCAAGAAAATAAGTTAGGTTTTAGCCAAGGACAACCAGCACAGCAGGAACAGAAGAAACACTAGGTTTTCTGATACCTAACATGGTGATTTGTGTCTGATCCTCGTCATTTTGTGGCAAAAAGCTTTCCATGTGCACAGTGACTGAGCATGTTTGGATGCTGTTAAATACTCCTATTAAGCACATTGGGGAGCTATGAGTCTGTTTTTAGCCTCTCTTTCTTGCTGATAAAAGTAAAAAAAAAAAATAATAAACTGGGCTTAGTTTAGAAACATTATGTACACATAAAAAATATGCACCACATGATACTAGCTCGTGGATAAAACTCATTAACTTACTATTAGAAAGTTACTAAATTACTTCCTAGTTTTATTACAAAATGCAAAAAAAATGTTGCTTTAAAGCATAATTAGCTTTTTCATTAAAAAAAGAAACCAGCTTGAGGAAGAAAGCACTCCTTTCTTAAAGAAACGCAGAATTAAAGAGGGAAATCATTACTTTCTGAATTCTTGGTACTGGTATCACTCTTTAAATAGTGTATGAAGATCAGAACAAAAGGAGAAAGGGCCAGGTAGGGTTCAAAGAAGTGCCAGGTTGGTATTCAGGATGTACTAAATGTACCACCTTTTGTCACTGACATGAAAAAGGTAGCCAGAGGGGTGAAAGACTAGAAAGGACTGGAGTCGTCTGTATGCACAGCCAGACCAGCTCACCCTCTATTTGTCTGGATTCGCAATGGGACATGATGCCTCCTCTCTTGTTATTATTTTGTAAGCTGTGAGCCTGTCACAGGAACACTTACGAAATTTAAACACGTTGGAAATGAAGTGCTGTGATAAAACGGAATTTACAAACATTAACATAGATCATGTATTCCATCTAATGCATCTCTTGTAAATGCATACTAATTATTGCATTGCATAGGGATTATGAATTAGTAATGATTCAAAATCTACGGATGTCACTTTTAAATCAAACTTTTGGGGATTTTCTCTCTTCTGCATTGGCATCAGTTGTGATTTCACTTTGGAAGAACATTTTATTTTTTTCTTGTGGTTATCTCAAATGCATGTTCAATGTTAAAACAAAGATTTTGGAACGAATGATTCAAAATTTATACTCTCCCCTTCTTCATGCATCCACTATCCCATGGTTGGGGTGTGAAGACCCCAGGGACTCCCTTTCCCTGTGAGGTCCTATTGGCGTGTATTCTGCAGTGGCTTCCTTCTTGGCCGTGTCCTGTGTCCTGGTGAAGATGAGGTGACTAAAACTCTTAGATCTGAAGGTAATGGAGAGCCCATGTGGCTAGTGACTGAAATGATACTGCAAGGCTGAAGTAGAACAGATGGTGAATTCACTCTGGAAGACCACACTAAATAATGGCTTTTATCTCCCAGAATCTGGTGACTGTGGAGTCAAGGGAAGGAAAGAGTTAGAGTAAATAGAACCTCAGGGAGACTCCATCTTCTGGCTGGATGGAGAGAATAAAAGGGATGTTCACTGCCTCAAATTGGTATGAGCCACCTGCATTAGAATATTCTAGAATCTTCCAGTCAAGCTTGTTAAAATGCAGATTCCCTGAGCCTACCACAAATCTTATGAATCATAAATGTTTGGAATAGTGCCCTGAAAATGTACTTTATAGGTTTACTCAGATAATTTTTAAACTAAAATTTAAGAATCATTGGTTTAGAGAAAACAAAACAAAACACTGACATCCATAGAACTGATGGACCGACTGACAGTCTCTGAGTTCAGTGGCTACAGCTAAGATGCTTCTTCCCTTCAGTTCCCAAAAGTACCCAGGAATTAACTGGCAGATGAAACAATCTACAGAGAAAATCTCTGAACACATTCTAGGCAGCGTGAAAGGATTAAACTTTATATTAAAGACTAACTTTACGAGGAAGAAAGCAAGGACCAGGGGGTTTTCTGCCCTAAAATTTCTCTAACTGGGAACCTTGTTTTTCCTTTCACAACTAGATATAAACTAGCTTAAAGGATAATCGATGGGGAAAATGACAGTGATTGAATCCCACTCCTGCCAAATATTTCCCAAAGCACTGATATCAGACCTTTGCTCATCTGATTAGATTAGAAATGAAAAAGCACAACAGAAGGAAGAAACGCAGAAAGAGAAGACTGAAAGTATAGCACAAGCCCACTACTTTCCTTCAAGCAAACGTCCCACCAATAAGTAGTCTTGGGAGTGTCTGCTAAGACATGCATAGAATTCTCATTCATCATACAACAAGCACTGCTAGGAGTCTACTGCATTAGTCCTGTCCTTTGATTTGGTATAAGAAGTCAAGTAAGACTTTGTGGATTTCTTTTTTTTTACATCAAGAAGAAAATATCCAGTGACTCTGTGTTACTGTTTGATAGGGTGTGTACAGCATGGTGTGGGAGCACAGAGGGTGGGGTCCTAAATCAGACTCAGGATGACAAAATGTCCCCTGCAAGATATGAAACTTCAGCGGCAGTGAGGAGCATGTGGAAGTTAGTTAACCAGAAGAGGAAAAGGAGGAACTGCATTCTCTGCAGAGGCTGGTACAGAACATTCTGACGTGTTCCAAGAGCTTGAAGAAGAGGAAGAGAGAGAAACAGGGAACAACAGGAAGACAGAAACTAGATCATGTAACACTCGGCTATGTGAACTTACTCAAATTTCAGATAAACAAGATAAACAAGGTTCTAAAACCAGGAATGAAAAGGTCTCTGCAGTTACTCAGAAGTGAAGAGAGCCTGGGCTCATTCATAGCCCCCAAGAGGAAGGTGGGACACAAATGATGTCCCAGAGGCGGAACATACTGAACTTGCAGACTGATCAGATGTGGGGGTTTTTGGTTGCTGCTTCAGTGACTAGATTTGCAGGTTCATTTACGTGCATGGGTTTAATAGGAAGAAGAGCGAGGCAGGGTGGAATGAGGACATGGATATAACCTGTAGGATACTAAGATGTTCACACATTCAACAAGTATGTTTTAAATCCTACTGTGTGCTGGTCACAGTTTAATGGATCCAGCAGAATGTTCTGGACAAGCAAGCCGGATGAAGGAAATCTCACCATATAAATGGAAACTGAAGACATGGTTAGAGGCATCCAGGGAAGTATGTAAGTGAGAAGAGAAGCCTGAGGACAAAGCTGGGGAGCACCATCATTTAAGAGCGAGGCAGGACATAGACTGGAGACAAAGGCGTCAATCAAACTGAACCAAAACGGAGAAGTATTGAGCCACAGAAAACAAAGAAAACTGCTGTAAGTAGAAAACAAGTGATATCAAACATAGAAGCCCCATTTAAATAAACTAGCATCGACTGGCCAAGGTGGAGGTCACTGATGAGAGCAGATCCAGACGGGAAGCTGGAAGCCATGTCTCTAGCAGCAGCAGCAGCAGCAGCAGCAGGAGAGAGCTATTCAGACTACATGGATGCATTTACAAGAAATGTTCCGAAAGAGTCCGAGTTCTTAAACACTTGTCACTCCATTCCTACACCACCTCTACAGCTCTGCATTCGAATTTCTGACATTTTATTGTTTCCTTTCTCTTCCTTGTCTTACGTTCACCTGTGAGCACTGTCACAGATACCCAGGGCTCTTGTGAGAGCAGGTCTGGCAGAAGAGAGAGAAGAACACCCAGGGAATGGAGCTCCATGATAACACCAGTGGTGACCACAATTGAGGGCCCATGATATCCCTCGTAATGAACATCCACTTCACCAACATTTTAAATTCTTAAAAAAAAAGAAAAGAAAGAAAAGAAAACCTGGCCAGGTAAGTATTATTATTTTTCTTATACAAGAGAGGAAAGCGAGGATCGGGGAGGTAAAGTCACCACCTTGGACCACACACACAGGAAGTCATGGGGATGGGGCGGGCACCCCCATCTGTCTTACTCCAGCATCCTCTCTCCTTTGAAATATTATGGGAAGGAAGGAAATGCTGAACAAGAGGGGAGTTAAGAGAGTTGGAAATCAATTTGGCCGGACACTTCTGTCTGTTCTAGCTAGTGGGCAACCTTGAAGAGAAATGACAGAGACAGAAGAGGGACTGGTGGGCCAGGAAGCTCACCTCCCAAAACCCAACTCTCTATCACTTGATTGGATGACTCATGCCTTGAAGGAAAGTACATCTCACAGTTTCTTAAGAGATAACACTTCCAAAAGTCAAGGAGTTGAGTATTAACCACTGGAAGAGTGACGCTGTTGTCAATGATTGGCTCTGTTCTCTCTGGTGGAGTGCTCCCAGTGCCTGCTTGTGTGTCTCTTGTTATTAAGCCTTAATGGTATTGACTGTTTGATCTGCAAAAGAGGAAGATTTAACCAGAAGCCTTATGATGTTTCCTAAGCAAAGCAATGGTTTGTCCCACATTATCTTTTACACGTGTTCATCTCAGATGCTAAAATGGTAACTGATGCCTGAGCCAGTTCTCATGAGGCTTCTTCTTGACATGGGAAGGGAACCAGTGACACATCCTCATTACAAGGCCTGATCCAGATCCACTTGACTTTGATCTTTTTGGACCTGCAAAAGGTCCATTTGTTAACTCAGACTTACTCCAAAAGGCATGACAAGGAAGAAGTAGCAGTGATTCTGACATGAAAAAGTTTTTTTTTTTGTTTTTTGTGGGTTTTTTGAAGGTTTTATTTATTTTATTTGAAAGAAAGAGAGTGAGAGAGAGAGAGCAGGACCAGGGAGGAGGGGCAGAGGGAGAGGGAGAAGCAGGCCCCCAGCTGAGCAAGGAACCCAATATGGGATTCGATCCCAGGACCCTGAGATCTTGACCCAAGTCGAAGGTAGATGCTTAACCTACTGAGCCACCCAGGTGCCCCTCTGACATGAAAAAGTTTTTACTCACTGTTACTTTAATGTCTTTTATCTACAGGTTGCAAAATACTTTATACCAGTTAGAACTACAGTGTTTTAAGGCCATTTGTTTGTTAATCTATAGCAATACTTTAAAAAAAAAAAAGCTGGAAAAAAGAGAAAGTAAAATTAAGGAAATGGATACATCTGTTCCATTTAAATAAATCTCTTTGCTCTTTTGCCTTGTTTCTGTCCCTTAAACCTTCCCAGATTTACAACTGAGTGTTGGTAATTGCTGGAAATAGCCACGGATTATACAGAATAATTGGCTCTATTTTAAGACACACATTTTAGTGTGTATACTACATGGCATAGCTACAAAGTCATAAAATAGATTTTTGCATCTTGCTTCTAGAAATCATTGTCATTATTTTTAGTCACATATCGTGTGTATGTGTGAGCATGGCAACGCTTTATAGTTTGAAGGTCTTTTATAGTTTTTAGAAGTTACAAAATAATAGAATTAATTGCTTTGAATTTAGTCATTTTGCACTGGGCAAATATTGATTTCTTTCCCAACACCTTTAATTTCTAATGGAGCTTGAAATTAACTTTGGATTTTAATTCTATTTTATTCTGGGTTTGTACATCAGGGCCATTAATAATGTCAGGCGAGTGCTGAGAGAACAGTTTCTGAGCCAGGAGCCCACAGCGAGCTTTGCAGCGTTTGGGTCTCCATACTCCGCAGAGAAGAGGAAAGGCTGCGTGGGAACTGTGTATTGCCTTAGTATTTTATGAGCGAGCAACCAAGTCAGAAAAGTTAGCCTGTAAAACGTCAGCCTCTGATCAATCACTGGAGTTTGTGTCAGTGTGTGTGTGTGTGTGTGTGTGTGTGTGTGTGTGTGTGTGTGGTGCATATTTAATCGAATCCAAAACAGGGTAGCAAAGGACCAGATTTCTACTCACCAGTGGTGCCTTGAACATGGACCTTTTTGATTCATAAGGTAATAGTTTACCCACTGTACATATGGTATACGCACACACATTCGTGTTACTATATCACACATATGAGATACAAATTTTGAAATAAATGCACTCTCTATGAAGTTTCAAAATATTTTAAAATGGTTTTCTGTTGTCTCTACAGAAGGGGGCGACTGTAATTAATCGGTGTGGAGACTCCTTGGGGCGACTGCATTCATACGCGCCCATGAGGAAATGAGTGTTACCTCTGTGTTCTCAGAGGTTCCCTAACGTGCTCCTGCAGCGGCTGCTGTCGGGTGATGGACATCTGCGGAGACTAATGTCAGAAACTGGGATGTGGCTTCTCCGCCACATCTTCCAACATATAATCATCTTGTCAGGGCCACATCGCAAAACAGCCACCTCTGTGGTCTCTCCACCCATCATCCCTGCCTAAAATCTTCCTTCTTTGGTTGAAAAATGGCAGGCAGCCACATACTGGAAAAGAGAACTGGGAGAAAATTCAGGACAATGGAGTGGCTGCAGAAATTCTGATAAGAAGACTATAAAAAGGCAACATCCCAGGGCATCTACTTATCTCTCTCTCTTTTTTTTTAAGACTTTATTTATTTATTTGACACAGAGAGAGAGATTACAAGTAGGCAGAGAGGCAGGCAGAGAGAGAGGAGAGAAGAGGAAGCAGGCTCCCTGCTGAACAGAGAGCCCGATGTGGGCCTCGATCCCAGGACCCTGAGATCATGACCTGAGCCGAAGGCAGCGGCTTTAACCCACTGAGCCACCCAGGGGCCCTCTACTTATCTCTTTTAGGTATAGTCTCTAACCTTAACACACTGGTATATCAGTCAGTATTTAAAAATAGCTACTACCCTACTCTTCCTCAAACTTCATATATTTGTTCTTAATGTTCCGTAAGTCTACAAATAGCAAGCCCATTTTCCCAACCACTAAAGTTCTATTTGTTGCACTTTTGAAAAGCAAAAGTGTCTCCGACACTCAAGTATGATTTTCCATTGGGCATCCTCATTAAAAAAACACAATGAAAATAGTTTCCTTGAACCCAATCAATACAGAGACTGCTGGAATCTAAATGATCCCAGCATGAAAATTACAGTTTGTGCAGATTAATTGTTTTTTATTACCACATGGGAAACTGATGCTAATCAAGTGTCAAAGTGAATCCATTCCTTGGCTAAGGCACCACCTGTGGTAGAGTTTAGGGCCTCATGTTCATTTATCTCATCTTTAGACAGGTGGTATGTGGGAAGCTTAGGGTGATGCTAAGAAGAAAGAAGAGAATGCAGGGCGCCTGGGTGGTTCAGTGGGTTAAAGCCTCTGCCTTCAGCTCAGGACATGATCTCATGGTCCTGGATCGAGGCCCGCATCGGGCTCTCCGCTCAGTGGGGAGCCTGCTTCCTCCTCTCTCTCTGCCTGCCTCTCTGCCTACTTGTGATGTCTCTCTCTGTGTCAAATAAATAAATAAAAGACCTTTAAAAAAGAAAAAAGAGAATGCAAACTGAATCCTGATTCAAAATCCCTTAGAAATTTTTATATAGTGAAGGAGTTACTTGGGCTTTAAACAAACATGCTTTTACTATGTGAGTTCTTTCAACATCTAATCTATATGTGTAGGAGATAAGGGACAATGTTTCCTATTAATAAACTCTTCTGTGACTGCTAATAGCACTTCCACTGCATCTTCATACATTCGTCTTCCACATTATTTCTCCACAGTGCATCATTCTGTACCATGATTTTTATTTCTAAGACCACATGTTAGCCCCCACCCTAGTTGAGGCTGTAGAAATGAGCTTCATGAGAATGAGCTCCATGCGGTGGCACTATGGGGAGGGCACTGAGGCAAAGTGAAAGCTCCCAACACAGGCTTGACGCTACGTTCCACCCAGGAGTGGTGGAAAGCATGTCCTAAGCCCTGGATGCAGCCCGGATGAGATGAGGATTCGTTCTGCAATCACTGCCCTTCCGTCACCCACCGCTGATTCCGCTTCCTCTGCCAGGCTCTGCTCCACTTCTGCACCCTTTGGATGACGGGCCTCGCTGGGACGAGAGATTTTTGGAACGCCTCAGGCCTCCCCAGTTGGTGCAGTAGTCACAGGATAGCGGATGCTCCCAGTAGTGACTAGGAAGCAAGTATTGCCCCCCGAGCTTTCCTACCTGGCTTCCCAGGGGCATTCAATCAAACTTCAGTTTCACGCTCGTCTCCCAGAACTGCTGCCTTGTGAGCAGGCAGGGTGGTCTCCATTACCGACCTTCTCTCCCCGTCAGGATACTCTCCTCTCTCAGATAGCTTCAGCCAGCTCGATTTAAAGAATTATACAAAGGGGGAAAAAAAATCCTTCTGGACAAGGAATTAACAAAGCATGTTCCATTTATCTAGCTTCAGATACTCAATCTGGTCCAATAAAATCCAGGTTTTATTTATTCAGAAAGTCTATATCTAGGTCACTGAAACCATAAAGAAGTCTTAATGCGTTGGTCATTTTCTGAGTAGGAATATGCCTTCCATTGAATACTCAAATGCTCTCTAAGTAGGGCAACTGAGCAACAGACAGCCATATGGTAGAAAAAACACATAGGGTTTTCTAGACTTCTGAATTCCACTGCAGTAATATGGATGGAAAGAATTTCTCTTTCCACAGCCAAACTCTTCAAGGTGTTTCTTTATCCAACCTACCCGGATGGTCTCGCTTGGCGTTATCCAGCACAGTGAAAGCTGATCACATGACTTGGCAAGCAAGACATGTTTAATTGATGTCTCCACAGGATTGGATAGTGGCAAAAAGTATTATTGGGACATTTTGATGCCTGCTAATGAGTAATGACAGCGATTTTGTAGGTGCCAACTTTGTCTGGCATTTGGTGCTGGCATCTGTGACGGCAAGAAAGATCTTTCAAGAATAGGTTACGCATATTTTGCAGGCGGGAGCCCCCATGGTAGCTTTGGAAAGCAATTTTATAGTGAGACCAAGGAACTGCAAGTCATTGGACCTTTCTCTTGCTTTACATGAAAATTAGACTTTGTAGTCAAATCCATTTATAGAATTTCACTTGCACTTGCCTAAGTTAAAATATTTTCAAATAAAGTATTTTACTAAAATCTGAAAACACTCAAATGTGAAAACGCTCAAAAAAGTGAACCAGCAACATCTTCTTGGAAACTGCTACACTTTCGATGGGAAACTTTTCCTTTTAGTGGCTTTAGCCATCCACAACAAATACAACAGAAGGAATTATTTGGGTAGATAAACATTTTCATTCTAGATTCCAAAAATCCGAACTCTACATTCTTTTGCCAGGAGGGCTTGGAAAGGACAAAGAAAAGCAGAATGTAGTCATAACAGTAACAGAAATGAAGAGAGTTCTTTGTCCACCATGATGTTGGAAAAACAAAAACAAAACAGAGGACAATCATTCATTCTTCAGATTTTTGTCATGTGAATGGTGAAAAAATTCACTAGATTCATTTACAGGTAGTTGTATTCTTAGAGAGTGTGTACCAAACCAAACCAAGTGTCTTGAATTTAAGGAATAGAAATTTGACACAGTTGGGAGGAGATCCTGACAGGAGAAAGCTGCTCATTCTTTAGCTTTAGGTTAATAATCACAAAGTAATCTTAAAATTAGTTTTGGATCCTAACAGAGCTAATTATTCATCAATTGTTACCTCGGATTATACTATAAGCTAAACAGTTGAAGCAAACCTAGTAACAAAAAACATTTCTGTCCCCTTCAGTAAAAGAAATGTTGACAGTTGACGTCATGCTACATACTCCAATGGTCCTTCCTAAATGCTCTCTAAACACTGCTTGGGATCTTACAAGTCCTCTGCAGCTCAGAAGTAATCGTAAGCCAATTGTCTCTTAGGGAAGACTTTGAGATCATTTATGGGTTAATATAGTGAGAAGACCTCGACTCTTCCTCCTAAAGAATAAAAGTGAAGTTGTTTTGTGTTCAAAGCGAGTGATGAAGAATCACATCTGAAACCATACATCGGTGCTGAGATAGTGACGGACCACTGTCCCCTGGCTAGCTCAGCCTACCTGCTCAACTCCACATCCTGCCGCTCCTCTGATGAGACCAATCTCTTCACAATATTACATTTAAACCTGTAACTGTCATTCTTGAACATCATCTGTGTTGATTCTAAACGTTCTAGACATTTTATACATTATCTGTACCCTGCACAACAATATGCACAGGCAGATCTATAATTCTTGCTTAATTAAGGAGGAATCAGGGCAGTGATATCCTGGTAGACCAGCTTTACAAAAAAGAGCCTGGATTTGTTGTGCTTGCTAATTTCCATGGGGTAAACTCTCCTACTGTAGCTGGTTCAAGCTACCAAGCCTTCACAACCAGCTCACAAAAGTCCTGAATAATTAACAATCCTAGCTCCAGCCTGCCACTCAAACAGGAACTCAGGAAGGGTTTAGAAACTTCTCCAGGATCATACGACATGTAGGCATCTGAATGACACTCCCATGGCAGTCTGTGGGCTCCAAAGGTGGGCCCCTTTCACGAGGATGCTTCTCCACAGCTCATGTTCATTTCTGCCCTCAAACTTTGCCTCCGCTGTACCTCCCCTTCCCCTCATCCGTTCCAAACTTAAGTCCCAACCAAGCAAGCAAGGAGCTTTGCCAAGGTTCAGCTGGTCCTGAAACCCTTCTCCAGGCACCTTGGTCCATGCCGTTCTCCCTCTCATGCTGTACATACTGGCCTTTACACCGGGTTTAGCACATAAACACATGACCTTCTACTAACATATTCATGTTTTCTGACTGTTTCTCCATCTTCCCTTTCAAGCCAGTGTGTCTACTTCATAAAGAAACAGGCTCTTGTCTGTATTTCTGTAATCCACAGAGTGTGCTACATACAAAATGGACATGTAATATTATCGAATGAACTGGGACGATCTATGTATCACAGGTAATCCTATACTCTGAGTTTGTAAAGCTAAAGACTTACAGTAGGAGCACAGTGACTAATGTCAATATGAAAGCAGGAAATCGTTTGATTTGGGAGATGTTAAAAGGATCAAAGGAGAATGCATTCTATATTTAACCTTAATTCTCCTTTCCTGTCTTTTGAGTAGACAGAATATTCTCTGAAGTTTCCTTCTTCATCTGCCAGTAATCAGGCTTCCCCTCTATCTTCTTTCCCTTCAACCAACTTGGCAAAGGTGTAGAGATGAGTGTCTTCTGGTCCTTTTTTTCTTCACTCTGAACCTGGGCTGAGACAGTCACTGGGATTTCAACCACAGAAGAGTTTAATGAATAATGTCAACTCTCTTGAGACGGAGCTCTGGCATTTTACAGCCCCTGTGCAGTTCACAGGTTCACGGCCCGGTTCTATAGCAGGCTGCTTTTTAATATGCATTCGTAGACCAACTTTTTTGCAAAGGCTTTTTATTCAAAGAGAAAGATATATTTTTGAAACTATTGAAAAAGTCTTTGTAAAACTGAAATTAAATCCTTTCTTTCTAGGTTTAATCTTAGCCATCTTTCCAAAGCAAGGCATAAAAGAAGGGATTAATTTGAAATTTGGGCTGCCTTAGAAATGTAAAGGTCCGTGGGCTGTGTTTCTCCAAATGACCTGCACTATTTTAATCCAGTGTAATTTATTTGGTTGTGGCTGAAAGACAGAATGGCCTCTAAATCCCCTTCCAACATTTGTACAAAGGTGGCACTTTCTCGTGTCTCTCCATCTCACTTTATCTGCAGATGCCTGGGGAAAATGGCAGTGAAGGAGCTGCTGGGATGACTGTTTAAGTAAGTGTGATTTCAGGAAGTGACACCACTTGTCCTTCCCCTTTTCCCCCAAATACTTCAGCTTTGGTGAGGACGTGAACTTCCCTAGAGAATACGCACAACGGAGCAAGGGCTTGCTGTTATTTTAATGGCACCTGCTCTACTGAAAACCGCATCCCCCACCTAGCTCCGTGCTGGAGCCGACCCCTCCTCACTCTGATCTCTCCCTGCCCCATCTGGTAAGAAAAACCCCAGAAATAAACAGATAGATAATCTGATGATATAATCTGAAAAGATGAAACGACTGCTCAGAATTACAAGGAAACTGTGATAAGATATTAAGTAATTTCCCATGTAATTACATTTCTACATATTTTGTAAGATGAAAGGTGGCAACTTAGACCGTAAGAGGTAATCATACAGTCCAATTTATCCTCAGTTCATAAGCCCAACAAAAGCCAAAGATATGTGAATGAGTTAAGATTATAAGGGCTTCTATTTTATTTTTTAAAGAATTTATTTATTTGGAAGAGAGAGTGAGTATGAGAGGGCATGAGTAGGGGGAGGGGCAGAGGGACAAGCGGACTCCCCACTGAGCTGAGAGCCCAACTTGGGGCTCCATCCCAGGACCCTGAGATCATGACCTGAGCCGAGATCAGACACTTAACTGACTGAGCCACCAGGCAGGCTTTGATTTCTTAATGAAAGTGCACACTTCTTTGGAGGGAGCTATTAACACTACATCCTCCCGTCTACTTTGTCTTCTCCACATTCCAGCATCTGTCCCATAGGCAGCATGGAGTCCACTCTCAACATATTGCTGAACAGACAAAAAATGAAGCGATGGTAGGAGTAAAGCTCCTATGTGTCCCATGGTCCTGTGGTTGTGCCCTACGGTCACTCCTTAATGACAAGAACCCAGGCCTTAATAACAGAGACACTCTGAGCCTCTGAAGTGGGTCACGGTGTCGGGATGCAAAGGATGAGAAAGGGAGGTAAAATTGGAAGACTGGTAATTGTTCACTTGCTCACAAAGAAGCACAATCTGGTTACTTAATGCTGTGTCTAGATTAGAAAGAGCAGATTCACTCTGTGAATGTAAATCAGCCTCTGTAGCCATTATATTTGCTAATAAAGCCTTTTATCTTTTCAGTGAGTATTGGCTTAAATATTGAGACACCCTCTGATCTTTTCCTTGAGAATCAACTGTATCAGGGCTCTGTACCTGAAGCTACTTCCAATCAGACAAAACTTTTGCTGCCTCTTTTAAAAGACTTAGCGGTACCATAAAAGTTACAAAATGATACCAAATGTTTTCTAAATTTACAAAGCACTTGAAGATACAATATTTCATTGACTGTCCTAGAGGATAGTTAAGTTCAGGGAGGTTAAATGACTGTCCAAAACACAAAGCCAAGACAGCACAGAGGAGGGGAAAAAGAGGAGGTGGGTGGAAGGGGATTAAATCCAATACTTCGCATTTCCTTGCTATCAGTGGCCAGCAGCATGTCCTTGAAGCGCTGACTTCATTCTTTAGGGGTGCACGTGAAATACGTACTACTGTGCTAAGAGAGCTGGAGGAAACAGAGGATACCTGTCCTCTGGGAGAGAGCTTCTGTCCTACAGCTAATAAAAGTCGGCTGATGGAAAAAGGAGGTTGGCTGTAGAGCCTGAGGATTTGAGGATTTGACATCAGAATGTCAAATTTCAAATCCTGAGTTCTTCTCCCTCTCCATAATTTTCTTAGAGCAAGAATATACATATGATATTACACAATAAAAGGATTATATTCATCTTCTTCAAATTTTGCACCGTTGAAACTTTTTTTGTCATTCACTTGTCCATATTAAAACCATATCTAGGGCGCCTGGGTGGCTCAGTGGGTTAAAGCCGCTGCCTTCGGCTCAGGTCATGATCTCAGGGTCCTGGGATCGAGGCCCGTATTGGGCTCTCTGCTCAGCAGGGAGCCTGCTTCCTCCTCTCTCTCTGCCCGCCTCTCTGCCTCCTTGTAATCTCTTTCTCTGTGTCAAATGAATAAATAAAATCTTAAAAAAAAACTGTATCTATATTATGTAAATATATATATTTTATGTAGATACATCCATATCTATTCTAGAATAGCTCATACAACCACCAGTGCACGAGCTGACTGCACTTTATTACCTGAGATATCATTTCGTTGTTGAACTCTGAGATGCTTACTACATATTCCCGTAAGTCACTCCGATGAACGTGCCCTAACATGCATGGCCCAATGTTTTCCTCATGATTATTTGAAATGTGTAGGTTTGTGTCTTCATACACTGACTTCCTCCATATAATTTCTTAGAACTTTATACCTCTTGTGGCTGTTTCTGCTGTTACTACTATCACTACCCTCTTGGCCTTTCACTAACTCACCTTCTATTATCTGTCCTCCTCTTGTTTTCCTTTGGTCAGTTTAGCTTACTTCCTCTTCAGAGCTTCACTATCTTCATGAATTTGTAAAAGGACATGATTTTTAAAAAACTACCAATGCTTTTTACGTTCTCTGCCATCCATTCAGTGTTTGATTCCGCACACATTCACTGAGCACATAATATATGCTGGGCCGGGCCTTGGGAATAAAATGGTCAATGAACCCGGCACTGTCTCCTCTCAGATAGTATAGTCCGGGGGAAGACACAGACAATATTTAAAGAATCACAAATAATAAATGTCAAATCACAATCATCACCAGTGCTAAGATGTATATTAGAATAAGAGGATTTGACCTAATTACAGGGTCACGGAAAGCTTCCTTATGGAGGCGGCTACTGAACTGAGATTTGAAGGATGAGTAGGAATATACTGGACAAAGCAGAGGGGGGATGTGCAAAAGTCCTGTGGTGGTGGCAGTGGCAGGGGAGTGGGAACAGTGCGAGGGGACAGGGCATGCATGAAGAACTGAAAGGAGGCCAAGGAGACCGGAAATGGAAAGGGGAGGAAAGGTATGGTGGAAAACCAGATTTAAAACACAGCAAGTTCTGAGTAGGTCCTTATAAGCCAGCTGAATTTATATCAAGGACATGATTCTACACAGTGAACACTTTTTTTCTTTTGGTGGGGGAGAGGGTTGCAATGCTCAAATTCCAAGTTGTCTTCATTGATGCCTAAGACTGTGGTCGTTCCAAACAGATGGAGGCACCAAATCTCCTGCTGCCAGTAAATCTAGGTGTTTATGCTGTAGGTTCATGTGACTACAAGCAGGTAGGATTAATTTCTTTTTAAAAATTATGCTCTGAATTCAATTACTTATGAGTATAATGGATTATAAATAACATGGTGTGCGCTACTGAAATCCACTGCACTTCTCATGTGTGTGGTAATAAGGTGCAGGGTAATTTACGGTTTACAAATTTACGGACCCAGAGTAATAGCTCCAGGCTACAGGATGTAGAATACCGTCCTTTTCAATTTCAATTTTTCCTCCAACGCTGGCTAGTAAAAAATTAAGTTTTGCATTTGTGTGGCAACACCAGTACCTTCTTGGTATCTCAGAGCTCAGAAGCCAAACAATTTTTAAATTTGAAGAGATCTGTGTAGGTCGTTCAGTGTATCCCCTCTTACTGCCTCTGTAAATACGAATGCCTATTTATCTGGGCAAGACGAAATCTCTCTTTTAATAACAAAATCTAGAAAAAAGATTTTCTCTCAGAATGAAGATCTGGTATTTAATAATAATTCTTATAAATTTCCACTCCCAAACATGGTTTATATCTGTTAAATGTCCTCTGGCTTGTGAAGGCAGCCACCAATTTTCATATTATTGAGAATATCGTGGGGATTTTTAGGGCAGTTCCAAGTAAGAGATTGGTATCATATGTAGAATGACTGAGCTCAAAGATAGGCTCCAGCAGTATGAGGGGAAAAAAAGTCTCTAAGCCCGGAGATAAGGGATTTCTTTTTGCATTTAATTTATGTAAGTGAGCGCCATAATTACGAAGTGTAAGGAACACGTGTGGAAAACATGAGATGGTAATTAGAGCCTAAAGAGCATCTGAAGTATTGGCAAGTAAGTTTGGGGACCAATTGTCTACGTACTGGGAAGAGAAACAAGCCTTTAACTACAAACATGAAGCTTTGTTCACAAGAAAGAAACATCCTTATACTTTTAAGAGGATGAGGATAAGTCAACATAACAAAAGATAACTATTCAACATGATCAATCTACCCTCTTTGTCATGATTGTAAGTTTCAATATGCTACCAGTCAGAAATTCATCGAGAATGGAATATCTGCATAAGAAAATCTAAAAAGTATAAAACTGCAACAGTTTAATGTATTTGCATCATTTAGTCACAAACTAACCTCTTTAGTGTTTGGGAGAACAAACTGGCCTGCTCTTTCCTGCCATTTGACCTTTGGCTTTCCCTGTGACATTTCCTCATCCAAAGGGGGACATCCTGACTCCTCAGGAGAGTGGTTTGTAAATGACAACCTTCAGAGCCCTACAGAGAATGTATCTGAAAACAGATTCTCCATGTACAAACAAACCAGATAGATAGATACAGGTCTAAAGCACATCCAGATTACCTTTAATTCTCTTCAATTCTTCTGAAAAAAGAGAAAACTATGGAATTCACTCACTTCAAACTCAATCTGCCATGCAAGTGAGAACAATGAGTGGCAGCTTGAAATTAAGTGACAAATTGTGAGATGTGGACAATTACCAGGACAGAAGTACAGATCAAAGGATGCTTGTTCTGAAAGGCATGAATTGGTGAAAATTTACTGATTACTAATATATGCTAAAGCACTTATCTGTGTCTTCCATAAGCCACCTCATTTAATCTTAGGGTGGCTTTACACGGGTCACTGTACCCATCTCCACACAGGAAAAACCTGAAGCTCCAAGAGGCAAACTGCCCAAGGTTACAAGTATGTGACAGGGCCAAGTTCAAACTCAGGCAGTGTGACCTATCAAAAAAGGGCATTTTGGTTCCATCTTGGACCCCAGCCTCTAGCCTTGATGATCGCAGGTCTCCTGAGAAATGGCTATCTTACCCTGACCAAGCCAGGACCAGAGCAGAAAATGAGTGGAAACAGTAGCTCAATTGTAATGTTTGAAGCTCTATGAAATATTTAGTTATACCAAGCGCTACTCTTTACTTAGTTGTTTCTTACTTTTTTAAAGGAGTGCCATTATAAAATTACCATAACTCCTTTTTTTTCAAAAGGGATCCTTCGCCCTATTCAGGGAATAACGAGATAAAGTATTTAATAATGCTAACAAAATTCAAAACCAGAGAACACAAAATGAGCAACTGGAAGTCTCAGCTCATTGGTTTTTAGAACCATAAGAGACCTCAGTAGCCACTGAGTCAAGGGGAATAAAGGAAGTCCAAGAGAAGTCAAACGACTTGCTACAAAGGCACACAGCCAGCATCAGAAGCTGGCTTCTTTTCACTTCAGTGCTCTTGCTATGAGTGTGGTCACTAAGAAAAAATGTAATATGGTTCATTCTGTATCAAACTGAATGGCAGAAATTACATATATTTTCCATTATTATGTGCTGGATCAAACACTCCTTCCCAATTTTTAACTAATCCATGCGAGTAACTAAGAGGTATACCAACTCTTTCAGTTTATTTGGAAGTATATACCCTTCAATAAGCTACAAGATAAATATTTTTCACAACCAAGTAACATCACTGAACCCTTTCTCTAATTATGCACTGTGGTCTTCTAACCTCTCTTTATGCACAAACTTGATTTTCAAGATTTTGGCCTCACTCAGAGAAGACAACAAGAGATCAGGCTTTCTATGTTAAAATGAATGATTCTACTTTTATAGAAATGAAAGCGGAATACCGAACAGGTAGGAATGAGCTCCAGGGAGGAGATAATTTCCCGCTTTCATATTTAGAGATAGCCACTAAAGCCAAACCTAAATACTCTTAGGACATTTCTAATAGATGGCGTTTTTAAAACAAAACAAAACAAAACAAAAACAAAAACTCAACTACTCAACCAGTAGCATGCACTTAAATTTAAAACAAATTTACTATTTTTAAAATCTCCTTTTCTTTGCTGAGGATTTAAATGAAAAGCAGCAGCTATTAAAAAAAAAAAGAATAGTTTGCTTTTCAGTGAAGTATCAAGTGGGCACAGAGTTAGGAAACCCTTGTAACCAGCACCAATCTCTTGTTCTTTGTTTTTAGTTAGAATTTTCATATTCAGGAACAAGACCCCTTGTAGTTAAAAGTGTTATTTGTAGCACAATATATAAATTACATTGGTGGACTGAAGGTACGATGTTTTATCGAAGTTACCTAATTCAAACATCATTTATCACATAATGAGTATCATGGGCTGAAAGTTAACATTTGATGTGATTGGTAAGGGGCAAGTTTAGTTATAAACCCTTTATTCTACTAAGTTAAGTATCAGTTTCATTTTTTATTCATTAAGATACTTTTCCATGTACCCATATGGAAATACTTTACCAAAACTTAATCTAGTGCCTGTTTTTATTTTCTTGTACATCTTCCTATTAATGTTAATTTTTTAAGGGGCGTTTTTGTCTCTTGTTTTTGAACAGCTTCCTAAACAAAATAATAAGTGCAATAAAATAAATTACAAGAATTTTTCTTTGTTGAGGCCTTATATTCCAAACAGTTTCTTATTATACATTGCTACGAATAACGTGTAAGGCCCAGAGAGCCGTCCTGCATTTTTATTATCCCCAGAACTCTTCTCCGATAATATTTTTGTCATTGTTTCTTAAAAATGAAGTGGAATGAAAGAAGTCTGTATAATTACAGGGCTTAAATATTAGATTTTCAGTTTTTCAACCTATTGGGAGGAGAGCTCTCCTCTTTCCCTCCCCCTTCCTCTCTCCCTCGCGCACGAGCACACACACCCACGCACATACACCAGGCACATACCATGCACACACATACACACACGAAAAACAGATGAACTTCTTCTTTCAACTATCTGTTTTATGGCAGATCTGTTTCCAAAAGGGCTTTGTGAACAGCCACACATTTTTTTGGAAAATTAATGCTATAATTATAGAGGTAACATTCATTTAAAAATATCCTTTGAATTACAAAAATACAAACTTCAACTTTTCAGTGTAGAGTGAGCATCAGTGTAAATCAAGGCACATCTGTGTTTTATTAATCGTCTTTGCAAGCCACTTTTTACTTTGAATATTTAGAAAAACTTGCCTTCTTGTGTTATTATTTTAGATATACAACTTAATGGACTTTATTCCACTTCCCAACTTCTTTTTCTGACTTGAAAAACATGGCCAAATAGTTGTGATAGAGCATGAGGCAATCATTGTCCAGACTCTAAATGTTCACATTAAACTCTGTCTGTGTCTCTGATGAATGATAAATGAGAATCCAGTTAGAGACATTACACTAACACAGTTTCCCAAACCATCTATCCAGACGTGGCTTAGACACACAGAGGCAAATCCAAGATCAGCATTCCGATCACAGCTATGTTTACGGAACACTGGACACATTGGTCCTTCTTTTCGTGTCATTAGGCATGAGAGAGCACATCTTGACTACGGAACTATTCCGGGGAAGCAACAACAAAATCTGGGTTCTTCAGAACCAGGTGATTAGTGGGTGCACTCCCCAGGTTGCTGAAGACCTGGGGTCAGTGCAATGAAAGGTCAGGGGGAGATGAAAGGGCACTCACAGTTGTGGCAGGTGGCCCCACTGTATCCCGTCTCCTCACAAGCACACTGGAAGCTGTGCCATGTTTGCGAGCACTTCCCGCCATGCTCACAGTGATTGGGCACACATCTGTCAGAGAAAGAGACAAACAGAAATAAACCAACACACGAATGAGATTTATGAGTGGCCAAATTCCAAGCTGTCTGGGCAATATATCATTTCAATGCCAGGTTGACTTACCAAGGCAATTAATCCTTGTTAGTTTAAGCAGATTAATACGATCCATGATGGAAGGTGCCAAGCGCACAAAAGATGATGTATCACAAGCCTGGTGTTTCCCATTTTTGAGTAAACAGTAGAAATTAACAAACAGTGGAGAGACTCATTTGCATATCACAGACTCGTTTTATTTTGCCTTCGCACAAAAACAAAGACACTAGCTGAATTTCCTCCTGGTGAAAGATGGAAGATTAGCCATCTTGTTTCCCGTCCTACTCTTTAACGAGGCCAATACCGCCTCAGAAAAGGGTACCACTGAGTTTTTCATAGCAATTTGAGGTTTTGAAATAATGTCATGGCAACAGCAATGAGAATATACTAGTCTTAAAAGAAGAGATTTCTAAGTCTTCTGCATGTCTCCCCATATGCCCAGCTGGCCAATGAATGCCACCTGCCCAAAGCGACATCAAGCATAATTCAGGAGGAAAATGCAGGTTTCATGTTTAAATCTTTGTTTTTCTATTTACTATGTAGCCAGTTGTGGCTGTGTAGTGTGACCTTTCGCAATACCAATTTCTTACTTAAAAAATTGAGTAATTTTACCTAGCTGGTAAGTAGTTTAAGGTTTGGAGGAAATACTCAGAAACGAGATAATTAATAGGAAAGAGAGGGGCAGCATATGGGAGCTATGAACATCCGGACCACAGCTTCCAGGGCACAATTTCATCGCTTGCTTGTACCCTCACAACAGTGAGGTTGAAATCTGTTCAGAAACACTTCTGTTTCAACAGCAGACTCTTTCCTTTCTCCTGGTCCTATCCCCTTATTCCTCCCACCAATTTCTCTCTGCAACTTCCCCACAACCCAATTCTTTATGATCCCGATAGAGATGCTCACAGATAACAAGGGTGTTATGACGTATTAACATTCACAAAAGATTTCAAGATTTTAGTAAGAAACTCTCTAAAATGGAAGCATCTGCCCAGATTAAAACAACAGAATCTCTAACTGGGTCACAGGCAGTGGGCCGATAGGGAGCCACACTGCACGGGACCCCTTTGTCCTCACGCCCTGGTAGCTTACTGCTGCACAATTTGATAGGAGTTGCTTCAGAGATAGCATTTGCTGTCCCCCATTCTTGATTTACCACAAGTCATGCCTAAACCTGGTGTGGCAGGCACACCCCTGTGAGGCATGGAACCTTCGATTCTTACGTGAGAATGCCATTCCTCTACACTTTGCAAACCTTTAGTTGAGCAACGAACGTTTACTGAACACTTGCTATGTGCACAACACATGGGAAACAGAAGACGAGTAAGATATCAAGAACTGACTCCGGCAAAAGTCAATATACCGTATATATGAAAACTATCATGTAAGGTGGAAATGAAAAGTGCAATAATCAGGGGCAAATAATGCAGGATGGAGTTAGACGTGAGGGATCATATGCAGATTTGGGGCACACTATAAAGTTTTTAAGTAGAGCCTTGATGAAAAGACAGGATTATAAGAGAAGACACAGAGGAAGAGCGTTCCTGGGGGAGAAATACAACAGACGCAAAGGCACGATGCTGGATTATCATGGGGGGATGGAAAATTCACTCTACGCTAAAAAGGCACTTGTATTTCATATGAATTTGGGCTTAGTATTATCATGGCTATCTAGCAGGTCCTTCTCCAAAGAACTGATCACCTAGGCGGAGGTGAGGGATAAGATTCACGCAAAATACAACACCAGGCAGAATCTGATGAGTCATCAAAGGAACAGGAAAAGCTACAGAAATATGGGTATCACAGTAGTGACCGGCGGAATATAAATAAAGGTAGAATATAAAAAAATATAAAGTTAAGAGCATTTCCCTGGGGCCTTAAAAGGGGAGTTGCATTTTCATAATTAACATGTTGGAACTGTTGCCAGCAGGAAAGCGAGAAAGTGATGACAAGGAGACAGAACCATGCCCCCCGTCCCCTGCCCAGGAACCCAGGCAGGGGCCCCTGCAGGAGTTGTTTATGCCCACAGTCCTGATTCTCCAGACCATGAGACGAAGCTATGGGATGGGCACTCCAAAATTATGGAAAACTAAAAAAAAAAAAAAAAAAATCTTTGATACTTAAGTTTGGAATTCAGTATGTATATGCCTCGTGTGGTATATCTACTTTCTAAATGGTTGTGGGTTAATATTAGCTCAGCCTAATAGTGAAAGTAATTTACATCAGCTCATTATATCAATTAATTCAAGGGAAAGTAGTGCAGAAGTGTACTGAGTTGCAAAGGAAAACCAGGTTGGAATCTAAATGTGCTCTAAATAATACACAAAGCAGAAAACCCACCTCTCAATGATAAAAAAAAAAAAGACTACTGTGTACTTACACACACACGAGAAGCATATAACCATCAAGTGAGATCGACTGAATAGTCCTAAAATTCAGTATGAAGGATTTCTTTTAAAGTGATCTTTTATTTAAATGGGATTTTAATATTTTATTTTTTAAATGTCTTTTCCTTAAAATTTGTATTTTTAAAACAGACATTATCCTCATACTGAAGACTGGCATTTAGTTCTTACTGGGGAGAAATGTTTTATTTCCAAGTCGAATGGATTCAAATGTAATTTCAAACCCTAATACTTCATCACTATATTTTAAAAAAATGTTGGGGCCAGTCACCAAGCAAAACAAAATACGAATTAATCTAGCTTCCTACTTCCTCTACTTGCATAAAAAACCATTTGCATAAGTCCCATACCCCATTATCACATTGTTTAGTAATGATTGCTTGAGCATCCTGTCTCTTCTAAATGGTGAGACTCTGCAGTTAAGGATTTTTCTCTTCTGTTTCTTAGCATGGCAGGTGCTTCTCCCACCTTCAGTAAATGCCTGCTGGTTGACCCACTGAAGCATGAAGCAATGGAGGAATGTGATGACTGTGAAGTTACACCAAGGGACTGAACCACGTATGGAGGAAACATCCCCTTTTACTGCAAAAAATATGGATTAGTGTTATGTACGATTTTAGTCTTACATCCAGACTCTTGCTTCAGTAAACTATTAAATATATAGTTTGTTTTACAGCAGGTCCTAGCTTGGAAGTTTGAGTCCCATCAAAAATGAATCCCAGTGGCTCCACTGGGGCTACCTAAGAACTATTTGAGCAGGATCAAGAATGTGCAGGGAGAAGGTGGCAGATGTCAATTTGATGTGATCAAAGGGCTCCAGAAGGGATACATCCAATGAACTCTGTCCCCAGATAGCCTTGGCATCGGACACTCATTCAGCTACAACCATCCTTCCAGTTGTAGCAATGCTTTCCAAAAATGCTTTAGAATCAGAATGCTTTTTTTTTTCAAATGAAACTGACTTACACCACAATAGGTAAAACAAACAGAAGCTAACATTTGAGTCACGTGTGTAACAAATACTTAATAGAAAATCAAACACTACAGACAGAGTGGCTGTTTGGAGGGATACAACAATTCTATCCAGGGTTATGGATGACAGTTGCAGTTTTATTTTGCCCAGACTATCTCTTTTATTTCTATACTTGATTTTAATTGCAAAGCATTGAGGAAAATGGTATTACATGGATATAAGAACTGTGAATGGTACCAGATTTGTTCATCACAGCCCACTTTTGTGGATACTACTTAAACAGAAACAGCAGAAGAAATTTTCTTTCAAATCTAAAGAATGTTTCTCAGACAGCATAATGGAGTGCAATAGTGGTCTTCAAAACACAGTGAAAATGTCTTCTTTTTTTCCCCCTCTACAGTGCTTAATAGTTAAAATAGAAAGTTTTAAATAAAATTCAGATCAAACCTTTGTGTTACCTTTAGAACTACATTTGGTTCATGGTTCTGTAGAACCGCCTAGAAAAACCACAGGGTTTCTCTGAAATACATTCATACAATACCCAATAATGATTAATGGTGGAGTGTTTCTCTGAATAGCTTGCTATTGCTGATATCCTGAGCAACTGGTACACAGAAGTTCTCAAACTTTCATGCACACAGAAGTTTCTTGAAAATCTGGTTAAAATGAGGATTTTGATTACTTAAGTCTGGGGTGGAGTCTGAGACCCTGTAATTCACACATGTTCCCCAGTGATGCTCATGCTGCTGGTCAGAGGACCTCATTTTGAATTACAAAGCTCAAGAGCATTCCAGCTCTGGGTCTCAAAGAAGAGTGAGGGCACCAAGAAGAGAAACTGCCCAGAAGGGAGAGCACAGGGGTGGGGTTGGGGAGGGGAGAGTATGCAGAAAGGGCAAATTTGGTCTATGCAGCCACTTCTCCACTCAGAGTGACAATTTAATAATCTCCGAATCCCATTTACTAGGTGTAATCATTTCGAAACACCTGAATTTAGACCTCATCTAATTCACCACAGAAAGTCATCACTGAATATAAGGACCATTTCATTTGACCTTAAAATCAAGTCCCATATTCTCAGTCTGAGTCAGCTGAGATTTCCCACCTGCTTAGTTACTGTACAGAGGTCAGTCTGTGATTCTTAATCTGCTTTCAGATTGTACAAATTTTATACCTGTTCCTTAAATACGCCTTGTTCTAAAGTTTAGAAAAGAAAACTTCAGGTTAGGTGTAGGCTATTTTGTGAACTATTGGAAAATTATTTAAAGTGATTTATAAATTACCATCCCAGAGCAAATTACCTCTTGAATTTTATTTTTTTTCTTTCATCTTGGCTCCCAATTTTATTTTTGCTTATCAAGCCCAGAAATTCATTTAGAAAGTTTGATTTCTTAAATGCTATTTTTTATACCCCTAGCTCTGAGCTAGTTCCACAATCACAGCAGAGTTCTCTTCTGCATTACCGTCAATATTGATCTCAACAATATTTTAGTACTTTTATTTTCACACTAATTAGATTTCAATTTTAGTTGAAGGCATACTCTCTATGGAGTATATATCACGGCCTTACATTTTTTCCTGTTCAAACTGAAATTATATAGAGAAGTAATCATAATTCTAGCAACTAATTTAGTATTTCATTACTACATAACTTAATTTTATAGTTGTACAACCAGAAAACCTAACGTTATATTGATGGTACCACTTCAACAAGCATTTATTTATGGAAATGTTTAAATATGGAGATATTTATTATACCTCCTGCATTATGCCCAAAGTTCCCATTAAGAATAATCAAGCATATTTGGTCTGCATCTTTCCAACAATTACACATTTCTAGACAACCATATCAATCATTAATTGTAGCCTTACTATATAAACACCTTAAAATCATTTCTGTTGTAATAAAACCCGAGTTCACTCTATTTTACTTTGTTAATTTACTTTGAGTTAGAGTATTCAATGTATTCAATGTATTCCCCATTTTTTAAATGAATAAAACATCTTTTAAGAGATCACAGGCTCAAAAGAGGAGAGGGACCTGCAAAGATCACGAGTTCCTTCACCTGTCTCCAGGCCCAACTGTATTTAACCTAGATAAGTAACAGTAAGTTCTTTTTAATCAATCAAGACACTCTAAAACAAACTCTGGAGAAACAAAGAATAAAGGCAGCTTTATCCTCAAGAAATTGTATTTATTCATCAAAATATAATTGGCAAGTCAGGTCTCCCTCTATGCCTGATATTAAAAATATTGGTACAGAATTAGGATAAATGTATCACTATTATATGAGTACACTGAGATTTATGGAAAAGTTAATCTTTGAAGGAAGCACAGATTCAGGTTAGCCTGAAAGAAAGAGAAGAACTTTTCCACGTGGAAGGAAAGCAAAGGCTTAGACCAGTATGAGTAAGACCAAAAATGGGTATACAGTAATGAACTGTTGGTTTTGGCCAGAGCAGAAAGGTTGCGTCCACCTTGAGGATTACAGCAGAAAGTTGTGGATGTCTGGTCAACAGCCCTGTTCCCTTTCTTCGTTCCAATCATAACACTTATTTTGTTCTGGTATCTTCTCTCTTTCATGTGGCCATTTCTTTTGGAAGGGAGAGTATCCCAGTCTCCGATGGGAAAAAAAGTGAAGAATCAGGCTTCTTAAAGAAGTCAGTAGCCTACTGCACATTGTTACCCCAAATCTATGATCTCCTCCTGTTTCTTGCTTGACAGAGAGCCACCCAGCAGAAGATACCACTTTCCAGGCTCCTTCTAATTTAGGGGTGGGGGGGGGTTTGTGACTAAGTTCCATGGAAGTGCACTTTCTGGGCTAAGCCCTGAAAGGGAAAGAACATGCACTGTTTTTGCTTTATAGTCACTCCCGGCCTCATTCCTAAAATGAACTGATGATGGTGGGACCTGGAACAGGCATCTCTGAACACAAGAGGATGACAAAGGAGTATTTTAAGGAGTCTGGTTTCTGAACAACATTCCAGCCCTGGACCATCTCCTCAACCGTTTCCTGGAACCACCTTAACTGCCCCACCTGTTAGGTTTTGAAGTTCCGGGGCTCAGCCCCTGGTTCTGTCTAGGATGGCTCCAAGCTTCTCTCGCTGGTTCGGACGTCCGTCAAGAGCATCAGACCTGCGTATCTGACTGGCTTCTTGACATATCCACTTGGGTGCATCCAAGGCATCACAAAGTTTACTCCCTACCCGTCTTACCTTCCTGCTCAATCCCATCTCAGTTAATGGCACCACCATCTTCCAGGTCGCTCATCTCATAAAATCAGAAGTTATTCTTTACATCCCTGTTTCTATCGCGTCTCCATCAAACATGAGCAAAGCGTTGTGAATTAAAATTCTAAAACTTGCCTCAAATGTGTCCACTTTCTGGGCTTCTACCTACTCATTTCAACCCAGAACTTTTCCCTGGATTACAATGTTTCCCTATTCATCCGCTCCTCTCTGTTCCTGCCTGGCTTTAAATTATTCTCAACAAAATGCCAGAGTGAACTTTAACATTATGTCATCCTACTGTTTAAAGCCTTTGATGGGCTCTCATGGCACTTGGGAAAATGTGGAACTCCTGTCCGTCTCTGCATGATCTGCTTTGCCTGCTTCTCTGTTGCCAATCTGTGCTTCTCTTCCTCCCGCCATCTTCTCATGACACCTCCCTTCCTTTTGCTTCACCAATGGGTCATCCTCCTCCCCTCAAGGCTTCACACACACATTTCCTATATGAAGAAGTCACCACCCTCGTGTCCACCACCATTTTTTGCTCTCTTTTTGATCTATCACAAGTTCTAATTATAAACCTTTTTAGTTTCTTTGTTGTCAGGCTCCTCTTTGAACTATGCCTTCCATGATGGCAGGGACTATGTTTACTGCCCTTTATCCACTGCCTAGGATTCTGTCCGGCATGTACGCAGTAAATGTACTCAATAAATAATTGTTGAATGAATTTTGAGTAAGTGAATTATCAGTCCATTTAGATAGTTGGAAATGGTTTGTAGTACCATTTTGCTAGTATATGAATGCAGAAACAGAGAATGTCTCAGACTGCTGCACTCTAAGTGGGTTTTAGATTATCTGGTCCATTTCTCTCAAATCTATCATATAAACATAATACCATTATACAGTAAGTCAAACTGTCTGACCAAAGGCTTTACATAATTTCTGCCTCTACCAGAATGCTATCTTATTTGTAGATGAAGGAAACACACATCTAACATAAACCCTTTACTCTGAAAAATGAGTGAAGTCTTCGTATATTGATATAGCTATTAGAATAGCAAGCCCAAACCTGGCAAAACCCAGTACTCAAACAAAGACAGTATTTTGACAAGTTAATCCATATCAAGAAATATCAAAATCAAGAAATACCAGAAGGATAATAAAATAATGGTTAATATAAGAATGAAACTCCATAAATTTATAGGTTTCTTTTATTAAGAAAGTACAGTATAAGTTAACTTTTATAGAATACTATAAAATTATATTTTTATGAGATTAAGATGATGAACTATTTTAGAGGAAATATTATTAACAAAATTACCATGAGGCCAATAGTAAAATTATTTTATAATTTGTGCTTCCAAAGGCATACATGCAATTTCATTATTTAAAAAAAATAGTATTTTTAACAAATTAGGAAAATTTGCACAAAACATAATAGTTGAAGATCAATGTCTTTTTAACTGGTTCACCACTTCTTACAACCCTGAGATTGGACTGACCACATCCCTTTGGGTAGACATCATTGTATTCTGACCTCCCAAATATTCGCTAATGAAGAACATTTAAAATGTCCTGTTTTCAGTATTGGGAGGTATAAAAAGTATCATACATAATGAAACCAGTATTCTAAAAAAGAGAGAGATACAAATGGCTTCTAAAAGCTGATGTAGGGGTGCCTGGGTGGCTCAGTGGGTTAAGCCTCTGCCTTCGGCTCAGGTCATGATCTCAGGGTCCTGGGATCGAGCCCCACATCGGGCTCCCTGCTTGGCGGGGAGCCTGCTTCCTTCTCTTTCTCAGCCTGCCTCTCTGCCTACTTGCGATCTCTCTCTTGTCAAAATAAATAAATAAAAATCTTTTATAAATAAATAAATAAATAAAAGCTGATGTAGAATACATTCACTTAAAGAAAAAAATATTCACCCAAAACAGAAATGTATAATTAATAGATCCTTGCTCTGCAGATGTCAGTAGGGCAATGTTTTCATTTATGCTACACACACACACACACACACACACACACACACACACGCTACATAATATTAACTTTATATATACAGGTAAATAATAATTCTTACATTCACTATATATAGACTGAAATAAACAGTCAAAAAAACCAAACAACATGGATTTATTGTCGTTGAACCATGAGTGTCTGGACACATTCTTTCCAATGTCTGGCTCTTTCACTTTTTTTCCCTTTTTTTTTTTTTTTATTTATCTATCTATCTATCTATCTATCTATCTATCTATCTATCTATCTATTTTTGACACAGAGTCCAAATAGGTATACTATGTTTATGGAGGTTTTTTTTTTTGGTATTTGTATTTGTACAAGGAAGACAATGAAAGGAATATCTCTGACATTATTTCAACAGCTGATTCTAAACGAATCATGTGGTAGCCAATTTAAACAATTGCTATCATTTTGTTATCCTCACTGTTTAACTTACTATTTTTTCTAGAAAACATACTAGTGTCTGTGGAAGGCGAATTGGTAATTTGAGTTGGTTGGAAATCTTTCTGTCAGAGGCAATTTGTAATGGGTATTATTTGCAAAAAGGCTATATGCAGATTTTGGTTCTTTATGGAGTAAAGAAAGGAGACATGTGCTAATGGGAAGGGGAATTTGAAAATGTTTGCGGGAANTTGAGTTGGTTGGAAATCTTTCTGTCAGAGGCAATTTGTAATGGGTATTATTTTGCAAAAAGGCTATATGCAGATTTTGGTTCTCTATGGAGTAAAGAAAGGAGACATGTGCTAATGGGAAGGGGAATTTGAAAATGTTTGCGGGAAGGCAGGCAATTATCCTGTAAGAGGCCAGAGGATTTTGGGTTAACAGTCTCATGACTTAAGATTTTGTTTTATGTCATCATTATTCACTGTAACACAACTACATTCTACATTCTACACTCGACATTTCTTTAGGTCAGCTGTCTCTATAAGATTTGGATCAGCTTCTGAGACACAGTAGGTGTTCAATAAATACATGCTGGTGAATTACTGAATCGAAGAAAATCACACAAGGAATTTCTCCTCATCTATCATCATACATGTCCCAGAACAAAAATAATCAAAGAACTTTCAGGTTGTAAAAAATTTAAAAACAAAACAAAACACCCTGTTCTTAACACTTCCTTTGGAGATACACATAATTGAGGCCGAACATACTAAACAATTTTCAAAGATCTCACAGTTGTTTTTGCCAGAGATTAAAAACTCAGATTAATATCTTTATTCATTGTCTTCCAGTGTTCACACTTGTTTCTTTTTATGTTAAAAAGAGATCAAGGATTCCAGTGCTCAAATCTGATCTCATAAATGTCAATAAATAGTTCTTTCATCACAGTTCTAATATCTTTTCCTAGTAAAGATTGTTTAACACTGTGTAATTCAAATATAATCTTCTTATAATTTTTTGTATACTTAGCAGTTTCAAAATATGTTCATTGCTGTTACTTCTCCCTTTGATATGTTTACTGCAAGACAGTCTCCAGTTGATTACCCACTATTATCACTATTAATGGTAATACTTGGCTAAGCAAGAATACAGAAATAAATCATTTCAAAATTATTCTCACTTAGGGCTTTAACTCATTTCTACAAATACTGGATAGTATGGTGTAGAACAACTATCTCATTAATTTGATTTTGTTTCAAAATGAAATGATGAAGATTGTCCTATTTGTCTTTGTGTAGAGTTGAGGATGTTGTTATCCTTAGGGCTCTATTTGAGAATTTGCGTTTTAACCAAAAAATGAAATCAGCAGTATGACTAAATTGACTAATGTCATCAGGGGTTGGAAAATGACATGTTTTCCAGAGAAGATGTCTTCTAAGGTTCACTGCAGAAATAGCTAATGAGAAGTGGACAATACTTTGTCCCTTGTTTGTAAATGGAAAGATACTTTTTGAGCACCTATTATGTTCCGTGCTGTGTATGAAGTACTGGGGATTCTAAGGGAATAGGTCAAATCAACGCAATGTAGTAAGTGTTACTGCAGACACACGAACAAAATACTCCAGGAGTGCCAGGTTGTCATGCATATGATGCTATGGTGGTGATGGTGGGGCTAGTCATCATGGAAGCTCATTGGACATGGTGCTTGAGCTGTCTGCAGGATGGCTAAGAGCTAAAATCTAAGAAGGAACTCCTAGATGTGAGAACAGGTGGGCAAGAGTAGGTATGAAGGTTTTAACAGCCTGGGAAGTTATGCATAGCAGGAATCTATCATGGCTAGAACTAAAAGAGCAAAGTTGAGGAGAGGTAAAAGGTACTTTAACTATTTTTACATTATGACTAATAATGGTATTAAATATTGGGCAGATGTTATGTTGTTCACATCCCCGGTTGCAAACTCTCCAGTCACTTACATGCTGTCATTTCCTAATTAGGTACTTCGTCTTTAATCCAGTTTTAAGTTCAGAAATTAAGACAGCGCAAGGACTTGAGAGTAGGGCTATACTGATATTGTGATCACTATTCTATGATAGATATCATAAAGTTATTTATAATAACATTATAAAGTTGAACTTTCCATGTGTAAAATAAACTCATTCTTCTATTCTTCAGTTCACTAGAAACAGAAAAAATATATTGTAAGTCAAAAAACAAGTCATTCACTAATGACAATTATTCAGCTCAGATTTGGAGCCAATAAGAACCCTCACTCAACATTTTAAGTTTAGAGTGGAGTGGAAATTATGGAGACACAGTTTTTTTCAAACCCAGAATAATTAAATTTCAGAATCCCCAAAGCTGGACTACTTTCAGGAAAATAATTCATCTCGAGTGGAAATAATTTTAAAGAAAGTATAACAATGAAAATCTAACTGTTTTATTAACAGGCACTTGACTTTATAAATGGTCATGAAATAATTTGGCATGCTTCATTTTAATTACAAACAGCTCATTCCTACAGATTTATTATCTTACTTAAAAGTGGTCTGATTGCCCTATAGAAAAATTGATAGGCTATAATTTGCTTCTGGTTAGAGGTTTTTGATTGTACTTTATTCTCTCTAAGCTGTTATGACATTGTGTTTATGTCAAAACATTGGAGTTTTTCTCACTGTTTCAGATAATTAATAAACTGTGGGTTTTGAGGGGTTTATGCCTCAGTAGCAAAAATGTATTCCCAAACCTAATTACTCAAGTCTAAACTTGAGTTTACCGCTGAGCATTTAATTTAATTTTTTTAGTGTTGATTATTTTTGTCACCACTGCAAAGCAGACCTCACAAATATTTCCTTTTCAAGTGGAGTGACAAGTTTCCATCTGTATTTGTACTGAAAAGCAGGCACAAGTCTTTAGCATTTCCCTTCTATGTACACCTAGAAACTCATTTCTGGGTTGTCATGATTGAGGTTAACTCAGAATATACCACCATAACAGAAGTCTCCCCCACCATGAAAAAAAACAAGTCAACAAACTAAACAAGAATTCTGCTCCAAAGTAGAAAGTCAATGTATTCAGCCTAGCAATTGACTAAGTAGAAAACTCAAAATTTCTGCTTGACTGCCCTAACCAGATATAGAACAATGAGGTGAAATTCCATTCCATAGCCCCATGTACACCCAGGTGCACTGACAGATGCTTTAGGTCGCATCTTACAGTTAATGCCAATTGTCTTTTAGGTGAAACTCACATAGGGAATGGCCCTGCAGAAACAAAACTAAAGGACCCTTATAAGAACAATAAGGACACTAGCTCTTCTGTGATGGGGCGCACTGACCTAGCTGCACTCAAAGCTCCATTTCAAAATGATTAACTTAAAATTAAAGTTGGCTTAAAAGAAAGGTTAAACCAAACTGTAAAACAAACCAGAACAACATGAGTAGAGCTGCCTTTCTGCATCTCTTCAACAGGTGCGGCCATAGCTGGGGGCGGGGGGCAGAGGAGGGGAAGGTTGTGTTCCTTCAGGGCCTTCACACACGACAACACACGTATGAGGAGATGCCTCCTCGTAGCAGGAGGGATGTGACGGGGATATTTCACTCACAAGCATCCTTCTGCTTCAGAGGCACAGGTCTTAGAAGCTACACGGGACGTCAGTGCTATATAAGTGTGCCCGGCACGTAGGCTGGGCATATACAACTGAGTCCCAGCCCCATCTGGGGAGCATCACCACAGACCCGTGTATTGGGCATTCGGGGTTTTCTAGGGCAGTCTGTTCGTCTCCCATTGCCGCTCTAACAAGTCACCACAAACACAGTGGCTTCAAGCAACACACATTTCTTACCGAACGGCTCTGGAGGTCCACGGTTTAAAGTGGGTCCGCAGGCTGCCTTCCTTTCGGAGGTTCCGGGGAGAATTCATGTCCTTACTCTTTCAGCCTCCAAGGCCGCCACCATGTCTTGGCTCACTTTCTCCAACTTCAAAGCTGGCAGCCAGGGTCCTCTCTCCTCTCTGATCTCGATTCTGTCCTTACTGTTCTTATGCCTTCGCTCCGGCTCTAACCTTCTGGCTTCCCTCCGAGGACGGTTAGTGTTTACACTAGCCTAGTGATTACACTGGGCACACTCAGATAAGCCAGGATCATCTCTCCCTCTCGAAATCCTTAATTCATTCACACCAGCAGAGTCCCTTTATTACGTAGGGTGACATGCTCACAGGTTCATTAGGATGTCATTAGGAGGGTCATTAGTGTGTCCACCACAGGTGGAGAACTGTTTTTCTAAGCTAGTCACAGAATCAGAGGTACAAGACAACTTCCTCAGTTCTCAGGCAGAATAAATATGGAGAGAGGATAGAACAAGAAATACAGAAATGAAGTGATAAACCACAGCTGTGTACTTCAGTATGGTAGCCACTAGCCAAATGTGAATGCTTTAAATTAATTAAGATTAAATAAAATTAAAAATCCAGTTCTTCAGTTGTGCTACCCACATTTCAAGTGCTCAGGAGCCGCACGTGGCTAATAGCTACCATGTCCCACAGGGCAGATACAGAGTTTCTCCATCACTGCAGAATACTCTGGACAAACTGGACAGCATTACTTAAGAGTAATATTTGGGGCATCTGGGTGGCTCAGTAGGTTAAGCATCTGCCTTCCACTCAGGTCGTGATTCCAGGGTCCTGGGATGGCTTCCCCCGCGGGCTCCCAGCTCAGCGGGGAGCCTGCTCCTCCTTCTCCCTCCTCCCCTTCACCCACTTGGGCGCTCACGCTCTCTCTCTCTCTCTCTCAAATAAATAAATAAAATCTTTAAAAAAAATTCTAGGCAGAGTAAATCATAATACGGTGGCAAATCAGAAAAAAATCAACACCATGATCCTTGATGCAGGCAGCAACTTAAAAATTGTTTAAGTTTTGCTTTCTGGTAGTATTAATATGAATGATTCATCAGTTGTTAACTATTATCACCATCATTAAAAGTTTAATGAATTGATGATCTCTTGTATAGAGTGAAAAAATAGTAATAAAACCACAGAGAGTTTTGAGGTTTTACAAAGGCTGGTCTGAAAATTTCCTAAAAGAAGAAATAATCCAAGATGTAGAGAAAGGCCAGAAAAAGGGCTGAAGATATGACCAAAATGTAGGAAACAAAGAAATAAATAATTGTTTCCCTCTTGGAAAACTAGTGACCTCAAAATGAAGGATGGCCAGAATATACTTTTTCTTCTTTTAAAAAAATCAATGTAGCATAGATATTGCTTAGCTATTTATGTATTTATTTATGTATGTGTGCATTTATTTATTTGTTTCATTTATAATTTGAAGGTACCCAGAATCTTAGATAACTAATGATTTTCTTAAATATATATTCTATAAATAACAATCCTCCTTGCTTATGGAAAAGACAAACTCCTTGCAAGGACTAAACATTATGGTTTTTTTAATCTTTAAAAATGTATTGTGATCTATTCTCTAATATCTCTACTTCCCATAGGAAAAAAATTCAAGGGAAGGAGATTTCCTACATAAAAAGCAATTTTAAATGAAATAAATAGATTGTGTGTCAATTAAAATGGAGCAGGAGAGAATACGTACAGAATTTGTAACAATTTATGTATGCATGCACATATGTATATATGTAGGTATACTTTTGTATGAATTAAAATGACAGAGCGAAACTGTCTTCTGAGAAGAGAAACTTTGTGCTAAAAGTCAAGGGATTTCAAACCTCTGGAAGTCTAGCCTTACAGAGTTTTTTAAAGAAAAAGTTCTCCAAGGCTTTCGTCCTTTCTCAAAATTGTCTTTTGATTATAAAATATGATTGCAAGAGTTTTATAGGATACTACTACCAGAAATTGCTCACTCACTCATTTTGCTCATTTATTAATTAAATGAATATTTACTGGCTGCCTGTGATGTAGCAGCTATAGTTTTAGGCTCTGGAAATACAGTAATGAAGGAAAATAAAGAAAAGAGAAAAACATTCCTTCTGGGATCATAAAGATACCTCTATTGGGAGAAGACAAATAATAACTAAATATCTATCAGGTAAAAAAGCAAGGTTTGGGGAATATAGAACAGTAAGGGGTGGGCTCTTCTGATGACGGGGCATTTGCCCAGGTGGTCAAGGCTGAGGGATATGGTGGGTGGAGAATCCCTGGCTGAGAACAGAAACCAACAGGACTGAAGGACAGGCATGTTGGTTGAAGTAGAAAAAATGACATTCTTGATGATGCCTTGGGAGCCTTAATTTCTACCTTTCAACTCCTGAGTGGTTGAGAAAACCTACAGAACTCCCAAATGACTCCCAACATTATTTTTTCATCTGTTTTCCCCCTTTGTTCTACTCCTCCTGCATCTTATATTTCTCAACGTCACACAGTGAAGTGAGAGGCATTTATATTTGGCTTTGGGGAATGGAAGTAGGAGAACAAAGAAAAGTGAGAAAAAAGAAGTGTCCAGTTAGTTTTGATTCCATACTGGAAGTCTGACTACTTCCTAACTTTTGAGTGATTTTGAGCAAGAGATGAGATCAGACAGGAAACATATTGGTGGAATAATTACTGACCACAGTCTCCACAGCACTGCTGTGAATGGGGTCTCCATCCCCATCCCCAAGCAATTTTATAAGCCTTCTTGTCAACTTTGTCCCGCTTGCTCGACTAAGTCACTGCCTTCTATGAATATCTGATTCCATCCATTAAGACTGTACAGCCTTTTTGGGGTGCTTGGGTGGCTTAGTTGGTTAAGCGTCTGACTCTTGATTTCATCTCAGGTCATGATCTCAGGGTAGTGAGATCTAGCCCTGAACAGGGCTCCATGCTGGGCATGGAGCCTGCTTAAAATTCTCTCTCTCCCTCTGCCCCTCCTGCCTTTCTCTCTTCTAAAAGAGAGAAAGAGAAAGAGAGAGAGAGGTTGTACATCCTTTTAAATGTCTATTACATTTGTCTATTACCTACTTATATACAACCATTTATACCACTGCTTCATCTTTTCAGGTTCTCATCACATCCTACTTGCTTTTTTCCCTGTGATTAATTTTTCTAAAGCACCACTTCTATTTTGACCCCAATCTTTTAATTTATTTATTTTCACTAAAGTATAATTAACTTATAATGTTATATATGTGATTCGAAAAGTCTGTACATTACTCAGTGCTCACCACAATAAAGTTTTTCCACCATGATCACCCTACAAAGTTAGTAGAATATTATTGACGATATTCCTGTGACATACTTTTCATCTCTGTGACTTGTATTTTATAACTGGAAGTCTGTAGTTCTTAAACTCCTTTATTTCTTTTGCCCATTCCCCCACCCCACGCCCAATCTTTGTAAGAACCACCAAAGGTCTTCCATCGGATTTTGCCCCTTTATCCCCTACAGAAACACAAGATCTTCTCATTGTTCTCTGCACACACCACACTGGTCCCATCTCCCAAATAGAAAGAAAAAATATTGGAAACTGTTTTTATTTGAAATTGAGGTAAGGGGTTTTGTCTTCCCTTTCATTACATCTTCAAACCTGCTTTTATTTAATTATATATAGGCTATTGATTGTTCTATGTTAAAGTAAGTTATACCTTGCTATTTTATTAAATTATCTCTTTGTATCTAGCTGTTCCACTGATTTTTCTCAGTTTTTCAAGTAATCATATCATCAAAAACAGAGGTGGTGATATCTCTTTCTTTTCAAATTGTGTACCTCTAATTGCTTTCTTTGTTATCTATCTCCAATAGAAAGTTAAATCATAGTAAAAGTAGTGGGCAGCCTCACCTCGTTCCAGTGGGAATGCCTCTAGTGTTGCCCTTATGGTGGGTGCTAGTGGAATGCTGGCTTCTGGAGGTAGAAATACAGATTTAGGTATGGATACAGATAGACACACAAACATAAAATCATGTTTAAAAAGTATCCATTGATACCTATTTAACAATGATTTTTGCTTTTGCTTTTGTTTTATTTTTAAAAACTGGTATTGAAGTTTGTCAAATTCCTTTTTAACATCCCGGGAACAGCTTTCTCATTGGCTTTGTTTATATGATGACTCATATCACTAGACTTCCTACTGGCGAATCATTTTCATGTCTTTAAGAATCCCTGCATGTTCATGATATAATGTTTTTTATAATGTGTTGAATTCCGTTTAATTTTATTTAAGATGTTTGCACTGATGCCCATAGATGAGAGTGGTCTGAGGTGGGTTTGGGGTTTTTTTTGGGGGGGGGAGGGGGCCTTTGTTTGGTAAAAATCTTCACCGGATTTGCCATTGTTGAAAATACTTCACAAAAAGCATATGGAAGTTGCCCTCTATTTCCATGGTCTGACATAGATTAAATCAAGGTTTTCTTTTCTACCCATGGCTTTATTCAAGCTTCCAAAAAGCTATTTGTTCATTTAAATTGATTTAAACTGGTATGATGGGGCCAGAAATGGAGAATTATGTTTTAGAGACTATAAACAGCATGAGTTTTTGAGACTGAATGATCTGAAAACAGTGAATTCTGGTATTGTTAATTATTACATGTACGACATGAGCAAACTTAATTTTTAAAAGTCTTTGGTTACTCGCTATTAAATGGGATTTATAATACCTGACAAGTTGATAGTGGTAATTTTACTTTTGTTCTATTAGTGCACACAGATATACTGAAATTATTGTTGTATGTTACCGATTCCTGATTTCAGGGATTATTCAATTTATAAATGGTTGAAGAGAGATTAAGAGACAAAAATGAAAATGCATGGAGTAGAAGCTTACACGACCAAGTCTACTTCGGTGATATTAAGCTCCTTCCACTTTTAGAAGATGTAGAGCACTTAGTATTAATGAGATGGGTGATCAGAACATCCAAGTTGAGGGCAGGGATGCATATCTATCACTACAGAAAAATATTTCCTGAGGTCATCAGAGCCACACAAAAGGCCAGCCTCTACAGGGCATGCAGTCAACTCTTGCACACCAAAAATAAGATTAAAGACCATGATCCTGTCAAATGGGGGATCGGTTTCTCAAATGGGATTTTAAAATACAGATCTTCCGCAGTGAGCACTGGCAAGACCCAGTGTTATTAAAGGTCGTCAGGATGTTTTTTTAAAGTTGCAGTGTTGGCAGCTTTATCATGAGCTCTGACCCTTCAGGTATATCTGCAGCAGGACTTTTATTAAAATCCTGTTCACTTCACTTGTGTCAGAAAAGAAAAGCTAAGGCTTCTTGAAGGTTAATGGGCTCGGGGAGCAGCTTTCTTTTAGCCATTCTGGTGTTCGGTTTATAAACCACCCAATGCACCCCTGATGAAGCAGCACCAATCCTGCTTAGATTTTAAATCCTTAAATTAAATTTTGTTGTGTTCTTCAAGTTAGAGGGCAAATACTCAGAAATCACAGCCCTGTGGGGAAACCGTCCTGGCAATGTTGATATACTTGTGATTTTGCTCAAATATAAAACTATATGCTCAATATATGTCCTATATTATAATTCTAAATCAAACAACGACAATCATAAAGCACTCTATAATTCTCCAGAAGAGGAGAAAGCCTTGCATAAATGATGACAATTCACAGAACAGGAGGAAGGCATAGCCCTGGTGGAACATACCCCCAAGTAAACTAGAAGTCCTGTTGCAAAATAAACAAAACCTAAGATTTAAAAACCATCAAAAATCACCAAGAATCTTAATTCTATGTTTGAATTGGAAATATACGGTATGGGACAATATTTTAACAAGTGTAAAACTAAGGCAAGATTAAACAAAGCGTCAGTGCTTAGCATATGTGAGCAGGAAACGTGTACTGAATTAATATACGAAAGAACACATCAAAAATGGGCAAAACCTTTGCTGATGTAAAATTATATGAGTTTGACTGAAGTGCAAAATGCTTTGAATTACAGAATTTCTTAAAACATATTTTTGCCCCAATGTTATAGGTCAGTTCTCTTAAAGAACAAATAATAATAATGTATCTCAGGTGCCTATTTCATAAATTTTTACTTTCTTACTAACAATACATAGAAAGAAGACATTCTTCAAAAAATTCATAATGAAAACAAACATACTTTGGTCTTACTCCCACTTCTCACTTTAAAACACATTTGAAGGGGTTTTCATAATTCTTTAATTCTAGAATCACTCTCTGGATTCTAGATCATGTCAGTGAGAGCCAAGGAATTATTTTCGGGCTCACTTATACTAATGGTATTGGACACATCACTTAAATAATCTGAATCTAGGTTTACTCTTTTGTAAAGTGAGAAACATGGTAGCTAACTCACATGGTTAGTTGTGGGAATTAAAAGTCAAAATTTATCAAATTATTGAGTGCTTCCTATGAACCAAGCCCAGGACAAGGTTCTAGGAATCCAAAATTAACAAGACCATTTCTTTGCATTCTAATGAGGAGAGTACAGATGAGTAAAGCAATAGTTACAGAAGCATGAGGACACTGTCCACGTGAGGACAGTGTCCTCACCAGAATTCTATGCTCTACTGTCCCAGGAGACAGAGGAGGTACAGAGAAGCCGCCATGACAATGGCTGATTCTTCCTGGCTTATGGGGACTGGGGAAGCTGTTACTGTTTGAATTGGTAACAACGAAAAGTTACCAAGAAGAAACAGTGTTGGTGTGAATAGAATCTAAGAGACCAAAAGAATCTCTATCCTGACAGGATGATCACCACAGGCAACCCACTGAGCACAAGACAAAAGACTGGCTGGTTGTAGGTTGCCAATAAGGACCCCTGGCAGATCTACATAGGTGATTCTCCATGCTAGATGAGAACATCACTCAGAGACATCCTGAGGGGCTCAAGGAAAGCATGAGATGATTCCTTAGCAAGCCTTTTGCACTCTACATTTACATTTCTCTTTAAAAGAAATATGCTCATTACAAATAGACTGCAGATGTCTATTGCATTTGGCACCTTGCTAAGATTACCTCCTGCAGAAAATGTAGATAGGTAGAGAAGATACATTCATATTTGATGTGTTATCCTTTCAACAGGTATATGAGTATTTCACACATTAAATAATTTGTCTTGCCAGTCCACTAGGATTCTCTGCTCTATCAAAAACCAAAGAAAAACTGCTTTTAAAGAAATATCTGGTTCATTATCTTCCTATAGCATTGTAAAATTACTATAATTTTCATGATTTAGCCTACTTGCTCATATTTAGCACATATGAGCAAACAGACACTCAATGTTCTTAGTTATTTAGAAGAGTATATTATCTTGACTTAGTATATACACAGTCATATAAGGGATGATAGAAGGAATTAACATAACAATAAATTCCAATAAAAGAAGTTACCCAACAGAGCAGAAACAATGCCAACTATGTAGACATACAGAATGCTAAACCTTAAATTTTACATTAAAAGCAATTTAACTTTATTTTTATTGCTTATAAATTTTGTAAATAGACATTTTCAGGTTGTAGCCTAGACTGAGTTATCTGTGACACCTCTCTCCTGTCCCTATTGTTTCATTATTTATTTGTGTGTGTATCTAAACATATATAACTTAAAATACAAAGATATTTCTTCCATCATTAAAACATTTTATATTTATCATCATAGACATCATCTAAGAGAAGACCAGGAAACAACATTTTGCAACTGCTTATATATTAGTTCAGAATTTCTAGTAAGAATTGATTATCTGATATTAAGTAATAGGGAGTACAAAGATGTATATAACTTGTTTGATTTCACTTAGGACTGATTGTTGCTTATGTACCAGTAAGAATGCCCTAGATTCTTATGCAGGCAGATAATGAGGGGAAAAACTGCTAAAATTAAAAAAGAAAATCTCTGTAGATGTAAATTTTTAAATTCAGTTTAGAACTCTTAATGGATTCTAACCTAACAATCTGGAGATAATTCCTCTTCAATATTAACTTTTAAAAATAAAACTAAAAAATGAAGATTATTTACCTTTTCAGAAACAGAGAGAAGATGAGGAAATACAGATACCACATATCACATGTCATTTGCAGGTCAACAACATTAATTTAATTTTAAAAGTTGTTTATTGAATTCCTGTTATTCAATGGCAAAGGACATTTAATTAAATCAGCCACATTATTAATTGTTATTTTCTTATTTTTAAGAGCTATTCATAATTCATGGACAAGTTGACAGAATCTACGACACAGGGATTCGTCTTTTTATTTTACTTACTTATTCGTTTGTTTATTTGTTTTAGATTTTTCTTATTTATTTGAGAGAGTGAGAGAGGAAGAGAGAGCAAGCAGGGGAAGGGTCAGAGGGTGAGGGAGAGAGAAGATCCTAAGCAGACGCCCCACTGAGCATGAAGCTGGACACGGGGCTCTATCTCATAGCCCTGAGATCATGACCTGAGCCGAAATCAAAAGTTGGATGCTTAAGCAACTGAGCCACCCAGGCACTCCAAGAATTAGCCTTTTCAAAAAAAAAATTATTAAAAAAATGTTTTTATGTTAGAAGCACTGCAAAATATTGGAGTGTGGGGAACAGTTTTTGTAATGGAACTTGCATTAGTTATAACTCTCTTGATATTAGTCCTATTTATTTATTTATTTTAAATATTTTATTTATTTATTTCACACACACACACACATACACATACACACACACACACAGATAAGAACACAAGTAGGCAGAGAGGCAGGCAGAGAGAGAGGAGGAAGCAGGCTCCCTGCTGAGCAGAGAGCCTGATGTGGGGCTGGATACCAGGACCCTGAGATCACCACCTGAGCTGAAGGCAGAGGCTTTAACCCACTGAGCCACCCAGGCACCCCAAATATTAGCCCTATTTATAATTTAATTTCTATAACATTCTGTAAATACCTGTTACCTTTATTTAGACATATTTTCCTTGCAGAATATTAGGAAAAGAGAAAATGTAAAGGAGGAAATAAAAATTGCTGTAAATCCTACAACCTTGAATATGGTCACTGTAAACATTTCGGTGTATGTTTTATATCCTTTTTTCCACGCATAGTTCATAAGTAGATATATATTCTGTATATGTACACGTGCATTTATGCTATGGACTGAATATTTGTATCCCCCCAAATTCAGCTATGCTGAAATCCTAACCCCCAAGGTGATGGTATTAGGAGGGAGGGAGTTCAGGAGGTCATAACTATGGAGGCCTCATGAATGGGATCCATGTCCTTATGAGAGAAACCCCGGGGAGCTAGCTGGCCCTCCCCCCTGTGAGTCTGCAGAGAAGAGGCGGCCAGCTAGGAAGCAGCTTTCACCAGACAGTCTGCTGGCGCCCTGATCCTGGACTTCTCAGCCTTCAGAACTGGGAGAAATAAATTTCTGCTGTTTATAAGCCACTCAATCTATGGTACTTTTTTAGAGCAGCCCAAAGAGACTAAGACAGTGTGAGTCAACCTATTCACAGGTAGAAATACAGGAGTGCAAGAACATGCAAATGTGTTATTTACACATCATTCTCCAAAACTTCTCTCAAATCTAACCACGTGCCTGTATCTGTTGGCTGTATCATGGTTGAAATGACAAGCAACCCTTACTTGACCCATAGCTAAATCTGTCCTCAAATCTGGTCTTCATTTGGAACCACAGTGACTTTTTAAAATAAAAACTTGATTGTACTGCTTCCCTACTTAAACTCCTTTTCTTGACTTCTATGGCACTGAGGATAAGATGGGAAACCTTAGCATGACTTACAAGGCTCTGCACGACCTGGTCCCAGCCCACCTCTTCAGCTGTAAGCCATCCCATTCTCCTCTTTGATCCTTCCTGTCTAATCACACTGACCTCGCTTCTCCTATCAGATGACTAAAAGTTCTTTTACCCTCACATGCTACCTCTTTTATGTAGAACGCACAAGATTTATCTCATATGGCAATTAATGTCCAGGGAAAATATAACACTAAATTTTGCCCATAGCTGACCTTGTTCTCAACATGAGTCCCCACCAGCTGGTGTGTGCAGTAAGAATTTAAGTAATTACTCTGCATTAAAGCTTAGTCTGATTTGATAATTTAAACAGTCTCTTGAGGTGGTGTTCAGGTACTCTTGGGAGAAATTGTCTTCTCTCATTGTCTCATTGTAAGGAAGATAAGAGGTTAGTTCGATTTGTCCATAGTCATGGCTATAAATAGTGGCAGACTTGGATAGGTCTCTAACTTCTTCAACCTCCCTTCTGCCGATTCCATCACTGATGGCATAGACCAATTAAATTTTGGTACTTAAGGCTTCAGATAACCACAAAACATTCCAGTAAAATAAACAATAACCGTTTTCAGGAATATTTTTAAATAGCAGGGCTTTCCCAGATGACATATGAAGAAAAGAATCCTATGTCATTTCATTGGAATGAAAGCTGTAACATAAACAGCAGCAGACGGGAACTAAAAAGAATGTCAATAGAAGGAAGACTGCCCTGTTAAAATCTAGAAAACAAAGCACAGTAGCTCAAAAATAAAACAGGATTTATCCAGAGAGAGAAAGAGATGCAGAGACACATACAGAAATAAGAAGAGAGTGTGTACTGTTCTGAGGACTGTGCGCCCCACAGCCTGGGGAATCACTCGGAGGGTGGGTAGGGCAGCTGACTTTCTCAGACCCAAATAAAACCTCTACTGCAATCCCTCAGATGTTTGTTCCACTATTTTATCCTCATGAAAGAGTCTCATCTAAAAGTTAATGCAGCTCCCAATTAATTTGATGACATGAATAGACTATTCTGAAAGGAGGATAAAGTAATTCTGGACCCCCTTAAATATATTTCATAAATTAATAAGCCAACATATGCCAGTTGGGAATTCACAAAACTAAGAGAGACAGCTTCCATTCTGTGTCAAGCAATATTCTAAGACTTTTCATCCTCACATTATATGGGAAATACAACTTTTATCTGTAACAACCAATAAAGAAACGATAGATCTAACCAACATAAAATGTAATGTGAAAATACAGCCTCTGGACCTGGAATTCGGAGACCAAATCTGCAATGTGGTTTCCTACCCAAGTTTTCAGGGCCTCTAGAAGGTCTCCGGTACCAGTGTCTCACTAAGGTTCTTTATAATCATATTTTCAAATGAACATTAAAACACAAAGCCAAAAGGGTGGGCAGAAACGGCACCATCTTTAATCACAGTCTTCAAGCATTCGTAAAACAGGAAGTCAGTCCCTGGTGTGAAGACAGGTGAGAGATAAGTCTCCTGCCAGGCATCCTTTTCAAACCTGAACTCACTTTTCATACCGGACTCACTTTTCATACCTGAGCTTCTCTCCTGAACTCACCCACTCCTGGATCTTCTTTGATTTCCGCCCAGTAGCCCTTTTATCTTTGTTGGGTTTGGAGTGTTTTGAAAAACATGTATCATTAAATGATCTATGTACAGAGAACCTATAATGTGATTATAATCACACAAAAAATAAAATTTTGTGGTTTTAACATCACTCTTAGCAACTAAGGGGAATGGCACCAGTAAAATAAGAAAATTAGATTGAAACAAATAAAGAAGTCATGAGATTTTAAAAGCGAACAAAATCCTTTTCATAATAAAATATTAGGGAACATATTTTAAGATTTGGAATTATCTAGCAAGTCTATTAAATCATTTTACTGATTTTTATTTTTTGAGTACAATTGTTCATAGTAAATTATTTGAAAGCTATTCCAAGACCTGACATTCTGTTTTATCCTATGTTGGGCTCCACTGTGTTGATTTTTTATGGTGTCAAATCGCATTGTGTTTCTTTGTTGGGAAAATGATCAGGTTAATGACTGCTATGTTTTCCTGACCATGTTCCTAATCCAGCACTCCTGCCTTTTGAAGGGTGGAATGTATTCACCACCCACACATATATAATAATTTCCCAAGGACCTTCACAAAGATGACTGATACCCCTACCTTTAGATGTCTGGTCTTTTAAGTGACTTATGGGCACAGAGCCCAAATCATACAAAAACCTTTTCACTGGAAATAGAAAATACAAATGGTGGATGGGAGTCTGAGATCCAAAGAATGAAAATAAACAACAGTCAAGAATGAGGGGCTAACAATTGCAACTGGCAGATCTCTGCTTCTTGGAGAAGCTGATCTTGAAACAGATTTACAACCAGTTGCCTTCCTAACAAGTCACTGTTATTTGAATGGTGTGTTGGATTATGCTCTTCAAAGTTTTAGGATTAATGGATCCAAAATTGCACATTAAAGAGAACACAAAGTTACAACTTGTCCATATGCACATTTACTTCTCTCAGGTCTGCACAGGGATTTAATTTTTAAAATATTGCTATGTCCTGGAATACTAGAATCCAAAAAGAGCTGGAAAGGATTTACAAATTATGCTAATCTTTGAACCCCAGGAAATGTAAGAAACTTTGATAATGTTACTGGGCTAGAAAAAAACTCAGGGTCTGTTGTAATAGATTGCCTAAGATGAGAGAGCAGCTAAACATGACTGGGAAAGTTGAGGGAACGAAGTTTTTTTCCCAACTACAGGCCAAAGGTAACAATGTAAATAAATCTATGGAAGAGTTACAGATAAAGTTGTTTCTTTATTCATATTAGTTTAGCTGTATCCATCTTTGTCTTTGAATCAAAGCATTACCCTAGAATATAGAGGTGAGGTCAGCAAAATGTCACCTTCCAAAAGTTAGATTCGGTTGAACTAAACATATGCATTTAACCATCTGTCAAATACCTTGTTTTAGAACTAAATTGCTGATGAGCTTCTATATCCTAATGGAATCACAAGATCTGAGTGTCTCCAGACCTATTTAATCTTAAAACGTTTCTGACTTAAAAAAAAAATCATGTCTTCAATAATTCATCACACACACACCACCACCACTGCCACCACTACCACCATCAGGAAAAGCATGACAACAAAAACACTAGTTAAGGGTGGGGAGAAGGAACAGAAAAGTGTAAATTTGTTATTTATCTGGCATTGCCAGGCAAAAGAGACCCAGGAAACACAGATGTTGTATTGGAGCAGAAATTATTATTTAATGTATAAGAGCTGGAGTAGAATATTATTCAAAAATATCCAAAAGGCTTTGCTTTCAGTCTAGTAAAGAAGTGGTTATGAATTCAGAATAGATGTCTGCTGGCAAAAACAGCATTACAAAAACATTGTAAATGTCAGGATGTTTCGTTGGAGCTTGAATATGAAAAGAGGTACAGGAACAGAAATAAATAAAAGGAATCACCTGAAGGAAAAGGAAGGAAACGTCACTGGGCCCATCAGGTTAACAGATCAGGGTTTTACATAGATGGACTTTCAGGAAAGGCTCTCCACACACCAGCGTTCTAGGTCAGGAGTCAGAGCACACCTGTTCAAGGTAACGTCCCTTCTGCTCCAGGCCGTGACATTCCACCCCCCCCCCCATCCAAGCCACAATATAAGGTTCCAGCTTTCTAATGGGAAGAAGAATCCTCAAAGTCCAAAATGAAAAAACTTTAAACCCTTCTCGATACAGGGGACTTTCTCCATACCTGTTGATTGAATGGAGAGTACATGAAATTTTAAGCATGGATTGTGAAACTTTATTCTACAATGAAAGCACTGAGAGAGATGTAGCAAATGTGCCAAGGAGCGCCAACATCCAGCAAGCCCCTTCCCTACCAGGTGAAATGATCATCTCAAATAAGGATTCATTAATCAAGTTGAGGGAGGGGGGGATGAGAGTTTGTGATGTTAAATACTGTGCAGAGTCACTGAATAAATACGAATAAAGCATTTGCAAGGTTAGTAAGTCATTACTTCTGATTCTTCTGCTCCAGCATACTTCGGTTAGGGTCAACAGAATGATTGGGTAATTGCCAAAGAACGTTTTTACAAGTTCCAATTCTCAGGCACCAAATCCTATTTCCAAAACTCTTCTTATGGATTTGCTCTCGTTGGTCTTGAAATATTGGTGTATTTTTTTTTTGGCCTCCCAAAGTATCTCCATCAATATACTATGTGGTTAATTTTGAATATATTTAATATCTGGACCAATGAATCTTCCAAGGAGGGATGTTTTACTTCTAATGTCATGAAGATGAAATATAGTTGCTGCACAGAGTTTACAAGCAAAGTAATTTTGTCAAATGGCACAGTTTATAAAAACAAAATTCTTTCATTTGATTCTAAGAACCATTTATTTCAAGCTATATAAAATATCAATTTTCTTATATTGAAAATATGAGGCTATTGCCCTTAATTTTGTCCTGTCACACAAACTTTGCAACACCAAAACTTTGTAGTAATATTTGACTGGGTTTTTTGCTGTACAAATAGACCTATCTGCCACAATCCCAAAACATGCAAGGAAACTAAGCAATCATTGAAACAGGCGATGCCAGAAGTAGGACCCACACTGTGGATGAAGGGTATGCATTTCAGGAGTTGTGGATTCACACATTTCCAGCATTTTATAATTTAAAGAGAACATGAAGCGCAGCTTGTTCGAATTCCCACCCCAGGTAGGAATCAGAAAGCCAGAACTCTCAAGAGCCTTGTAAATCATTCAATCCACCCCAGCCCTTGTTGGATGAGGAAACCAACATGCATCAGGTTGATGAATCTATTTGCAGGTACACAGTAAGAAGAATTAGATCCTAGGCCTTCTGCCCCCTTGTGTTGCACCTATCTGAAGTCTTTTTAAGTGTTCTTAAGGATAGTCACTCACTGTAGCAGGAATATATTTCTAGAACGTTCTCATCTTCCTAGTCTACTAATTTTATTTTACCTAATACTTTTTCTTCTCTCAGCCTCAGTTCACTCATCTAAAAACCAACATGGAAATCTTGAGATTGTAAGATTCAAAGTTTTTCAACCTAAAATATGATTTAGGAACCTCTTACAGGGTCATAGTACTTTTTAACATTGCAGGTTTTAAAATAATAGCTTTACTGAAGAGCTTAGAGTTGGATAATGAGTTGCCTGCCTCTCTTTACCCGCAGCTGGGACAGGTTCTGGCTTCCTGGGTGGTAGGAAGTGACACGCAGAGCGCAGAAGTCCAGGTACCCCTGCAAGGTACCCAACTCCGCTTATGAATGCCACCGGGATGACTGTCCCAGAACAGGGTCCATTGCATGCTGTCATCAGCACAGCACCAAGGGCCCGCTCATCCTGGCTGGAGGACACTGGGTCCTGATGATGGCCGCTGCTATGGAACTAGGAATGGCAACCTTATGTGAAGTACCTAAGGCATTTTCAAGCATGTGGGCTGGACTTCAGAGACTTAGACAAAATGAAAAGCATGTCTCCCTTGCTTCCCTCAATGCTCTCTGCTGCTTCTGTCCAGGCTTTTGCTCAGGACAGTGTGTCTGCCTATGTATTTGCCCATATGAGGTTCTGGCTTCCTCTTCATTTCATTCCACCTTATCATAAATCTTGAATTAGACATGCTTTTCCAACTGGCAAGGCACCTCAGCAATCTCTCTCTTGCTGGTTTCTTTCCAACTGTGTGTAGAGACCACACGCTGCTTCTGTGATTAAACTATATAAAAGCTTGGTGTTGAACAAGATGGGCTTAATGTTGCCTTCAGCTTGGCTAAACCTTAGACAGGCTTCTTCTTGACTCCAGGATCCTGCACCCTCTTTCTTAGAGCATTTACTTTAGAGAACTTGTAACTGTAGATCTTTTCTCTGCCCCATTGAATTATAAATCTTTTAGAGAGCCTCTCACCAGGTCTACAAGCCAGGAATGTTTTCCTAAGGACCCAGGGGAACCATTTCTTTGAAATGTAATCCTTGAAAAAAAAAATTAGCACCCCTATCTCCCAGTCTCTGTAGGAGGATAAGATCTTAACTTCAAGGATCCTTGCTTCAAATTGTAAAACTATCTACTGTCATGAAGAGAGGACAAACTTTACTTTTCCTTTGGGAAAAGTCAATCCTTAGAGACAGATGGCTTACACAGATTCCCCCATCCCAGCCCTTAAAAACTCCCCTGCCCTATATATTTCATGGTTGTTGAGCTCAGACTGAGTTCTGGCCTCTCCCCACTACTGCAGTAGTCTTGAATAAAGTCTTTCCTGCCTGTTTAATTTTGTCCAGAGTAGTGTTTGCTTTGACAGCATTGATTGTGATTTTATCTTGCAGTTGTCAAATTGATGAGCTTTTGGTTTTCTTACTGTTCTCTTAGTTTACTTTCTTCTATGGAAATAGGCTGACTTCCTCAGGTCACGTGATAATTTATTGGTGCTTTGTATGACTCTAAAGTATCATTGAATTTTAAAAAAAAGGGGGTGCCTGGGTGGCTCAGTGGGTTAAAGCCTCTGCCTTCGGCTCAGGTCATGATCTCAGGGTCCTGGGATTGAGTCCCACATGGGGCTCCCTGCGCAGCGGGGAGCCTGCTTCCCCCTCTCCGTCTGCCTGCCTCTCTGCCTATGTGATCTCTCTCTCTCTGTCAAATAAATAAAATCTTTAAAAAAAAAAAGCTTTAATAGAGAACAAACTGGTGGTTTCCAAGGGGAAGGTAGGGGGATGGGTGAAACAGGTGAAGGGGATTAAGAGTACACTTAGTGATGAGCACTGAGTAATGTATACAAATGTTGAATCACCATATTGCACACCTGAAACTAATGTAATACTACATATGAATTATACTTGAATTAAAAAATAAATATGTAATAACTTTAGAAATGTCTAGAACATGTTTGTTTTAAGTTTCTTTAAAAAACAATTAATCACACTGGTTACCAACTACTTGTCAATGTTTCTCAATGGACAAGTTTCCCTGGTTGGTCAATAAAGATATTTAATGTATTTGGCATATGCAAATATTCTTTTTTAGTGAAGAATAAATCACCCAATAGCTTGACTGAACAATGAAATAAGACCTGTAGCTTCTGATCTTATTCCAGTTTCCCAGGTGGGGTCCCTCCGTAGGATGATGCTGGAGAGGGTACCATTACTTCTCTGGTTCCCTTAGTGCCTGCAATATGTTCTAATTACAAATTAATAAATTGGCATATGTGGGTGGTAATATGTGAGCATTTTTAAATCCCTGTAAGAACTGCCTATCAAAAAATAATATAATAAAAAATATGAAGGAGAAAACTAAGATTTATTAAATATATAATTTGCCAGCCATTGCTCTAAATGCAGTATATGTGTTATGTCAAGAATCCAAAGTAGCAACACCAGAGTAAATGCTATTATTATTCCCATTCTACAGATGAGGGAGCCATTGTCCCCAAAATGTAAATAACTTGCCCCAAACTACAGAGCTCATCAGTGGCGGAGTCAAGATTTGATAACCCAAGGAGTATAGCACCAGATGGATAATGTGACCTCAGATCCTGTTGCCTAAGGCAGTTGGTTCTCAAACTGTGGTTTCTAGATCAGCAACATCAGCATCACAAAATTGTTTGTTAGAAATGCAAATTATCAGGGCACTTGGGTGGCACAGTCTGTTAAGCGTCTGCCTTCAGCTCAGGTCATGATCCCAGGGTCCTGGGATACAGCCTGGCACTGGGCTCCCTGCTCAGCAGAGAGCCTGCTCCTCCCTCTCCCTCTGCCTCTCCCCCTGCTCCTACTCTCTCTTGCTGGCAAATAGGTAAATAAAATCTTAAAAAAAAAAAAAGGAAAGAAATGCAAATTCTGTTTGCCCCTCCTATAGACCTACTTAACTCAGAGAGCCTCACTGACTCTGATGCTTGCTCAAGTTTGAGATTCACGGGTCTAGGTAAATCTTGGACGGCCTTCTTGTCCCTGTGCTGCTGAGGCTTTTCTGCAGAGTTCTGACCTTAATAATGCCCTGGAGTGATTTGTGGATTTCCAGCCTGAAGTGGGCTCCACTCAGTTCTTATGGCAAGACTTTTAGGAACCATGCTTTTTCTGGGGGAGATTTTGATCTTAGAGGTCAAGAAACTTACATTTCAAAATCCTGGCATTCTCTATGTTACCCAGAACAGGTTTGCACAAAAAAGCTGTCATCAGAATTAACTTTTGGGTGAATCATTAGAATTATATCTACTTTTCCCTCCCCTGTTGCCAAAGACTAAGAGTCTAACGGTATTGAGGACATTTGCAAGAATTCACAGTATATCCTGCCCACCCCCCCCCCACACACACCCCAGATACACAAATAATACACAAGATAAAGTGCCTATGATAGTTAAAAGGGAAGCTGATGTTGCAGGTCACCTCTATGGTCCAAAGAGGGAGAAGAAGGGGGTGGGTAGCTTCCCAGAACCCTGGAGTTTGGTTTTCAGAGCATGGCAGACTGTGGCTAATTTATTTGGAGTGCTATGACTTCCCAGAGTAGCAGGTGTCCTCATGTGCAACTAAAAACAGAAAACACTTTAAAAGAACTAAAAAAAAATTACTTCATGTTCTACTACCTTAGATAATCAAAATAGCTTTCCTTCTTGTCCTTGTTAGCCTCTCCTTATCAAAATAGATACATCAATTATATGCAGAACAGGCATAAAATTCATTTTTGAATATGTTAAAAGTACATATAAAACCATATGTAGATGGAAGATATTATGAACCTTTAAATATGAATTTATTATTATTATGGATTTCTTTTTTCCCTTGGAAAAGCACTGGAGAATTCCATCTCTCTTAATATAGAAATTAGAAGAGAGAATTCAACCTTTAGGACGAGATAGATACATCAGCCTAAATATCTTGGTAGGCAACATTTCAATTTAATTTTGAAATATACATGGAGGGATTTAAAAAAATACTCCACATTACAATTATGGGGGGAAGAAAACCCCAGGACTTTATTCTAGCAGTCATGCACAGGATTGTGTTTCCATATAGCTACTTGAAATTAACATTTAAAAAAGCAATTGTTATTTGAAGGGAAAAATATTTGCTAAGGCATTAAGCTCAGCCACTGTGCGATATCATACTACAACTATTAACAAATACGGAGAAGGCATAACCCTGAACACGAAGCCCAGGTGAAGTCATCAATAACTTACTTTTCCACTTTCGAGTCTCAGTTTTAACCTTTCTAGCTCTGTGACCTTCAGTAAGTTTCAATATCTCTCCTTCCCTTTTTTGCTGTTAACTTTTCATTATTTTAGTGGACTGATAATGTCCTTCTGGAGTATGAAAAAGTTTCTCAATACCTGAAAGTGCGTATACTATTTAAAATGACAACAAAGTATTAGTTAAATAGATACTAATTTCATGGCTCTTCAATATTCAAACATATCCATATTTTGCCATTGTTCCTATCTAGGTCATAAAATATGAAGATGTATCAAAGAAAAGGATTTGCTTTTAGATTTTGATATTTCAACCCTCTGTTAGACAAATTCACAGAGTTCTGGATATGAACACAGCACCCGTCTACCCACAGGCAGTTTGCAAACACCCAGAGGCACACCACTTTATTGTAGTTTGTAGGACATGGAGGAGAAAGCAGGCTCACAAGAAATTCCAACTGATGTGAAAAGATGAAAATAGGTTGAAAATTTCATAGGTAATATTATATTCCAGCATGGAATTCACAACTTGTCTTTCCAAAACAAGTGTCAAATTCAGTATTTAACATTTTTGCCCAAAAGGTCTCTTTTTTATTGATTCACCAAGCAAACATGAGGTTTCACTCGTGTCACTGAGGGAATGTCCCAGAATGACCTGAGGATCACAGCCCTTTCCTCTGATGATCCAACAGTAAAGGAAACACAGTAGGACCAAACAAACTACTATATATTGCCTACAACTATATCCCCACTCTCACCAGCTACAGGTAGAATTTTCAGTGTAAAACCTGTGAAATTTTGTGGAACAAAGTAAAATTTCAAATAATTAATTAATGCATTTACCACTTAAACATATTTTTTTCTTAAACTTTAATGTGTGTCATGTTTACCCAGGGAATTTAACAACTCTGAAAAACAGTATTTGAGATGCTAATGGGAATTAAAATTGTGGTGTACAGGAAGTGGCATGACATGGGAAAGATACTCTACCTTGTGGATGACCCATCTACCGAGGATTTATTTTAATGTGGTGTTGATTTCAACACCAACCTTGCTATTGGTGGGCAAGGTAGCAACCCATAAGCCTGATATCTTCCTTCCTCCCATCCTTCCTCCTCCCTCTCTTTCCTTTCTTTCTATTTAATCATACACGCTGCTGCAAGGGATTCATGCTCTCCAGTCTATTCCTTGCATACTTGTTTAAAGTCTACTGAGTGTAATAAATATTCAAATACTCATCCAAATGCACAGTCAGTGATAAAGTTAGCTTATGTGCAGAAGGAATGGAGCACAGTTCTCAGACAGCATAAAACAACAGAGGTGACTTTGGGGGTGCAGGGAAGGCCTTTTGGGAAAGTGATGCCTGGTCAACGTTCTGGGGAATGAAAGGGTTATGGGAAGGGGGCATTCCAGGCACTGAAGGACAGGGGAAGCATGTGACTTCAAGAAGCAGTGTGCCCAAGGGTTAGAGATGAAGGAGGGCAGGAGGAAAATGCTCTAAAATATTTAGAAAATATTTTATTCTAAAATAATGCTATCAGCAAGGCCCCGATACGGTTCCTTGGTTCTCACCGGACACATCTTCCCCATCCCTTGGTTTTACTGAGATATATCCGGTATACGACATTGTGTTAGTTTAAGATGTACAAAACAATGGTTCTATATATATGCTGTGAGATGATCAATACAATAGATTACCATCCATCACCTCACATAGTTACCATTTGGGGGGAGACATAAGAACTTTTAAGATCTACTCTGTTAGCGACTTTCAAATACACCGTCCCGTATTGTTAGCTGTGGTCACCATGTTGTCAGTACAATCCGGGAATGCAATAATCTTATAACTGGAAGTTTGTACCTTTTGACTACCTTCACCCACCCTCCCCACATGCTGTCTCTGGCAATCACCAATCTGTTCTGTTTCTAGGAGTTCATTTTTTCTCAGATTCCACATGAAAGTGAGATTATACAGTATTTGTCTTTCTCTGTCTGATTTATTTCACTTAGGATAATGCCCTCCAGGTCCATCCATGTTATTATAAATGGCAGGATTTCCTTCTTTTTTATGGCTAGTAATGTTCCTGTGCATGTGAGTGGGGGGGGGCGTGTGTCCCATTTTCTTTAGCTGTTCATTAGCGGATGGACACTTGGATTGTTTCCATATCTTGGCTACTGCAAATAATGCTGCAGTGAACATGCGGGTGTGGGTCTCTCAGGGCGGTGGTTTCATTTCCTTCGGATATACACCTAGAAGTGGGATTGCTGGATCATATGATAGTTCTATTCATAATTTTTCATGGAACCTCCGTACTATTTTCCACAGGGGCTCCACCCAGTTTATGCCCACCAACACCGCACAAGGGTTTCCTTTTCTCCACATCCTCGCCAACATTTTCCTCTTGTCTTTGTAATGACATCCATTCTAACAAGTGTGAGGTGGTAAGGCAAATCTTTTCTTGGGCAAATTTTATGAAGAGCATTTTCAATAACTGATGGAATTCATAGCATGCACCTAATGTTGGAAATATTGATGGTTTATAAATTATACATAATATGATCATCTCAGACACATACCTGAATAATTCACTTGCTAGATTTCTTATTATTTTCCTATCTTAAATCTTCCATTCCAGTGACACCATGAAAACTTCAATGTGATTTCTGTTTTTTAATAAAAGCACCTTACTTCCTTGTCTGCTCTGTAAAGCAATGGTTCTCAATCAAGACCGGTTTTACTTCTCTGAAAAGCCTTTGGCAATGTTTGGACACAATCGGGTTGTTGCAACTGGAAGAGGGTGCTAATGGCATCTTGTGGGTTTAGGTCAGGCAGGGATGCTGAGGAACAACCCATAATGTATAGGAGTGACCTTCACAACAAAGAATTACCAGGCCCAAAATATTGATCGTGCCAAGGCTGAGAAACTCTGTTATAAAGTACTTTTACAATTAAAAGACTTTTTAATGGTCTCTTAACCTAAAGAATAAAGGTAGGTAATTATGTTATTTCTTACATAGAAATGTAACATAACATAGGCCAGATTCTAGGATATAAGGAATGGCAGATGTGTTTCTTCAATAAGCCTGGGTATATTAAAAGGCAGGTCTTGCCCAGAAGTTTAAATTTGGGAATGTTTAGAGTGAGTGCAAAGACACTGAATCCACAGGCATGGATGAGACTGCCTAATGTGAGGGCAAGAGCAGAAGGAGAAGCAAGCTTTGTACCAAGTCTTCAGGAACCCACATTGAATGCCTGCATGAAGAACAGGCCTACAGAAGAAAACCAGTGGCAGCAGGCAGAATCCAAAAAAATAAGAGAAAAATAAAAGAGTGTGATGTCATAGGAATCAATGTAAGAGACTATTTCAAGAAAGGAAAACTGACATAGGGCCAAATGCATTCAAGAGGAGAAACAGGGAAAAGGTAAGAGTCCATTTTGTTAAGAGACAGGTCATTCGTGATCTTTGAGAAGGGCTGTCTTGGTTCAGTGACGGTCGAGGCAAAACACTGGCGTGGGCCAGAATTAAGTGGCCGTGTGGAACTACATACAGACAACTGTTCTAGGAGTTTTTACTGTCAAGGGAAGCTGAGGTTGTAGGGACTCATGTATGGAACCAAGAGTACCACGGGGCAGACGTGAGTGTGTTTAAAGGCTGATGGCAGTTATCTGGCTAGAACCTCACAGGGCAATATACAGGGGAGAAAAGGAAACATCTACAGTGTAGTTTCACTGAAGGTATAGGGGGAGGACCCTAAAGAGACAGTGTTTGCCCACACAGCTGAGGGAAATCACTTCTGTTGTAAGAGATGAGCGAAGAATCAATACTTATCTTTGTTGGTTAGTTTACACAGAACTGATACAAGGTTTGTGGCTTGTTGTATAGAAATACTTACTCCCCAAATAAAATAGAAATACTTATTCCCCAAAATAAAATGAGAAAGGGCTGACGATACTGCCTGCTATGATCTGGATGTTTGCGTTTTCCCAAAATTCATATGTTGAAAGGCCAGCTATCAAGGTGATGGTATTAGGAGATGGAGCCTTTGAGGGGTGACTAGGTCACGAGGCCACTGCCCTCATGAATGGGATTAGTGCCCCTGTAAAAGAGATCCCAGAGCACGCCCTTCCCTTCCAGCATGTGAGGCTGCAGTGGGAAGACGGCTGTCTAGGAAGCGGGCTTTCACCCAATCTGCTGGCTTCTTGATCTTACACTTCTCAGACTCCAGAACTGTGAGAAGCAAATGTTTACTGTCTATAAGCCCCTCAGTCTATGGTATTTTGTCATAGCAGCCCAAATGGACTAGGACATTATCTTTGCAACCGAATCAGGAATCAAGCCCAGGAAATGACCCGCGTTTCCCTTAAAGCTGCCCATGCTGCTCCCTTCATCCGAGCGATCCTGCCGATTCCACATCCTCTGGAAACTATCTATGCACCCTCAGGTGGAAGCAGATGCTTCCTCCTCCACACTGAGACGCACTCACCACAGTGTACTAGGATGATTTCTTTATCTGTTTAATTCCTTCACTAGATTGGGAGCTGCTCCAGGGCTTGGTAACATCATGTGTAGAACACCCGTGCCCATTTCTTGGTAAATGACTGATGAGTGCTTGCTCCGGAGATGTGCTTTACTTTCTACTTTTCTTGTAAATATCTCCACAATGGAATGCTATCTTGTGCTGGCAAAATGGTGCATCTCTAAGATTAATCATTGAATTATAAACTCATATTGACATGTACCTATATATGCACCTCTGAGAATAACCCTTTACAATGGAAACTCCTCTTACTCTAAGCAGCTTCACTGAACAGATGGGTTAATCCTGAGTTAATTAAAAAATCCAGTTAAAGAGAAATTATGCTAACTGGAGGCCTCCATTTTATAATCAAGCTAATTAACTGGGTGATTATAGAATCTCTTTCTTCCCAGACTGTGACCTCACTGAAGGTAGGACATTTTTCTCCATTTTTACCATTAAATCAAATACAAAATGAATTTGTCAAAATGCTTCCTGAAAAAAATAATTGTACTAGGTTCAAAGTACAAGAGGGGGAGAACATGGATTGGGAAACACCAGCGTAAACAGAATCAGGTTTCTGATTCCAAAATCTATCCTCACTTTCACTTCTAACATATACAAGGTCAAACACAGACTCAGAAGAGATATCACATAAGTAAGAAATAAAACAATAGGAGAATTCTTCCTCTTATCCATGCAACTTATGTAATGTTAATAGTATTATCACTTTAATTATTAAATGAAGAGTATAAGAGTCAAGAAAAGCAGGAGTTAGGACCCTTGCCTTGTGCTAATTGAAAAAATAAGATACTAAGTAGCAATACAGCGCAAATTTATTATTAAGTGTAAGATTATGAAGTAGAGTTAGAGAGAAGTGATTTTGTGATATTGAGTAGGTTACAAGGCTCAAGGCTTGGGTGAGGTCTTGAGGGTACACTGTGGGATAGAATATTCTGGGAATTCTTCAGCAAAAATAAACTCAAGACAGACTCTTTGTGATTGCTTCAATTGCCCAATTCACCATTTGTTAAATAACAAATTAAGCTGTATAGTTACTATTCAGTATTTTTTTAATGTGAGCCAATTAAATAAGTATTTACTGTATTTGTACTCTTCTTTGCAATTTAAATGTTTCTGTTTGAAAATGAATTTTACAAATTACTTTAACTCTACTGCAACCCTGAAACTTTGCCAGATTTTCCTCGCTTTATGTCCTCTCTTTCATCATTCTTTTCTAAGAATTATATATTTAAGTTTGCCTATAAAAAGCGGAAGCCATCATGAACAAACCAGTTGGGCTGTTTACACCCTTTGATGCAGCTTTAACCTTGCCCTCTTCCTGAAGCCCAGGAAAGATAAAGGCTGGCTGCCTGGAGCCCTCCAGGAAAATCAATCGAGGGCATCGTGCATGTACCTGCATTTTGAAGAGTAAAAGCATCCCAGAAAAATGTCTATTTCCCATTAGTACTCCCCTTCCTGTGCTGTATTGTGGCTGCCATTCAACCCCATGTGTTTTCAATGTGAAAATTACGTACTTCATCTGCTCCCTGTTTTTTTCTGTCAGTTACCTACCCAGGAAAATGCCCAATCTCTGGCTTTGCATTCAAACTGTCCAACATGTGGCCGAATGGCTTTATTATTATATTTTAGCCAAACTATTGTTCCACCTTCGCAAACATGTCATACATTCCTGATTACTCCCTACTCAGTCACCTTTACCTTGGTTTGTTCTGATTGGATTCGTCTTGTTCGTTCTGGCTTAGTTCACCTTTACCTCTTCAAAGAACCCATATTTCATGAAACCTTTCCAGACACTCCCAGTTACAACTGGTTCCTGTCTCCTCTGGGATTTTTGGTCCCTTATCAAATTGCTTGGCATGATATCTATTTGTGATGACTTAATGTCACTTATATTTAGAAGAAGAGTATGGGATCATTCATCCATTTGCTCATTCAACAAAAATTTCATTTATCCAACAGAAATCTCTCACAAGGCTTTCCCTAGAATAGACATTGAAGACACAGTGGTAAACAAAGCAGACTCATTCCCAGATCTCTTAAAACATGACTGGTAGAGGGGGGAGGCCAAAATTCTGTGAATTCCAAAGGCCTTATATAAGGACTGCAGGTATAGGCACAATGAATTTGGAGACACTGTCTTTCTAAATATCTTCTGGTCTAACCACAGAACTAAATAAAGAAAAAGATTCTGATTGGTGGGACTAGATGTGGAGAACACATTAGAACAAATTAAAAGTGCTAGAGTGGAAACCAAAGGAGATATTGACTCAATGGAAAGGAGTGACTAAGCATTTTGACCAAAGCTGATTTAAAGCTTCAAATACAGCCTCCGCCAATCAGAAAAGTCATGTCAAGGGACTTTAAAAAGTGATCATATTCAGTAACAAATTTTTTTATATCCATTACCCACACATACACACATGCACACACTCACACACACACACACACACACACACACACACACACACACACACGCACAGACCCTACCACCACCAACAACCCCCAGAAGGGCACTGAGCAGGCTAGGGCTTTGATTTTTAATATTGGAATCATACATGAGAAAGGCTAAAGCAACTCCATAAAGAAAAATGGAGTATAATAAGTATTTACGTACAAGCTTTCTAATTATTTCTGCCTTTTTTTTTTTATAAAAAGCACAACTGACTGGCTTAAAAATAAAATAATTACTATGATACATACATCTTTGCCACCCTGTTCCATTACTGATGGATACCGAATCCTGGTCTGTAAGCACAGGGGCTCAGGATAAAATTACCACTTTTGAATTACTGATTTTTTAATCCCTAATTTTAAAGTAAGGCGAAATGAGATATACTATATAATAAATCCTTATGAAGATTATATGATAAAAGCAGTTTGTACATTAGCATTTGAAGTGAAACAACACTGAAGTTTTTGAGCTACAAGATTATGTTTAATGTTGGAATAAATAAAAGGTACATTATTAGGTTCAGTTGGAAACTGCACATGAAATGTCTGGAGGCTAGAACAACATCAAGTAACAAATGATCAAATCAATAGGAAGACATCCCCTCAATCAGCAACACTGATAAGAATAGGCTTCCAGTTATGGAATGAATAAGCCACAGGAATAAGAAATACAGTCAACGATATTGTAATGGGATTGTATGGTGACAGAGGGTAGCTACACTTGCATTTGAGCACAGCATAATGAATAAATTTGTTGAATCACTATGTTGTACACCTGAAACTAACACTGTGTGTCAACTACGCTCAAAAAATAATTTAATTTAAAAACTGAAAGCTAAAAAAAGAAAAATTCATCATCCTTCCTTGGGCATATGGAACAAGAGGTCAACAGATATATTTAAATCAGCAGGTACCAACGCAAGAATTTTTGTCAGAGCGAACTACAGGATTTATAGGAGTAAATGCACGTTACATTATACGTGGATGATTTTGACAATGGGGTAGAGAGCAAATAGAGGGCTGCTTGGGGAGAGCTGACTGTTCAGGNTTTAAAAACTGAAAGCTAAAAAAAGAAAAATTCATCGTCCTTCCTTGGGCATATGGAACAAGAGGTCAACAGATACATTTAAATCAACAGGTACCAACGCAAGAATTTTTGTCAGAGCGAACTACAGGATTTATAGGAGTAACTGCACGTTACATTATATGTGGATGATTTTGACAATGGGGTAGAGAGCAAATAGAGGGCTGCTTGGGGAGAGCTGACTGTTCAGGTCAGGGAGTGTCTAATGATGTCAATGGAATTCCCTGTCTCTGGTTTCCGGGCTTGTTCAGGAGAGGTGAGTGAGTGAGGATGGGCGCCGTCAAAGGGGAGAGGGATCCAGAGGTTTGTCACAGGAAATTTTTCACAATAATATTTCAACTAGTTACAATATGAAGACATTCTCTTTCTTTTCTTTTTTTTTTTTTTTTAAAGATTTTTATTTATTCATTTGACACACAGAGAGAGATTACAAGNGTTCAGGTCAGGGAGTGTCTAATGATGTCAATGGAATTCCCTGTCTCTGGTTTCCGGGCTTGTTCAGGAGAGGTGAGTGAGTGAGGATGGGCGCCGTCAAAGGGGAGAGGGATCCAGAGGTTTGTCACAGGAAATTTTTCACAATAATATTTCAACTAGTTACAATATGAAGACATTCTCTTTCTGATGATAAGAGAGACCACGAAAATAAATGACTATAATAACAGTGAAAACACAACTTAAATTCTCTCTATTCTTAATACCTACCTGCCTAATCCCAACCCTGAGCAGTGCTTATTTAAAGGCAGCAGTCATTGTGTGGAACCAATAAGTAGGATTATAAAGTTTTTACACAGTATAGAAATACTTCTTTTAAACATGTNTCTCTTTCTGATGATAAGAGAGACCACAAAAATAAATGACTATAATAACAGTGAAAACACAACTTAAATTCTCTCTATTCTTAATACCTACCTGCCTAATCCCAACCCTGAGCAGTGCTTATTTAAAGGCAGCAGTCATTGTGTGGAACCAATAAGTAGGATTATAAAGTTTTTACACAGTATAGAAATACTTCTTTTAAACATGTATTATTTTCATCATCTGAAAACAAAAGCAATTATTTTATAAGTAAAACTCCACTTGAACAGCCTTTTGTTTTCCACTCACTGGAAAGAAGACACCTCCTTTAAATGCACCCCCCTGGCGGCTGTGCCGACCAGCGGGAAGTTACTCAGCAGCCCCGCGCAGCAGTAGACCCGGCGGGGACCCTGAGAAACAACTGGACTCTGGATATACACTGAGGGGAAGGTCTTCGCTGAGAAGTGGGATGTGGGATGTGGGGCGTGGCGGAAGAGTCAGAGAGGAAGCCAAGGTTTCTGGACAAAGCAAAGCGAAAAAAGGGAGCTGACATTGACTTACTTGGAGAAAGCTGAGGGAGGAGCACTTGTTTTTGATGGATAGTTTGGTCTTGAACAGAAAAAAAAAAAAAAAAACCCAAAAACCCACGCTCCTAAAAATACCTGTTAGACTGTGAATAGGCAGTTGGGTCTGAGGCTCCACGGAGAGGGCAGAACTGGAGATACAAGTTTGCGACGCATGAGCATAAAGACAGGATCTAGGACCATGAGGCTGGAGGAGAGCTCTAGGTGATGGACGTAGACAGAAAAGAGAAAAGGCCCAAGGACTAAAACCGAGGGCTCTCCAATATTTAGAGCTGAGGAAACTAAGGAAGAATATACATAAGAAGCAGCAGTAGGGGGAGACCAAAGGAGAAATGAATGGTCTGGATTTAACACTGCTGAGTAATCAGGATGAAGACTGAGAACTCCCCGTTTGATTCAGCAACATGAAGACCGCTGCTCACTGGACAGGAGCCGCTCTGCTAGAGATGAAATCCTCTGGAACAGGTTCAAGGAAACATGGGCCCAAAGAAAGTGAAGGCCACAACTGTTACTGTTTTAAAAGTGAACAAAGAAACAAGTTGTTATTTTAATGAACTGGGGAACAGAATCAGCAGAAGGGGAGGAGAAGAGGTGGTATGTGGGGAGAGGAGAAGATGGAGCAGGGAATGCCTTAGGTCTGCAGGAAGAGGGTGCCATGCGAAGTTAGCAGGCCCGGAGTCTGACATAAGACCACTCAGTACAGCTGTGTCGTTTCCCCAGCCACATTCTGTCCCCAGGGGAGACCGTGAAGCTCATGGGAAATTGCACGTAACCAGCACTGATATTTTTATGGGCAAGCATAATGGAAGTAGAGAGGAGCAAATAAACTGAGTAATATTATAAGTAAGTCATAGTAATGCTAGAACATGGAACTGAAACTGGGTGGAAGGGTAGTGGGGGCAGGAGTGAACCAAGCGTAAGAAAAATGTACTTTTGCTACAGTTGACTTAGGGAGCTAAGAATGAGCAGCACACTTATGGAGTGTTTGTAGTTAATGACAATACTGAGGTCCCAGAGTTGACCTTGGAAGTCAGTGGTTATGTGGCATGTTGGGGGATCATATCAGTGGAGGAGGGAACGTCCAACAATTAAGAGGCAGACAGAAATATCGAAAGCTCCAAAGGACAGAACAGGAGAGTTACTGGAGCACATGGCAGTGATGCAGGTATTGGTCTGCAAAGATAAAGAGCCAATGGGCCAAGAATGTGTAAATATCCATAGTAAGAAAAGGTAGAAGATGATATAATTACCTTTAACACTGGGGCAGTGGAGGAAGGGAAAGGAGGTTTAGGAAAGTGTTTATTCATCAAATATACACACAATGGAAAAAGTAGTTTTAGCACCACTTCAAGAAATGTTAAGTATGTGCTCTATAATTATTAAGATTATGAAAGTTATTATCACAATATTAAGCATTTTAATCATATTTTTCTTTGGTCATAAAAACTGATGCTTGGCTTATTCCATGATCTTTGCAATAAAGATCAGCCTAGCTGGGCTAACTTTGACTAAGAGACTCCTGTAAACTAAATCCCATCAATGGCATAACAACCACAGGCATTTCACAAAATCCTAATTCTGGGAATTGGGAAAAGGATCTGAAGGGTGGTCAAAGTATGCCTTTTACTTTTCACCATGTCTTGCAGTTAAAAGAGATCATTAATCAAAAAATCGACATACCTCAGCCTGTTATATAGGATACTTAGAGCCTGACAGTGACCTGCCTTTAAGGTTTAGCAACTCCTGTTCAATCCAAGAACCTGTTTGTATTCCATGACTGGTCAGAAAAGTAGCTCAATCAATCCTCACCCACAAGTGATTTCCAACAAAGGACTTGGAATTACGACTTTATCCTTTTTAGCAAATTCATATACAGCAAAATCGTGTAAAAATTAACATTAGGGGCCCCTGGGTGGCTCAGCTGGTTAAGCATCTGCCTTCAGCTCAGGTCATGATCTCAGAGTCCTGGGATCAAGTCCCGCATTGGGCTCCCTGCTCAGCAGGGATTCTGCTTCTCCCTCTCCCTCTGACCCTCCCCCTGTTCCATTTCTTTCTCATTCTATGTTGAGATATGTTCCCTCTATATCCATTTTGTTGACTATTTTTATCATAAATGGATGTTTAACTTTGCCTTTTCTGCATCTGATCATATAATTTGTATCCTTTGTTTTGTTAAAATGGTTGTGTCATGTTAATTGATTTGTGGACACCAAACCATCCTTGTATCCCAGGAATAAATCCTATTTAATCATGGTGTATGATCCTTTTAACTATATTACTGAATTCAACTTGCTGATACTTTGTGGTCCAAAGGAAAGGATCTCAGTCAGTATCCAGTTTCAGGCTGATTAGAACTATACCCTCAGGCAGCAGCTTTCAAAGTATGCAAACATGTGCAGTCCTATGGGCCACAACTATAAACCCTCCTAACCTCCAGACTAGAAGATGTGGAGGTGTCCTCTGGGCAACAGTTGCAAGAATCAGGGCTTCAGACAGATGAATAAGCTTCTTTCTGGCAGCAACCAGGCAGCAATGAAGAGTTCAAGGGAGGGCTCAAAGACGGCGGTCTCCCTGCCTACATTAGTCGAGAGCACCTCCGAAGCTTCAAGAGCACCTCTGAAGCCTGTTTCTCCAGGAAAGTAGGTGGGTCTTTTTCACAGGCAGACTGGGGGTATGTGTTTGAGTGTGCTTTCTGTGCGGTGCTCTGGATGTGGTAGCCCAAAACTGTCTTTCTGATTATTAAAGTCCCAGGGGGCCCAGGAATGCAAGCCCCTTTGGCCACGAGGGTCAGGTGATCAACGGGCATTATCTGTGTGGACTGCGCTCACCTGCCAGCTTTCCCGAGGCTGTGGGGAGTGCTGAGGCTGGGGTACACCTGTAGCTTTAGCAAGACTCTGTCTCTTTGTGCCCGCCTGCACTAGTAAGGTAGAGAGAGTGCACAGAAATGGCACTCATCAGCATCTTTGCTCCCAAAGAAAGTCTCAGCTGGTAACTGCCCCACTGGCAGATGCTTTAAGATGAACAAATGGATCTCCGTCACATAATACCCAGTCACCACTCACACTGCTGCTGCTGCACGGTGTCCTGGAATAAGTAATTCTGCATGTGAGCCCCTCACAAACAGTATCTCAAATCAACATAGCCCCAGGGTCCTCTGGACAAAAGCCTCGCTGGTTTCCAAAGTCAGACGTTTTTAGGGCTTCATCTCTCCACTGCAGTTTCCAAGAGTCGGGGTGCCCAACGTGAGGCACAAACCCCTAATACTCAGGGAGAAGCTGTGTACCCAGGATAGGCCTCCCTCTTGTGTGTTGTTGCACCAGAGGTGGGGTTTTTGGCAAGACCACCTCTCTGCCTCTCCTGCCCATCTTGATGTGGCTCTTTTATCCCTTCTTGCAGAGGGAGCTATTCAGCTAGCTTTCCATTCTTTTTCAGTAAGAACCATTCCATATGTAGTTTGTCGTTTGCCCAAAAATGGAGAGAGCAAAATAGTTCAGAAATGTCTTTAAAAAAAGGTTTTTAATTCTTTTCCAAGTAAATATCATTTAGTTGTCTTGGGGGGAAAAATGATTTGGTGTGTCTGTGGGAGGTGGTGACTTCAAGGTCTCCCACCTCTCTGCACCCCCCTCTCCTTCCCTCTCTCTCTCCTGCCCTCTCTTGCATGTGTGTATAAAATGTGTGCATGTGTACAGAACACACTGATGTTATATATATAGTATATGCATACACACACGTACAAGGATGTATCAGGTATCCAGAGAGTTTAATTGTGCAATTTAGATGTGGATAAATTACTGTAATTTGTATTTTAATAATCTTAATTAGAAAAATGGGTGATACAACTGAATTTTGAATAGAAATATTGATAATCCTCCAATGTCACATTTCTATATAAAAGAAACTGTATTGTCTACCATCTATTAATTAATATTTCTCTATAAAATCATTTTACAGTAATATTTCCTATTTCCTTAATAAGATATTTTTTTGTATAGACATGAATGAGTTACTAAGAGAAACAGGGATATTAGAAAATCCTCTCAGTGCAAATTAACTTTAAAAATAATATTTTAAATGATACTAAACACTGCTTTTCAAAACACCTACTCATTTGTTAGCTGCTAAACCAACAGTCAGTAATAGCTTAATTCAAAATAGTGATACTATATAATTCATAAAGGTCAAAACCAAACTCTTTGAGTAGAGATTCCATCTGTGTTCCTCCTAATTGTACTTCTATACTCCAGAGACAGGCTTTTCTGGGGCGGCCCATGTTACAATTACCAGGGATTGTTTTATTCTCATCTGTTGAAGATGAGCTGAGAAAACACCCCCTAACCTCTTTGTCATGAGTTTTGTATTCTCAGTGGACTAGTTTACAAATAGTGACATAAATTTAGAGTAGGGACCTACAAATTCAGGTCTGCACCTGAGTTGTACAGTTTGAATTTTTGACTGCTCTCAGAAATTGTTCATAATAATTTTTTTTAGGGCGCCTGGGTGGCTCAGTGGGTTAAAGCCTCTGTCTTTGGCTCAGGTCATGATCCCAGAGTCCTGGGATGGAGGCCCGCATCGGGCTCTCTGCTCAGTGGGGAGCCTGCTTCCTCCTCTCTCTCTGCCTGCCTCTCAGCTTACTTGTGATCTCTCTCTGTGTGTGAAATAAATTTAAAAAATCTTAAAAAGAAATTGTTCATAATATAATATTAGTGCAGCATATAATTTCCAATGAATATTTTCTAATGTCAATCGGATGCAATGTAAAATCTATTTAAAAAACTAATACAATATCAGTATTTCATAATCCCTTTTAAAATATATCCACTTAAATAGCCTTTTTGGATAAGAAAACTTTCAAATGTTCATTCTAGCATCCCTGCTGTCAATGGTGACCTGTCAGAATGTGACAGAAGGATGTTAGAAACATGAACATCTTTCACTGTAGCATTATTCACTGTGGTCAAGATACAGAAACAATCTAAGTACCTGTCGATGGATTAACAAATAAAGAAAACATGATATGTATATACACACAATGGAATATTATTCAACCTTAAAAAGGAAAGAAATTCTGTCATTTTTGACAATCTTGAGGGCATTATGCTAAGTGAACTAAGCCAGACAAAGACAAATACTGTACAGCAAATATGTGGAATCTAAAAATAAGCAAATACACAAAAAGCCAAGCTTATAGAAACAGAGAGTGAAATGGTGGTTGCCCGGGGCTGCGGGGTGGGGAAAATGGAAAAAGGTAGGTCAAAGACTACAGACTTTCAGTTATAAGATAAATAAGTTCCAAAGATCTAATATACGGCATGATGACAAAGTTAACAATTCTGTACTGTACACTTGAAAACTGCTAAGAGAGCAAATCTTAAGCATTCTCACCACGTACAAAAAAGGCAACTATATGAGGTGATGAATGTGTTAATTAACTTGATTATGGCAATCCGATCACAGTGTATAGATATACCAAATCATCACATTGTTAACACTTTAAATGTGTTACAATTTTATTTGTCAATTATACTTCAATAAAGAAGAAAAAGCAAACATCTTGAGTTGTGTACAAATGGATACCAAGGCATCTCTTCTGGTCTTCTATAAATATTGTTGAATAAATAAATTAATGAATAAATTATATCTCTCAAAAAATTCAGGGAGCAATGGAACACACTTTATCTCTAACTTTATTTTGCTCTTCTGTTTTTTGCCTCCTGACAGCACTGCTATACTTAAAGAATTCACTCTCATGTCAAAAATTGTGGTGTTCAACATATACTTCAGTGGCTCAGTCGGTTAAGCGTCTGACTCCTGATTTCAGCTCAGCTCAACCCGCTCTGGGCTCTGTGCTGGGGTGGAGGCTGCTTAAGATTCTCCCTCTCTCTCCCCCTCTGCCCCTCCTCATGCTTGTGCTCTCTCTTTCTCTCTCTCTTTCAAAAGAACAAAAGATTATACTTAATATTTTAGAATGGCTTCATATAGCTGGAGGAATTTTTTTAAACAAGACCTCAAAAGAGATGATATTTTGACTTACAGTCCTCTCATACTGGACTTAAATAATAAGTGCAGATTGTTGCCCTCATTTCTGGCAATATACACTTTATGAATGGTGTAATTTATAATTTTAGACAAATTAATTCCATCAGCAAGTTCAGTGGGGGTTTTTTCACTTGTCCCAAAGTATCATTGGGATTTTTCACAAACATGAATTTGTACCTTTTTTTAGCTAGTAGAACCTCTGTTTCTAAGGTTCCTTTGATAAAATGACTAGGTGGGAAAGGAAAATTGACTCCTTTTGTCAGTTTTTTATCTAACACAGCAAATGGCAAAGCAAAGGCTCAAGAGAAAGCTCCTGGCATCAGATCAGTGAATTTCAGAGGGACCACCGCTAATGAGTCTTCTAGGGCTCCGACCCTGGATGTGTGAGACAAGCTCATGCGCTGCTTGGCCCACACCTGAGCCCAGATGAGGAAAAAAAATCTCTGTGAGTTCTACATAGCAATACTGGTAATATATACTAAGCCAATGCCCACAAAATGCTGGTAAACAATCTAACAGGGAAGCTCCAGCTGGGTATGTTGGCTAATCCTGTCTTTCCAACAAATATAATAAAGCTTCCAAGAAACTTCAAGCCAAATTTCAAGCTCAGGCGCAGGAAATATATTAACTTCTGCCTTCTCTTTCTCCCCTGGCCCCACTTTTCAATCTTAATTGGAAGGAGACATTTTATAACTAAAGTCATTAAATAAAAATGAGTCATCCTGCCAGACAGTGTGCCACGGGGTAGAACACAGAGCTTGTTCCCCCTTCCCTCTTTCAATATCCCAACCAAACGTTTAAAAAAAAAATATCTCTATCACCCTGGCCACTTGTCTGCATCTCTGTGGCAGAACATGGGGCCCGCAGGGCTGAACTGCTGCCCGGGGGGGGGGGGGGGGGGGGC
>LNAC01000182.1:1844349-1871758 GCA_002007465.1 Ailurus styani
GGGGGGGGGGGGGGGCGGCTCATCAGGAGGCAGGCGGGGCATTCCTGTGGCGCCACGCTTGAGTTTGAAAGCTTTCCGATCTGCGATCTGCGAGAAGGTGAGCCACAGGGAACTTGCTCGCAGGCTGGAAGATGGCAAGACAGGCAGGGGGTAGATAGGAGGGCAAGGATTCTCCACCCCGGGAAATAAACACTCGCTCTGAACCTTTCTGTTTGAATGACTATTTGTTTACTCGCTCACATCTTCTCTCCTACGGTGGTTTCAGATTCAATGTTTGAAAGCTGCTGGAATTTTTCTGTAATACTGGTGTTGAGGGAAATGTTTCTACATAGGCTAAATATGTTTTATTTTTAGGAAACATGCTTCGAGCCATAGTATTTCTGAGTCCATTTAGTAAGGAGTACTTTCAACACTGAGTTTAGCAGAATTCTGATTTTCTACCAGGCACGGTAGGTGCAAGAGCGCAGGGGGCAGGATCTGCCTTAGGCCCCGTTCCCCAGCGAGCATCAGGCTGGTGCTCCCAGACTTGGAGGCACTGCCGAAAGCGATTTCTTTACCTTTAGATACTATCCCGTCTTGTAATGCAGTAGAAAGATGGTAACTGGTTCCATTTTCTTTTCTAGAGAAAGACCCTTTTGAGTTTGAATGAGTCTTACTCCATTACCAACAGATGATAATGAAAAAGTCCACTGGCCAGTCAGTTGTATGAAATTTAGGTATTTTTTGCTCTTTTGGTGTAAAAATAAGCTGCTGATGGACTTGTATCCCAGGCCAGCCCACAAAGTTTAATTCTGATTATCACCCACGGCTCCTGAGTTTTAGGCTATTGTTACTATGGGAAAATTCATTTGTAATTCTATATTAGGGCTCTAGGAAAACATTCCCCCACTTGGAGATGGCCCCCAAATAACTGTGCCAGATGCACAAAAGGAGATATTCTTGGAAAACTGTGACTTTACTAGCCCACTGCATATCTATGTCTACCTAAGAAAAGTTTTATCCCAGTTCATATTTCTGGTTTGAAGAATAAAGTTCAAATTAAGTGAGGACCAGAACTTTCTCAGTGCTATTAACATAGGTAGATGATTCTTTTTTTTTTTTAAGATGTCATTTATTTATTTGACAAAGAGAGAGAGAACATGTAGGGGGAGCAGCAGAGGGAGAGGGAGAAGCAGTCTCCCCACTGAGCAGGGAGCCCCACCCAGGGCTCGATCCCTTGACCCTGAGATCATGCCCTGAGCTGAAGGCAGAGGCTTAATGAATGAGCCACCCAGGTGCCCCAAGATAGATGATTCTTCAACCAAGCATTCATATATCAGGAACCTCCTGTTCAGTAAAAGGTGGGCTTTCTTCTCCTTTTACCAAAGAAAAGCACCAGAAATCAAAATTTCTGATTTCCCACCAATGAAACGTTCATTGTGGAAATCATCAGGATATGGTTTGGGAGGAATATTATTAGTTTTTGAAAATAAATAAATACCATAGAATTATGGTTTCCATCACTTTGTGAAACATTGGCATGTAATTATTATGCAGATATAAGTAATTTTTATGGAACAAAAGAAAGAAAGTACCTAGAGCAACGTGAATTAACTCTTATTTCACTATGTTACTAACTGACTTCCCTTATTCATCAAACCAGCTTGATTGCAAACATTTCATAATAATTACATTAACTTTTATGCAAACTTTAAATGGTACCCTTAAAAAATCTTTCCCTAGATTTTAATTAATCTTGAATATTTAATACACTTTTGCATAACTTACGCAAAGGCTTATCTTTTTTTCTTGCCTAGGGCTCCTTGAACTTTAATTAGCATGCATCATATCTTATAAATTTTGGTGTTGCTTTTAAGGAGCAATAATTTTGATCCATTTAAACTCACTATCATCAGATATGGGTTCCATATAATAATGATTACACTGCAAAAGGAAAGAATAAAAATGAGAAAAGAAAGGGAAGTTTCCTGAAATTCAACTTTTTGGTTGTAGGTGTTCTCTAAAATGTCAGAGATGAGTGATAGTAGTTCTAAGTGTTTCGATATCATTCCTGTGACACCTATCAGTTATTTGGGTGATAATAAAAAAGCAAGGATTATAATTAATACAGAGTATAAAATTGTATCTTATATAAATGCCCCAATACCTGTCCTGCTGGTCCTCGCATAGAAGCAAAATTGGTACGGGTCTTTTGAGAGGGGACAGAAGCTGTTCCAGTCAGACCCAGTGACCGGTTTCTACAGGGCACCTGGCTCAGAGGCAGCCAAATCATAGATTTAAGATGAGAGTCTGGTAAAAAACGGATAAATTGAGCCAACACATTTCCTCTCTAGCATCTGAAATAAGAACTGAATGAACAATTGGCCAGCTAACAATGAGAGCTGAGACAAAGGAGTTGTAGACCCCAAAACGGGGCACTGTGAAAACTGAAGTTGTATTCATTTGGATGGATTCAACTGTAAACAACTGAAAAGACAATTGAGTTTGCCTTCACAAAAAAGAAAATTTACTGGTTCAAGTAAGTGAAAAGTGTAGAGGTGAGTGCAGGCTTGATCAAGCAACTCAACAAAGTCACGGAGATTCTAGCTTAGATTCTGTCTTTCCCAGGGCTCTCCACTTTGTCTCCAGCCTAAGGCTGCCCCCAGCTCCTGATCCCAGATGGCTTTCCAGGATGGCAGGCCTCAGTCACATGCATATGTTGAAAGCAGTCTCAGAGGCCACAGTTGTAACTGAAGACAGTCTCTCTGAACCCAAGAAGAAACAAAAGGCTGTTGAAAAGGGATGGGCTGAAGGTTGCCCACAGGAAATTGGTTGCTGTGAGCAATGCATACCCATCACAAAATTTGAAGAGTACAAAATGTATAAGCAAAGCAGTCCTATTGGTTTGGGGATTCAAGGCGGGGGGTAATGAGTGCATTGTAGCTCTCATATGTTCAGGCAGACTGTCTGAGTGAAGACCCATGAATTTGTGCCTTTAAAACTATCTCAAATCAAGAACTTCTGCTCACTTCAGTCTCAGTGAGGTCTGAACACAACTGTTAAGTAAGGTGACCTTGAATCTTGGCTTGTTCAGCATAGCACCAGTTCATGCCTGGTGTATTCTTTTCATTCTCAAAAGTGGTATCGTTTCCTGGAAAATTATGTGGTCAGTCTACTGCTATGACACCTACTTTTGAATTTCTATGCACTTATCCCTAATTATTTCTTGTGTAGCTTTATGATAAGTTGTCTCTACTCGGACTAGTTTGAGTTGGTCTCTGCAGAAGATATTTCTAGCAGGAGGCAATGCCAAGCGAAGTGGGAAGCAGGGCAGCCCCTTCTACTCAGGGGAACAGAGGGGGGACAGCAAGACTGAGGGTCCTTCAAGCAGGGTCACGGAAAGTATTCTGGATAACGGAGGGGGAATCTGGAACACTGTTCTGGTGAGAAGTAACAGAGCTTGGAGTTTCCATGCTCATCTTGGGATCTGCTTTCCATTAATTCTGAGCTAGAGAAGGACATTTCTTCATAAATTAACTAGAGTCTTTACTTTTCTCCCCTACTTTGTTTATAATCAAGAACCCTGACTTGTACAGTTTCCTATAATGAGTGGGCAAAATTAAGACACAATTAACAACATATTAAGTTGTTACAGAGAGCATCTAGGACTGAGTCAGTCAACAAGTATGGAGAAAGCACGCACTTAGATATTGTTATATTGTCTGTATCCTTTCAACACTAGAGACCTACAGTGACTTACTGAAAAACAGCTTTCTGTTTTCCTTTGTAGTAGTAATGTAAGTCATAGCACTCGAGGTGACAGGTGATACAGGCAAGGAACAGAAGGACTTCAGTTTTGATTAGTTCCTAGAGTCTTCCAAGCACCAAGCCAGGCTACTTCACGTGATATCACTTCTACATCACCTGCTTTGGCTTATTTTCCCTGGAAATGATAAAGAAAACAGGCTTCCCTCTTTTATTAGCCCAACCACTTCAAAGGCCCACGTTACCAGTGTCCCTCTTACCACCCGAGCTGCATTTTCCACACGCCTGGGAGCCAAGAGGCAAAGCCCACATCTTTGTCATACTCGAGTTGTGGCTCATGGACCAGCAGCATCAACATCATCTTGGAACATGTGAAAAACTCTGAAACTCTTGGACCATGTGAAACTCTGTCCTCACTACAGACCCACTGAATAGAATATATCCTTTAACAAGATCCCAGATGATTCACATGCACATGAAAGATTTTCAAGTGCTCGACTAAAACATGTACTCGCTAAAAAAAGTAATTGTTTTCCTCATATTCCTGTCTCTTCACGCCATGTTCACCAGCCCATTATGAGTCTGCATGTCCTCCATCATTCGCCCGTTTTATTGAAAGCGCTCCTCTTAGCACAGCTACTTATCTTGTAATAAACAGTCCATCTTTTGGACTCTAATTTTTATTAGAGCTTGTTGGAACAAGCTCATTCTCACCTTAACCATTCTGCCCCTGCACTTCTGTATGCTCATGACTACAAAATCTGGTTTCTCCATGAAGAAAGCATTCTCTAGGAAACTAACCAAGAGAAACCAGTCATTTCCCTTTTCTATCCGACTTACTGGTAAAAGAGAAGAATTTGGTGGAACATTTCATAATTCTGAATGCTCATTTAAAAACATCTTCTGTAAACTCTTTTCTGATATACCCACTTCTAGGATTTCCTGACCACTGACTCAGATAGGATGGGTGGGGAAGAACAAGGCAGAAAAATTTTAGGAATAAATGAGTGGGCTTTCCTTCCAATGGGTAACATCTGATGACTCACTTCTGCAATGTATATGGTTACAAACAAGCGTATACACACATTCTAGAAGTTACTGCCTTCTGTGGACTGTGGACTAAAACACCCTTTCTTAGAATTTTTTTTCAGCATTCTGAGAATGTGTGGCCACTTCCACTTCAGCCATATCACATGCCTTGGTTTAAATTGTCCATTCTTCCCAAGACAGCCTTGCACCTTATCATCTGATGCTAGCTTTTCTGTCCTTGAAGGGTCAGTTTTAATCCCATTTCTTCCATAAAACATTGCTGAATTCCTCCATCTGAAATTATCCTTTTCCTTCTTTGTACTTTCAAAGCCTTCTTGTTAGCATATTACTACCGGATTCATTCATTTATTCCATCAAAAAAATATGTGTTTAGAGCATATCACATGTCAGGCACTGTGTTAGGTACTGCAGTCAGAATGGGGATCAAGCTCAGGTCTGTTTCCATTCTTACAAAGTTTAAAGTCTAGAAGAGGAGGTAGAGATGTACTCACAGTCTTGAATGTGTGATTTTAGAGACGTTTAAAAGAACCTCACCGGGTCTTAGAGCGCCTGGGATGGCCTTTCTGGGAAAGTTATCTTTGAATCGATCAGAAGGAGAGGAAGGCAAAGGAGAGGTGATACGTGGTGGGAGGAGAGCAGCTCTAGACCCACAGCATAGGCACAGGCCACTGAGAGGACACTCCAGGCACCCACTGAAGGCAGTGTGGCTGGAGGGTGTGGAGAACTGTGTAAGGTGGAGCTGCAGACAGAGGCGAGGGCCAGATCAGAAGAGCTCATTCACTACTTTTAAAGATCTGGGTCACTTCCCTAAGGACAACAAGCAGTTACTGATGCATTTCAAGTAGGAGAAATTTACACAATCAGTACAAAAACTAGAATTTATACCTATCTCTGCCATTCTATTACAAAATCTTTGAGGACAAAGGCTGTATCACATTCATCCTTAAATACCCCAAGATGCTTACTGCCTAAAGCTGAAGCTTCATAAATAGATTTATTTTTCAATAGTTGGAAGAAAAATACAAAATATATTACAAATAAATTATACACATGTTGCCTCAATTGTTTTTTTCCTGGAAGCATATCTTAATTTTTTCTTGAAAGATCAAGTGAGCTATTAACGGCTATTTGTTTATCCCATCACAAATTGTCCTCTTCCACCTTAGTAACACACCCCCAAGTTTTAGTAGGCACATAAGTACCTAGAAGAAGAGACTAGAATTCCCATTCCATCTTACAACTCACTGCAGTCATGGCTGAATCTGGCCAGCAAGATGAATGTGAAAGTGTTGCATGGAACTTCTGAGAAGACTTATTAAAAGGGAAGTGGGCCTTCTACTTTCTTCATGAAAAGCAGATGAAATACCTGGAGTTCTAGCAGCTGTTTTGTGACTGGAAACCATGAGCTAAGGAAATTGGAGCAATTGTTAGAGTCTGGATCTCTGCTTTTGAGAGTCACCACAAAAGCTTAGATTGTCTGTGTCAGACCTCTTACATGTAAAGTAAGAAATTCAGATTTGTCTAAAAAACTGTAATTGGATCTTTGTTCCTAGAAGCTAAAAACAATTTTTAATTGAGACTTAACCTTTCACTTCACATATATTGACTTATACATATCTGAACGAATGACAGATATTTTAGTGGAAGAAAATTAATCTTTGAACCGAGAAGTTCTAACTTGTGCTCAACTAAAATACTGTCTACTTAATTTAGGCCTCTTTTTCTTTTTTCACTGAAAACTTTTTATTTTATTTTTAATGAATGGAGAATTAATATTCAGGAGAACACCAACACATCTGGCTTCTAAGTCTGTAAAGATTTTCTCTGGAGATGGTATTGCAAGCAGATTTAGGGCTTAAGGAAACTTCGAACTAATTAAAAGGGACTGCGAATTTCAGAATGATGCCAGTTTCCCAGATCTTCTGGGAATCCCCATTGTCTCTGAAACAAAATAATTCTAAAGGACAACTTATTGAGTCTTATCAGAAGTTGTATGAATCTTTGAAGTCACCTCTGGAAAAGACCAACACAGGGGCTGGAGAGCCCTTTCTGGCTGCAAAGTATCGAGATCAGCGCCATCCAACGGAAATGCCGTGGGAGCACACACCATACGTAGTTTTAAATTTTGTGATAACTGCATTTACAAAGTAAAAGAGAGAGGTGAAATTAGTTTTAATAATATATTTAATACAAAAATGAAATCAACTAAAATTACTGAGATATTTAATATTCCTTTATCTGTACTAAGTTATTCATAACCTAGGGTGCATTTTGCATGTACAGCACAGCTCAGTTAGGAGCTGTCTCTGTTTGAGCGCCCAGCAGCCCCATTTGACTAGTGACTGCATATCGGGACAGTACATCTTTGGTCTTTCCCATCTTCCTCTTTATTCCGTTATGTCATTACCTGTGCCTCTAGCCCAGCTCTGCTTTGCTTTTTTTAACTTTCTCTCTTTGACCTCCCTCGAAGGCTCAACTGCTGCTACTAATTCTCACTGTTTTCTAGACCCCAGCAGAACTTTACTCTAACTGATATACACATCACTAAAAAAAATATTCAAGTTAGAAACTGTTCAGGGACTTGTGAAGGTAACTTAGTCTTCCATGCAAGCCTTTTCTCACTCTGAAACTAGTTTCTCTTTCCCACCAACACCATCATGCCCTCCACATCTAATGAGCTTACTCCAAATCCTAGAACACACCTTGGATTTACCCTTTTCCATCCATTTCTTTCACTACATGGATAGTTCAGGCTCTCACCACCATTGCTCAGATCATCAGAGCAAATGTCAATGACGCAAAGTTGACTTCCCTGCAAATCCTTCAATAGTTCCTTAACTGCCCAGAGGATAAATGAAAAAAAAAAATTTAGTAGACCTTTTCCCAATAGGTTCTCCCTAAATTTCTAACCTCAGATCTTCACACTAAATTTCTAGCCTCATACTGATAGCTGCCAGTCTCTGGAAGACCCTACTGTAGCCACATGAGTTCCCTGCAAGTCTCTCTGTTCCTCACACCCACGGCCTTTTTCATGGGCCTCCCATCAAGCAGGAATGTCCTTCTGGTGACCTGCAAACTGCTCCTCTGCACAACCTCCTCCATCCTCATTGGAAATCCCGGGCAGAATTAGAGCTGCCATCCCTCATGCACACATTCCCAGTTCTTTCAACAATTTTGTTCTTTTACAAAGGATGTAAGGTCCTTAAGGTTATGTCTTATTCATCAAAACTAACATTATCCCTGGCCCATGGTAGGTAATCAATGAATGACTGTGGAATGAATGGGTGAATGAAGGAATGAATGAATGACCCTCTACACCATTTCATCTAAACGGTCACTTTCATGTCAGAAATATGACAAGGTCATCTGTGTCTCTGCACTTCTGCTCATCTGCGATCACGTGGCATGTTCTTTGCCTTTTTTCTTATCATGAAGCTACTAAAGTTCCTCTAAAGTTGGACGTATTCTCTGAAGCCTCCATCAGCCACCGTAGCCCCAGTGGTTCTCCCTTCATTCATTTCCCTAAGAAACCATTCTCTGTAGTGATCCAGAAGCTCGTGCTTCTTAATATAGCTCTTAAACAAATATTATGATTGCTTCTTATTCCCATGGCTAAATTGTATATTCCTTGCGAAAAGAGATCCTATTCTGTATCTTTTGGTTTTCTCATCTGGTAGACCAGTGGCAGTGTTTTGATCTACTCAGGAGATTAAGAAATGTCTCTTAAGGGGAGCCTGGGTGGCTCAGTGCGTTAAAGCTTCTGCCTTCAGCTCAGGTCATGATCTCAGGGTCCTGGGATCGAGGCCCGCATTGGGCTCCCTGCTCAGTGGGGAGCCTGTTTCCTCCTCTCTCTCTGCCTGCCTCTCTGCCTACTTGTAATCTCTCTCTCTCTCTCTGTCAAATAAATAAATAAAATCTTAAAAAAAAAGAAAAAAGAAATGTCTCTTAAGCTAATACACAGAACAACCCTGTGAAAGGAATCATGTGCCTCTTCGTGTATGGTATGTCTATCTAACTTCAGAAATGGCACTCTCTAAAACTGCAAAGGTTTTTCTTTCCCCCTTAATTTTGGAATGCTTAAACTTCCAAGGAACAAAAAATAATAATTCACTGTGGTGTCACATTCATTTGCCCAGAGACAGTCTTCACACTAGTGTGTCCATGAAAATAATTTTCATGGTTTTTTAAATTTTATTTATTTATTTTATATAGAGAGATTACAAGTAGGCAGGGAGGCAGGCAGAGAGAGGATGAAGCAGGCTCCCTGCTGAGCAGAGAACCCGATGCGCCCTCGATCCCAGGACCCTAAGACCATGACCTGAGCCGAAGGCATAGGCTTTAACCCACTGAGCCACCCAGGCGCCCCAATAATTTTCATGTTGATGAAGACTTTTTGGGATTCTGCCAACAACCAAAGATTAGGAAACCACTGGACTAAAAGTTTAGAGGCAGCACGTGTTAAAGGCAAACACAATTAGTCCTATAAACGAATGCTGGATGGTACTTAGAGTCTATCTTTATCACAACTGTAAGTAAGTCTACTTAAATTAATCTATTCACCAAGAACTCTTTTCAGATATTGCATTTTATTTGTTAAAATTTATTACAGATTCACTCTTCGACCACATTCCAAACGCACACACGCGCGCGCACACACACACACATTCCCCACCCTTTCCAGCTGCATTCCTCCCTTGCTCATGTAACATTCTTTTTGATGTAAGCAGAATTTGGTAAACAAAATGAGATTCAGACTCTAATAAGTTCCTCAATGAATTCATAGACACAGATGACAAAGAAGTATTTATCTCTAATATGGAAATGGGTGCGTTAAAGAATTTTAGACAATATTATCTAAAAAGCTAAGCTTGTTGCCCTTTTAAAGCAGTTTCAGGTAGTATGAATGCAACCACAGAAAGAGGAAGTACTTCTGCTCAATTAACAAGTACACTAAAAATGATGGCAAGTCCCAAGTTCTAATAAAACTGTTTTTTCTGGCATAGAAAAATCTGACTCCTTTCTCCTTCTTCTTGGGTCATGGATCATTTAAATAGCAAAGGAAAATTTTCAAAGAAAATGCCATTTTCAAACTCCTATAAAAAATAGACAACAGCCTTTAATGTTTACCTCTGATTTCTGTTTTAATGAAAGTAGAAAATGTCCCATATCGACATACTAGAGAGCAATGTGACTTCACAGTTTTACTTCCCTTCCTTCCCTTCTGCTTCCTTCCCTCCCTCTTCACTTCCTCCCTCCCATTCTCCTTCCTCCTCCTCTCTCCCCACCCTTCCCATTATTTGGAATAAAGAAAGCAAAAGAAAAAAAGTGAATTCTAATTTCATTTTTTTCCAGATTAGAGAACAATAGAAGTCTAAGCTCACTTACTAAGGAAAGAAACCATTAAAGGGATACATACCTTAACAATTTTAATTTAACTTAAATGCCCCCCCCCATCATGTAAATTCAGTGAGTCACTTGGCAGAGGTAATTGCTCTGGGCACACTGACTGGAATTCTAAAATTCTGATCCACCAGGTCTTTCTGAAGAACCAGTTCCATAAAGCATCACCCTCAACTTCTAACTCTGATTTCTTTCTTTTTTTTTTAAAGATTATATTTATTTATTTGACAAAGAGAGAGAGAGAGAGAGAGAGAGAGAGAGAGAGAGAGAGAGAGAGAGAGAGAGNTAGGCAGAGAAGCAGAGAGAGAGGAGGAAGCAGGCTCCCTGCTGAGCAGAGAGCCCGATGCGGAACTCGATCTCAGGACCCTGAGATCACGACCTGAGCCAAAGGCAGAGGCTTTAACCCACTGAGTCACCCAGGCGCCCTAGCTCTGATTTCTTAACATGCAGGGAAAACTGAAGTGACCGATGAATCTCTGCAAATTTTTACAGTTGGCTCGCCCATACCTACACTGAGGGTTTTGTTTGTTTTCAGCCATTTGTCTTTCTAAAACCTTTTAATTTGGTCTTAAGGGAAATTATTTCTTTTTGTCTCATTTGAAAATGCATTTAATACTTAATTAGACCATGTTATTACAATAACAAGTATGACTTGCATTAAGATATTTGGGAATGAACAATGGACTCCCACACAACATGTGAGAATATACAACAGATGAAAGATGGCAGCCTCCCCTACTAGCTCAAAAAACTCTTCACTCACTAGGCTGTAAGTAGCACTCTGTATTTTACAAAGGGAACAGGGAGTGTCTATTATCTGTAAAGTTGGTTTAATGGGAGGGCAGTTGAATAAATTCTCAGAAATCAATAAAAATTTTGTAATACATCTAAGTAATTGACAAAAGCATTATCTTAAAATATTAAGTCAGATATTTTAAATATATATTTTAAATGATTTGCTTTTGTTTTTATTTTTCAGGTAATCTAATATCCAAAACAAAAACAAACAAACAAAATTTAATGACTCATTTCAACCTCTCTGTAGTTGATTCAGCTACATGTTAAAATTATTTCTCTTTTTCCTTTTTGCTTATCTTCAAACACATAACTGTTTTCTGACATTACTTTTATGCACTAGGCCTTCCTTGGGATTTAAACGTCAAAGCACAGCTATATGCCAAAAGCAAATGTAGTTTCTTTTGTCCTAATACATGCAATACATCAAAGAACAATAAGGCNTTTTATGCACTAGGCCTTCCTTGGGATTTAAACGTCAAAGCACAGCTATATGCCACGCCAAAAGCAAATGTAGTTTCTTTTGTCCTAATACATGCAATACATCAAAGAACAATAAGGCTGCTGTTGAATCTTAAAATGGTTAATTCAACTTTTTTCTCCTCCTTTTTCTCCTAGGAGAGTTATCTCCTCTGGCATTTCACTACTGCACTTTATTTTTTTAAATAAGTTTTGTCACTCAAGTACTGTATTTGTACTTAAAAATAAAATCACTTTGAAACCACTTCAGAGAGACAACTGGCTTGAACACGGGTTCATCTGGGTGTGTGATACTTTCAGGTCACTAAGCTTATGTTTCTGTGCTCGATAGAAGACTATGGCTTAAATGCTTAAGTATAAGCAGGAATATAAAGATCGATTGAGATCCAATATGGGGAACACACAGAGATAAGGTGAAGAGACAGACATATCTATAATAAAGAACCACAATATGAACTGTCATATAAGAAAATAAAGCTGGATTATGTGATGCTTCTTTTTTCTGTTTATTTTAATCTGGTGATATGGTTTTAGGACCTGAATAACTCTTATCCTCAGGGTGTTTCCCCCAAAAGGAAATCCAGCTTCATGCCTGAAAAACTGCTTATTGGCTCCAGTTCTCCCAAAATGAGTTCGAGCCAAACTTCTCTTTGCCCCTTTGGAGTTTGATGAGATCAGTCACAACGTTGCCAAAATTCAGCCAGGCACAATGTTTTGAATAATGTGTAGTTCACCCGAGAGGCCTTCTGTCTCCCTTACGTCTTTTGCATAATTACCATGAAGTAAAAGTAAGATATTCCCAGAAGCCTGCAGCTGTAGTAATAAGAACCTAAGGGTTAAAGACAAAATGTCTCCTAACGAACAAAAGGCATAGACACAGCTTAAGACCAGCCTCTGTGATGACATGAACATTTCTCAAGAAAGAACAGAAGGGGCCAGTCAGCCTGGAAATGTGTGAAAAGGTGTTAGACCCAGAGGCCAGCAGTTTGAAGTTAGCAAGACCTGCGGGGTTAATGTAGAGCCTGAAGTAAGCATAATACCTGGTTTGCTAAAATGTGACATGGAGGCCCCTGGGGGTGATGGAAGGTTTTGGAGAAGGGCGTAGGCCTTTGGAAGGCCGAGGCCTGCCTGACCACTCTGCCCTTCGAGTGCCGCAGGGAGGAACCTTCTCCAAAGCTTTCTTAGTCCAAACACCCCCCTGTGATCTAAGAGATGTATGCATGGTCCCTTAGGTTACATTTACCAGAACACGCAGGTTCGCATATCAGTATCTTTCCAGTAAAGAGATCCTCCCAGTTTCAGTAAGACCCCTTGCCACACATCGTGTGCTTGAGAACAGTGATAAGGATTTGTGATTATCCTGAAGGACCAATAAAAGGGGAAGCGAAGAAGGGCGAAGGGTCGTCTTTGTCCCTGAGTATTGACCCTCTTGCCTTCTCTTCTCTTTCACAGCAAAGTTTCAAGTAATCTTTCATTTGTGGGCACAGGGATTGCTGGCCATTCCCGGCAAAGATCCGAGTGAAAGAGAAAGAAAATCTGGCATAGATGTCCTCACTACAGAAATGTCCATGTTTGTGAGACAGGCCCTCCCTTTCCTATGGTGGACATAATTTTTAGATCTTTAAATTCAAAGCTTTGGTTCTATTTGTTTTCCATGAAATTCTTCTTGTGCTGTGGCTGTCCACTCAGAAGATCAAGGAAATCGTCATGGGTGTGCGGTGGGGTGCTGGCAGCATGCACCTTTGGACTCTGGACCGGAACAAAAAGTTAGCCACCTCAGTTCAGTATTGGCAAGACAGTCTAAAACCAAGAGGCTTTTGGTTTGAAAGAGCTAGGTCTTTACAAGCAAAAAAAAAAAAAGTTACCCAAAGTGTTAAGACAGGTTAAGGTCTGATCAATGACCCTCCCTACCACCTCAGCGTAGGTCTCAAGAGGGAATGTCTACTGCTTGATGCGATCCTAAGTATTTGTTGACCGAATGTATCTCAAGAGACTCAGACATCCTATGAAGTGGTGGCTTATGCCTTGCTTTCTGCCTTTGGGAATCTGATTTATAGAGGCCTCGTGTCAGCCTGAGGTGGGTGCTGTAGAGCAGATATGGAGACATGACAAACTGAGGCAGAGGGGGCCTACTGTAGCTGTCCCCACCGAACACTCTACCCGTTCACACAGGCCATCATTCATTCCAGCTTGTATGCACTGTGCAAGAGATCTAGAAATCACAGGATGTCTCCGCGAGGTCTATTAAAATGTTCAGATGGCTGGCAGACAAGAAGAGAATCTGGAGAAGGAGGTCAGGAGGTGTACACATCTTGAGTAACCAATCATCGTGTTTTACCCAGAACTAAGGCGTTTCTCCTAGCACTCGGTTCTCAGTGCTAAACCTACCAGTCCCACACAAACTGGGAAGAGCGACCATGTTACACAGATCCAGAACCTGAGCCCAGCAACAGCTAAGGCATCATCCCAAGGCCAGCAGAAACAGCTGCCAGAGCGCTGCGCAGGTGGGACAGAGGTTGACTTCCAGACACTCAACAGACTGGAGACCCGAGGGGAGCCCAGAAGGAAATGGAGTGGAGCACGTGGAACAGACCCCAGGTTAAGTAAGTTGTTTGGCCCTGAACCAAGAGTCTCGCTGGAGGGTCAAGGCCACTCAAAATGGGGCAATAGCCCAAAAAAAGGAGTTTGACTTTTGATTAAGTTTGAATCCCATACTGATTGGTTATTATATATCCATATAATATATAATATATATATAAAGTTATTAGGATTTTCAAATGTATATGTTCAAATACTTATTTTTTTCTTCTGCTGTGTGCAAATGGGAGCTAATAAGCAAATGAAGATCCATTTTAGAAGCTAAAGAAAGTTGGGACGCCTAGGTGGCTCAGTTGGTTAAGGATCTGCCTTCCGGCTCAAGTCATGATCCCAGAGTTCTGGGATCACTCCCATATCAGGCTCCTTGCTCAGAGGGGAGTCCGCTTCTCCCTCTGCCTGCTGCTCCCCCCTGCTTGTGCTCTCTCTCTTTCTGACAAATAAATAAGTAAAATCTTAAAAAAAAAAAAAAGAAAAAGAACATAACATTACATGTCTTCTAAGTTAGGACTGTAAATTTAAACCTGCTTTTATAGAAACTCATTATCTCCTTGAACTGATAATATGAATCTACTTATTTGCTGTTCACCTTTCCAACAGAGTCAGCTTAGTTTTGAGACAAACACTGTGTCTATCCAACCCTCGTTTAAGTGCTCTTATAAGAAATATATACATACTTATTCTTTTTTTTTTTCAAGGAAAAAATCAAACTGGGTAGATGTTCTTGAAAAGAAATCATTGAACTAAAAAATAAAAACTGGGTCTATGATTATGTACTTCTATCCAAAAATATAATGAAGACTTAATTACTAACTCAAAAATAGGATCCAGTCTATTCAGTTTCTCAAGGGGTAATTTTGGAGGCTGTGGTTAAGTTGGGGCATTTACCCTTCCTTTTCTGCTTTCTGTGCTATCCAGAATGGTTACTGGTTTTGTTCCTTACTATATTTTCAAGGGAGGTTACAGGAAAGGTAGAGAAGATTCTAATTCTAATGAACTACTTTTACTAATTTTTCTACTTCTACTAATTTTTCGACTCCACTACTGATTCTAACAACATAAAAGTACTTTGGCCTCTAAAGGGCCACTTAGTCCCCAAAGTTCAATCTCTGGAGGACATCACTGGCATGCAACTTAATATATCCTAAAATAAATTTACCATCTTTTCTTTCAAAGCCATCTCCATACTTAGGAATGTGTTCCTCTGTGTTCTGGTGGAAAAAAAAAAAAAGAGTACTGGTTGATTTTAGAAGTGGAGGATAGGAAAGGGCAGATGCTTTTGGCTCCAAGAAGAAGAAAACTTGACTCGCAGTGACTTAAATAAACAGGAAATGCTTCTCTTCACTTAAAAAGGGAGTGAAGGTGTTTGCTGACTCTGGCTCACTTGAGTTCTGGTGTTCTGGACCACAGAGCTCCAGGTCTCTGAACAAGGACAGTGGAGCAGAAGGAGTGACATGTGTATCAAGAAACAGCTTCCTCAAGAACACCACAGTGGACTCTGCTTATCTCTCATTAGCCAGGACTGTGTCCCATCGTCATTCCTGCCTACGACAAAGAAAGAACATCTCTCTGGAGCTAAGCGATGAGGGTGGCCTGACAACTGATACTGAAATCACAACTAGCAAGACGGACTATATTATTAATATTACTCACAAAACAGGTAACTTTTGCCACCCCGGTCATGAACACCACCTACATAAGCTCAAAATAGTCTAACACCACCTTCGTCACCCCCTGTGTCCTAGATAAGAATCACAGGCAAGCTAATCAAACAGTAACTCCACATGGATTCACAAGTTCCACAGTCTGTTACCGACAAGTCCCACCAACACCTGCCAGGATCCGCCCAAGGCTCATTCCCAATTCCCTTCCCTAACTGCCACCCACCCACTTTGTGATGCCCTGTGGGAGGCAGTGAACAAGCCCAATTTTAGTCAGTTCTAGGAGTGTTTGGTAGGTTTTTGGCTCTCAGATGCTCACACCTACAAAGAGGTTAGCGAGAAGTGGATTGAGAAGTGGAGTTGAGTGGACACCTGAAGACATCTGCCACAAGGAGCCCACAAAGTAAGGGCACTAGGAGCAGATAAAAGGTGACAATCATCCAGGAGTAACAGAGAAATTACCTGTTAGATATTTTATCATTTTCAGAGAACATTCTAGCAACTGAGGGTTTGATGAAGGTCCTCCTCTTCAAGAGCAGGGTATCCTTCAAAGGGTAAAGCTACAGACTTCCAATGTTGGAAGGGGTTTCCCACCCACTATTCACGTTCTCCCCTCCCAGGTCTATGGCTGTTCATGAAATACAGTTAAAGAAACCAGAGGCCCTCGACAGGCAGATATGGAGATCTCATGAGACACAGCATTTCATTATGTAGTCTGCAGATACATGCTCCTTACTTACATATATCCAACTGCCTTCTTGATATGTCCACTTATGTCCAACACAAATTTCAACACTGAGTTCCTGATATTTTTACTCAGCCCTTGACCAATCTTCTCTACCACTAGTCTTCCCACTGGGAGATGGTAACTCCTTTCTTCCAGTTGCTTATATTAAAAATTTTGGGTTTATCCTCTAATATTTAATCCATCAAGAAACCTTATCGACTCTACTTTCTAAATATATTCAGAACTGACTACATCTCACTACCTCTTAGGCTAGCACCCTGGTCTTAGGCTACTAGCACCTCTCACCTGGATTACTATAATAGGCTTCTTGCTTCTACCTTTCCTCCTCTCACGGTCAGAGTTATCCTTTTAAACAGTAAGCTAGATCATGTCATTGCTCTGCTTTGAAACCTGCAATGGCTCCTTCTTTCCCTCAGAATAAAAACCAAATTGTTAAAATAACCTATAAGTCTCCAGGACTGGCCTCTAGTGATGTGAGCCGTCTGCATGGCACAAGAAGGTGAACCCCCATTGCACGGCATGGGGCACCGCCCTCCTGCAAGGAGAGGAGTAATGCAATGGGTATAGCATTAATCAACCCCTTCCAATTAAAAGCGGCTTGCAGCTCAAATAACGCATATTAATATGAATGGTAAGAATAGACTAGATTTGTTAAGCATAGGTTGGATTTGCTATTTGTAGATCCCATATTATTAATCAACATAAATATATATAATACAAACCTAGTTACTAGTAAAAACATAGTCTAACTATGAACAATTCACTTTTCCCAGGTATAGTTAACTTACTCTTTCTATAGATAAACAGGCCCGAGTAGAGTCCGGGATGACTGCCAGAAATAGAGTCTGGCACTATGCTGTGCCTCCCCCAGGACAAGTGGTGTTTAGCCTTGGGGCTAAGTGGCCTTGCGCAGGGCCCATAATTTTGTACAAGACTAGGAGTGACCATAGAAAAGAGCACAATACAGATAAGCAGAACAGGCTTCGTCTATCAAGCCTCTGGGGAAAAAACACCAGGTGCATCTACAAAGGTTCCTTTGACCAGTAAATCATCATCTTGGTTATGTCTTTGGTCGCCCTTTGTTACAATGTTATAAATAAAACACACTGAGCCCTGAGTTTTCGGGAGACTCCTGAAACATCACCCAAGTCCATCTCCTCATTTCGTATCGCCAATGCCGTTCCTTTCCTTCGGGGCCCCTGACTGTTGCTGGAGCTGGCTTCCGGCACTCTAGAACTGCTCTGGCCTCCTCTCCCACAACTCTACTCATCCTTCCGAATTTGCCATTCTGGGCCCATGCTGGCCCTAGATCATGCCAGGCAGCGTTCTGGCACTGACTGTCCTCCCCACACTGACTATTCTCTTGCCAAGAGAACTGGCAAATTCTATTACCTCTTTCAGGTCTTTTTTCAATAAGGCTAACTCTGACCAACCCATTTAGATGACAACGCAACACCTCAATCTGTTGGAATGCCAGTTCTCCTTGATGTGCTCTATTTTTTTTCACAGAACTTATTTCTTCTTACTATAATATTTGCTTATTTATTACATTTGTTCTTCTTCCTTTTTCTTCGGAATGTGAGCTTTATAAGGATCTTTGTCTATTTTGTTCAATGATGTATCCTATGTGCCTAGAACAGTGCCTGGCACCATGGATACACTCAGAAAATAATACTGAATGAATAATTCTACAGCTTGGCATGCTCACTCTTTCCCTGATTCATTGCTGTGCTCAGAAAACAAATAAGAAAATAAAACAAGCCACATGTAAATGCACACGAAAAGAAAGAGAAATAAGTTCAAATCATAGGGTATTCCACTATGACACACAGCAAAACCCCTTTAAAATCATCTTCCCCAAATGATTTCCCTAAATTCTACTCATCAAACCATTGCAGCTGCTCCTATCATCTTCAAACATTTCATAAAAATTGTGCCTGTGGTAGCTTTTCTATATTTTTACCCTATGTTCTCATTTATCCTTTTCTTTTTTTTCAAAAATAGCTCTCAAATCAATCAAGCTGAAATCTGAGAAGAGCAAAGTAAGAAAGAGCCAGTGTAGGCTTACTTAGGGAAAATTTAGATGGTTTGAAAATAAAATGGCAGAGATTGGGCAGTTGCAAAGTTTCAGTTAGAGGGAAAACATCAAGCCAGAGATGGGCTGGGAATGTACTGTTCCAGTGTTATCTGGTGGGTCACTGTTTTAGGAAGACAGGCTAAAACCACTGGTGCTCTCACATGGAAGGACACAGAGTAAGGGTGAACTCATCAATGGGCTCCTCGATAGCTGGCATAAGGTGAATACAGTCTTTTCATACAAATAAAAATACAACACTTCACAGATTAAGATTTTGAACGGAAAACATTTTAGGTGAATAAAGAAATCTGTTCTTTCACATATTGGTAATTAATAAACACAAGCTGTTGCCCTGATGATCATTTTGTGATAAATATCCATTCGTTATGTTTTACACCTGAAACTAATATATTGTTATAAGTCAATTACACATCAATTTAGAAAAAAAAAGTTATTGCCTTCAAAAGCTAGAACGAACAGAAAATGGATTCCCTAGTGGACTTCAGAATTGTGTGATTTGTCATAGGTGATGAATTCCCATAGCTACTCTGTTGGGTTAACCTGGAGAATAAGAAAGACATGTTTGTTCTGTAAACGATAAGATGCTTGGCAATATGGACAATGGGACTGACCCACTTTGGCAAAAAGAAAAATATTTTGTATATTCCTGTATCTGCAAAAATTGAAATCTGTATCCCTATTCTTCATCTTTTCTTGCATTGTTATCAGAAATGCCATTTTCCATTCTCTTTGTATACAAAAATCCCATTCATTCTTTTGGGGCCAAGTTAGCACCTACTCCCTCCATGGAAGTAAAACATTAAAGTCTCAACATCTTACCCATATTTCTTTGGTAGCAAACAATTTAAATATAATGTCCAGAATACATGCCATTTGAAGTGAAACAGCAACATCACCATAAAAATCTGGCCTGTTTACAAAAACCGAATGAACTAACTTGGGTGTTATTGACAGAAATTATATCATTAAAGCTACTGACATGGAAAATGGACAAGGTACTAAAATAACTCAACATGCTGTATACATATTACTAAGGAGGAAAATCTTCCTGTATGGAAAATAATTAATAAAAATTTATAGATAAATATCAAATATCACAAATATGGTCTTAAAACATTCATCGCTCAGTTTTCCTGATTATTGCTACCACTTGGTTTAGGCAGAAATAATAGCTATTGCCTTACTGCTGGTTCAAAAATTAGGAATGTATTTCCATTAAAATTGTTCACTGTTCTGTTTAAATATAAATTGTTTAGGCCAACAGGATGAGTATTTGAAAATATGTAATAGAAATAAGAACTATGCTATGTCATCAAGTGTTATTATAAACATATTAAGGCTTAAAACAGTTACATTCTATAGCCATCATTTAAACTGTAATTTACCATTCACATGGATATAATTTTGTTGAGATTATATGGAAGCAAACTTACTTTTAGATGATTTTATATCTTTTTAAGATTCATTTTATGTCTTTGAATGACTTTCCTAAGGATCTCCTCTTAAATGAAGTAAGATTATTAGAGACTGAAAGTTTACACTTTGTTGGGAGCAGACTGAGACTTCTGAAACTTTCATCTTCCAAAATATAAAATTAATAAAATTATTTTACAGAGTAAAATAGCCCTCTCATAAAAGATTTAAATACAGTTTAGAAAATTACCCAAATTCACCAGGTTAAATTCAACACAAAGTTAGATATAGTTTATTTATGGATGAAATATCTCAAACTACTTTTCATGGTGGAATGAAAGGCACTTTTTAGAAGTATATTAAGGTTAGTGTATATAATGATGTCATAATATTTCTTGTAAAAGTTGTATCTTTCTACTCTGTGAGAAGTCAACTAAGTTTTTATGAAAAAAAAAAAGCTCCTCCCTGGTTTGCAAAAATGAATACAGATTAGATTTTGCACTATTTCATATGTATATTTTGTAAGCAGACTCAATTACATTAAATATTCTGTTTTGGTAAATTCCCATACTGCCTGCCAACATTTTTAAAAGCTTCTTTTCCTTCAGGAGAGGGCTTCAGAGGGGAAAACATGCTGAGCATGAGTCGTGACCAACACAAGGAGAGAAGGGACATTTCTGCTTGTGGGTGTATGAAGCGAAATTTAAAATAAACTGAGTTCCTTTATAACTCAGCTGTTGCTTGCAAAATTACCTGCATAATGCTCACATTCATGGAGGGAGACTGGTGTGACATCCAGATTGTTCTACCATATATATCCAGGTCCTGATATAAACATCACTGCTAAAATCACATATATGCTGTAGGCCTGACAGATGGCTCCTCCCACCTTACTTCTTATACAGAGAGAGTGAGTGTGTGTGTGTGTGTGTGTGTGTGTGTGTGTGTGTGCGAGTGTGTGGTGTGCATGCATGTATGTGTATTTCTCTTGTCCCACAACAAAAGCATGAATTCAGAAAGTTTGGACAATTTGAAGTAGGACGAAAAGACTGCATACCTGTCTATAATGGCACACATGTCGATGCTGACATTCGCAAAACTCCCCGGCCTCCTCTGTGCCACTTCATATAAATTCACCAGTTGGTCATCCACTTGGATGAGCTGCATGCATCCTTGGAATGAAGGCTGAAGGACAGAGTGACTGGAGTTATTCATCTGGTTCAGAAAACCTGTGAGAGAAAAGAAGTAGGAAAGTTACATTCTGTGTACATGTTTCACTAAAATTCCTCCGGGTATCTTCCCTGACCACAGCCATCCTGTCTTGTTGGCCCTTGTTGATGTCGTGTTCAATGTAGAAGAATGGAAGCTTTTGAGAAAGCAGTACTATTTCAGAGAAGAAGGAGGGTTGAACCTGGTGAATGTTCGTCTCTGGGGTCTACCATCCCTCACAGTTTCTCTGTGATATTTTCTTTCTCGGTCTGTCACATCACTCTGTCCCTCTGCTCTTGAAGGCTCACTCCTGCACTTCCTCAATTCTCTCTTCAGACATTAAAACATAAAAGTTTAGACCTTTCCCAACTACAACCACCACCTTCCTTTTATGCCTTCACCATTTACTTCTATTTTCTTAATTCCCTAGAGTCCTGTTATTCAGATGTCAAGAAGCTAAACCATTATCGATTATGGTGGCTTTATTTTATGGATTAATGTCTAACTCAATCCAAAAAGATATTTGCATTACAAATGATTTCTCAACTTATAAAATCCAAAGAAACATTATAAAGAAATAAATTGAGGCAGAAGGCCCAGCTACACTTCTCTGAATATCCATCTTATATACGTAATATGATATAGGGAGCATAAATGAGAAGAAATGAAACTAAAAAGAGAATGACTAGCAAGACCAAAAAAAAAAAAAAGTAAATACTAATGGTTCTATTAGGGAATTGAAGATACATATACAAAGTTTAAAGTCAGACATTAAAAACTTTATTGCAAAATAACTTTAAAATACCAACATCAGTCAATTACCTAAATTATGCCTTTTTAATAGAAAAAAATGCATAATTCTTAGTACATGCATTAAATCTGTAAGCCAGCTACAAGAAAAAAATATTTCTTTATCTCATTAAGTATCTCCACAAAGTCGCAAAAACCATCTACGTTTCATATTGTTCATCACACCAAATTTACCTACCAGAGCAAATTTAAACTGTACTAATTTGTTTGCTTAAAATTCTGAAGTTATTAACATACTCATTTCACTCTAATATTGTAGCTACAGGAAAAAAAAATTATACAGAATGGGCTGGGATCAAGACGTGTCATTAAGTTGATAAAAGTGAATTTCTAATAGAAAACTTTTTGAAAAATTGACCATTAAGTGATTAAAAAAAAAAACAAAAACGTCCTATTTGACTAGTAATAGTTTAGGACAATAGAAAACTTTCTTCCATTATTAATGGGTTATGATATTTAAAATATAGTAATTATCATCTGAATTCCCTTTAAGAGTTAATCACAGAGCTGTGTATCATTTTTCTATCAACACAATACTATGTAAAAACAGGATTCTACTTAAATTAATTTCTTGACTTAAAATATATATATATAAGGCTCTACTTCTAATATCAAACATATGGCATGTATATATTTTTCCCTAAGTCACATTTTTTTTTCATTTGCATTAAGTTAGTCTCCTCAGAAAACTGCTGATCTTAGATAAGTGGCCCATTTAGACTAGTTGTATGCATACATATGATTTTCAATCTGTTTAATCAAGATAAAATTGAATGGAGTATAATGTCTAAACTTAGCAGAGAGAAAACATCCAGCTGCAACTTTATTGACTACTCTTAACAAGACGATCATTTGGTTCTGTTTTTTGAGTACTTGGGAGTCTCTAAATATCCACACTAGCTTTGAAATATTTCAAAATGAGTCAATCTATTTGTGAGAACGAGACCTTCTCTGAAGCAAAGCAGCTGGGTAACACACAGATCACTATGAATTGGACATAATTAAGTTCAAAAAACAAGACTTCATCACTCATTCATAACAATGTTCTGTTTGGCCCTGATAAATTCTGGAGTTTGAAACTGTCAAGTCCTTTTACTTTTCTACATGGGATATATTCTAGGCAAAGACAATTGTAGGACAAACTACTATATATTCATCAAAAATTTAGGGTGTTTTTTTTTCCTTGCCTTGCACTATGTCTAACATTTCCAAGAGGAAGTCCATTAATCCTTGTCTCTGGTATTCAAACCCTTTCCTAATCTCCTTCTACCCTAAGTTAGCCCTGACTCTAGTCACTAGAAAACTATGAAGTGGTGGTTGTGTGTGACTTCTGATGCTAGTTATCTGGCTTGTTCTCTGAGACTGCTAGCTGATCATTCCATGAGCAGTCTTCTGGAAAAGCCCATGAGAGATAATAAATCATGGTTTCCAGCTATTAAATTCTGGGCCAATTTGTTTATGCAATAATGAATACCTAGTAATAAATTTGGTACTGGGAGGGAATTCTAACAAAAACCTACAGATGTGGCAGTAACCTAGGGATTGGGATGTACAAGTAAGCTGGGCAGGCCTCACAAGAACTGTGAGCAGAAGCCTGGTGATGGCTCTTGAGGAGGCTGTCAGTAATGGCTTAAAGGAAAGTGAGGAATAAATGTGACTGGAAATGAGAGAAAACTGGATTCTGGCTATGCTGCAGTAGGAAGTTTAATAGCATTATGATAATATGGGAAGGAAACATTATACTTAATGAATTGGGTAACCTAGCTAAGAACATTTCAGGCAGAGAATTCTGAACATCTTCTATTTATAATAAAAGGGGGAAAAGAAGAGAGAAAAACTAAAGAAAAACCATTAAATACGAAGAAATTAGGACTTGATGGATTTGAAAATAAAGTATTTTCTCAATTCTAGTCTCTCCAGGTAGCCAACAATGCAAAAATTTAAGTCACTTGCAGGCAAAAGTCAACTACTAGTAGAACATAACATAAAGAGGACAATGAAGTGTCACTGTGATATCCACCTTAAGACCTCCAAACTGTATTAGGTGGTGCCTCAAAGAACCATTCATTCAGACTAAAGAATTGCTAGATAGCTTATTGGAATGTCTTACAGATCCCCTTGTTAACCAATGGTAAGGGCATTTTTCCTTTAGCATGTCAGCAGAAGTCCAGTGTAAGAAAATTAAAATAATATAAAATAAAATAAAATAAAATAGCTTAACTTCACCAGATTCTGCATGTGCCTTTTGCTTAATGGAATAAACCAGAATAATATTCATAGGGAACCCACAGATTTATAAGACAGCCGTACTTGTAGTAACACCATCAGCTTGGCCTGAAAGAGATAGAGATGGGACAGAAGAAAACTGTATCTTTAAACCCTAGATTTCTATAGGCAGGAAAATATACAGCTATAAACACAAGCTACTTTTTATTTTAAAAGGAAGCATGAATCAGAGAGGTAGAACTGTGGACCAGAGGGCAAAGCCAAGACCTATGAAGAAACACTTCCAAGAAATATTAAGAGGGAGCCCTAATCCAGGAATTACCAACATGTACCTGATTGGAATTTAGAACCACTATGGATCGGTTACTTCTGTGTACCTCTTATTTCCCCTTTTGAACCAGAAAGTCTAAAGTGGTTACTCTATGCCTATCTAACCATCCTATGTTGGGTGTGTGATTGGCACAAAACTTGTTCACAGGTCTTCAGATGAGAAGCTATATTTGAATACCTTCCTTTGTTCTTAGATTTCCCTAGGAGTCTCATGTTGGTATGAACGTGACTCAGATGAAGAGTTGCTGGATTCTGAGCAGATCCACTAATGGAAGGAAGCTTTAAAGGGCCTTTGAAGGAAGTAAGTGTACTTTTTCATGTGGAAAAGACATGAACCTTTGTGTTCCAGAGGGCAAACCATGGTAACTGACCTCCAAGATAGCCACACATCACCTCCTGCTATTCATACCCTGTGGGGTTCCCTCCCACACTGAATTAGTGCTGACTTGTATGACAAACTGAACCCTGCAGAAGTGACAGTGTGTCTGTGACTTTCAAGGCCCAGTAATAAAAGGCATTGGTGGCTTTTACGTTGGTCTCTTGGATCACTGGCTCTGAGGAAGCCAGCCCCTAGGCCATGAAGAACCGCAAGCAGTCTACTGGAGAGTCACCCATATGGAGAGGAAATAGGACCGAACTGCCAGCAGCAGCTTGCTAGCCATGTGAGGAAGCCATCTCCAAGTAGAGCTTCCAGTCCTAATCAAGCCTTCAGATGACTGCGGCTGCAGGAAACATAAAGCTGCAACCGCAGAAGAACTTCAAGCTAGAACTTCCCAGCCAAGTTGTTCCTGAATTGTGTGCCCACAAACAAGGAAGGAAGAATAAGCTCTTTCTGTGTTGAGTCCTAAATTCTGATGTAGTCTTTATGCAGCAGTCAAGAACATATTATTTGTTTTCTGCATTTGTTCCCCTTCTGTACAAATATAATTGCAGTAAAAATACCACTGTATCATGGCCTGTGATACTTGCAGTGGCCACTCTAAAGCTCAAGAATTAACCAACTTAGTAGTTTAATATCAGGACTGCTTGGAGATATAAATTTGCAGCTGGGATTCTGAGGGTCAAAAATGAAGGGCTAGAGAGTTAAACTTAATTGAAATTTTCCAAGTTAATGGAAAGATTATATAGAATGAGGAGATTAACATTTGTTTGATTTGGCTTAGAACTTTAAATATCTATGAATTCGGAATAAAAAATGCATTGTGGGTTGTCACTGGGCTCCATGATCTGGCAGGGTGACACCCACACTAATTGTCACTTTGCAGACTCAACTGCCTCTCACTACCAGTGAAATGGGAAACCTTTCCTCTTTGCAGCGTCATTGTAATTATGTAACCTAACTGGCACGTTGGAGATTTCTGTTTCAAGACTTCCCACATAAAAACGTCATCCCTGATTTGAAGTCCACTCAGTATTTTATTACTCTTGCTGACAAAAGGTTTTAAAATTTTAATCCAGAAATACATCAGTGAAAAACATGCTGATATTTGTTTTGACATTAAAACACCAATCTAAACTGTTGTAAGTTATCATGTGAACCTGATGGGACAGAAAGAGCAAACAATAGGCAACAGGGTAGAAACCGCACATGTCGAAAGCCACACCCGTATGAGATTTCTCTATTTATACTTATTTTAAAGTTGGGAAGTTTGGGAGGTCAGAGAGAGGTTGATGGGATGTGGTAAGGATGCTAAGAATGCATTTAGAACCTCCTTCTAGTATAATCTAGGATGATTGTGTAAAATGTCTACCCCTCTCCTCTGCTGTTTACCCAACCCACCTGAATAACACTCTGGTGGGGTTTCCGGGGTGGCTGGCACCTGCCCAGCGAGAGCAGCCAGGCAGCATATCCATCCCGCATGGCTGGGAGAGTGACTGCAACACAGGCTGATCGAGCAAATAAATATATTGAGGATAGTGGGAGCCGGGTTCTCACTGTCAGGAAAGGAGGTTACAAATGAAAAGTGTAAAATCTTGAATGATCTTGTGGGTGTGGACTGGAATTTAATCTATCAGGGAGCCCCTGTGGCTTTCAGGATTATACAGCTAGTTACAGAAATAAATCTAATTGTGTATGGGCTCAATATACAAGAGGTTCCTACCATTCCCTGGAGATGGTCTGGGAGCAGGGTTACCCTCAGATGCAGTGAGTACCCCTATAGTTCAGATCTTAGTTTCTCTACTGAAACTAAGCCTCTAGGACGCTTGGAGAAATGGCCGATTCCAGAGCTGGGTCAGGGAAAGTACAATGGGAGCCTGGAACATTTTATTGCACCAGAAAGTAAAGAAGTGCTCAGAATGGCTAAAATCAGAAAGACAAGAAATAACAGGTGTTGGAGAGGATGTGGAGAAAGGGGAACCCTCCTACACTGTTGGTGGGAATGCAAGCTGGTGCAGCCACTCTGGAAAACAGTATGGAGGTTCCTCAAAAAATTAAAAATAGAAGTATCATAAGCTCCAGTAATTTCACTACTGGGTACTTACCCAAAGAAAATAAAAACACTAATTCAAAAAAGATATATGCACCCCTATTTTTATTGCAGCATTATTGATAACATATGGAAGCAACCCAAGTGCCCATTGATAGAAGAATGGATAAAGAAGATATACATAAGAAGAATATATTACTCAGTCATAAAAAAGAATGAAATCTTGCCATTTGCAACAACATGGATGGATCTACAGGGCACAGTGCTAAGTGAAATAAGTCAGTCAGAGAAAGACAAATACCAAATGATTTCACTCATATGTGGAATTTAAGAAACAAATGAACATCGGGTCTTAAAAAAGAGAAACAAACCAAGAAACAGACTCTTAACTATAGTGAACAAACAGAGTTACTGGAGGGGA
>LNAC01000182.1:1871890-1901562 GCA_002007465.1 Ailurus styani
GGTGGGGGTTGGGGGGGTGGGTGAAACAGGTGATGGGGATTAAGGAGCACATTTGTGTTGAGTACTGGGTGTACTATGGAAGTGCTGAATCACTACGTTGTACACCTGAAACTAATATTACACTGTATGTTAACTAACTAGAATTTAAATGAAAATTTGGAGAAAAAAATAATTAGTTTTATTTTATTTTTAAATTTATTTTATTTTTTATTTTATTATTTTATTTTATTTTTATTTTAACTTATCTTTTAGGGGGGAAGGGATAGAGGCAGAGGGAGAAAAAGAATCTTAAGCAGGCTCCACAACTTGTGCTGAGCCGGACAACAAAGCTTCATCCCACAATCCTGAGATCATAACTCGAGCTGAAATCAAGAGTCAGATGCTTAATGGACTGAGCTACTCAGGCGCCCCAACTGATTAATCAACTTTAAAAAAGTGAGATCGTGCCATTTGTGACAACATGGATGGGTCTCGAGGGTATTACACTAAGTGAAATAAGTCAGACAGAGAAAGATGAAAACTATATGATTTCACTCATATATGGAATCTAACAAACAAAACAAATGAACAAACAGAAAGGCAGAAACAAAGCCATAAATACAGAGAACAAATCGATGGTTGCCAGAGGAGAAGGGTGTGGGACGATGGGCAAAATTGGTGACAGGGAGTGGGAGGTAGAGGCTTCCAGTCTCTGAATGAGTCACAGGGATGAAAGGGACCCCATAGGGAATAGAGTTGGTGGTACTGTAACAGTTTTGTATGATGATAGATGGTAGCTACACTTGTGGTGAACACAGCATAAGGTATAGATGTGTCAAAATGCCGCACATCTAAAACTAACCTGACACTGTGTGTCAACTATATTAAAAAAAAAAAAAGTGTTCAAAGAACGATGGGAGTCACATCAGAATGACACAGGAGCCAGCTTCAAGAAGGTTTCCATTGTTCAAATCTAGACAATTTAAGTACTAAATAATTTGATCATTAAAAATATTTTGAGTATCAAAAGAAAAAAAGAATGGAGAGAGGAAGAAATTTATACATCGTATATCATTGAAAAACAGAGGAATCCATGAGTCCACCCACACAAAGATGAGTAATTACATGGAGAGAAAAGGAATCTGCTTCTAGAGCACTATTCTAACTAATAAATGGAAAAAGCACACCAAAATTAGAAAGTCACCATTTGGCAACCATCACAATAGTAATTAAATCAGGCAAGAACTATCAATGGATACTCAAATGCGTGGGTGAAAGTTAGATGAGGAACAAAGAGAGTCTCTAAGTGTCTCCCTTAAAACATATTACTTTCAAAGGGGAAAACAGTCGTTTTACAGCAAGGAACAGGGGAGACGTCTTTGTAATCAAGTGATCCAAGTTATCACCACCAGTCATGGGACTGATGGACATGTGGGCCCCTGAGAAGAAGCAATGAGAGGCCCACAGCTTCGCCTGGTGGTCCTCCTGCCCCAGATGCACAAGGTAGGTGCTGTCATGAGGAAGCGTCGGACAGACCCAGAGGAGGTCTTCAGGATGATAAGGCTGTGGAAGTCTAGAAACAGCGGAGGATCTGATTCCTGTTCGCAGACACTGCAGAGGCAGGAACACAGATGTGACATGTGACCCCAGGTGGGGTCTTTCTGCTATACAGGACATTACTGGATGGGGTAAGGTAACAAGGTCTCTTGGTGAAACTTACACTGGTGGTTTTTATGCTCTTCTTGGAATTTTTTTTTTCAAGTTTTAAATGTCTGAAAATAAAAACTATTTTTTAAGAGCTGATGCTTTATCCAACACGAAATGCTGTTTTATGCTTTAAAATCTCTGCCATTCAAAAACCTTATTTTAGATGAAATTATCTCCCAGTAAAATGAAATAAAATCCTCCATTTCCCCATGTCCTACTTATTCTTTCCACCACTTTGATCTGCATTTGATGCCCCGGGATTGCCACTGAGACTGTTCTTCCTAATTTCAGTGATGATTTTCAGGTAACTAAAGGACCTCTTTTACTCTTTAGCTAGACCCCTTGGGGGGGGGGGTCTGACACTTGATCCTCACATATTGATGATACTCTGTGTTATCAAGCCTGGAAGACTTCCGTGGTCTGAAAAGATGGAATATTCTGACTCCCACCTCCCACTCCAACTTCAGTGTGTACCCTTCTTAGCCAGACTGAGACTTAAAGAGTTTCTAAACCCTACAAGTATCAGGACACATGAAACCACTAAGAACATCTTTCAAGATTTAAAAATTAAAACAGTATCAATTAAACCAAGGATAAGAAAATTCTACAAAATAATGATGTACTGTATGTTGGCTAATTGAACATAATAAAAAATAGAAAAGAGAAAAAATTCTAAAAAAGTTTGACTTTTTTCCTCAATATATACTTTACATTTTAAGTAAATTTATCGCATTTAGAATGGGTCTGTCATACTTCTGTGGGCCCACATTGCTAGTTCCCTAACTACACGCTTAAGATGGCTGTCCTTGCTCACAGTGTTTCAGCCTCCCCATCCGTGCCTCTGTGCTCAGGAAAACAAGCCCTTTCTGCCCTGAATTTTCTTCTTCTTCACATTTTTCATGGCTGACTTATTCTTATGATTCAGGTCAGCTCATGTGTCACCTTTTGAGAAGGACCTTCCAAGACCAATCTATTTAAAATTATTCTATTAATTTCCTCATTCTAGTTCCTTGGCCACTTGTTTCTTACCACAAATGTTGTCAAAATTTCTAATGATCTGGATTGGTTTATTTAAAATATTTACTTCCATAAGGGTGTGTGTGTGTGTGTTTCTCTTCTTTCAGTGTATTAGTTTTGTGATATCAATAATACTGCCTTGCTTCTCTGTTAATTTATTTAAACCACATTTGTTAAGAAAGACTCACAAGCCATAAAGCACACCACCCTACTTATTTTAGAATAGTCCATGGGCTTCATGGGAAATGTTCAAGATAGAAGGTGTCATAAAATTTGGAAACAAATTATTGCTTCATAGATTGAAAATACCTTTTACAACACAATCCATATAGACTTATCTGCATTTGTTAGGTGAATGATAAGTGAATGGATGTTAGGATTTTCGTTCTGGAATAAGAGGATGCTTAACCTTGCGTCTTCACATCCTTCTGGTCTCTGCCGCAGGACTCTGTGGGCCACCAGTTAGATAACACTCCTGCCTCTTAGCGCTCTGCCCCCTTTACCCAACCCATTGCTCTACATAACACTTACTGCCGTCTGACGTGCTGACTGCTTATTGTTTCTGTTTTTAGAACGTGAGCGCCAGGAGACTGTGGGTCCTGCTGGAGCTCAACAACTGTCTGCTGGAGGGGCAAAGAGGCAGTGAAGGACTGTGAGCAAGAAAATGACTTGATCATTTTGTGTCATGTTATTCTCTCTCTGGTGGAAATAAGGATGGGCTGGCAGAGGGGAAACCTGAAGTAGGGATTGTCTTATAAAAGAGACACCGGAGAAGTTCCAAATTCTTTCTTTTTTAATATTTAATTAATTTATTTGAGAGATAGTGAGCATGCACATGCACACACACGAGTGGGTGGGACGGGGCAGAGAGAAAAGCAGACTCCCTACTGAGCAGGAAGCCTGATGCTGGCTCCATCCCAGGACCCTGAGATCATGACCTGAGCTGAAGGCAGACACTTAACAAATGAGCCACCCAGGCGCCCCAGAAGATGCAAGTTCTTATCTAGAATATGTCAATAAAGCTAACCTAGGGGAAACAGATGAAAGATATTTCCCAGGAAGATATGGCAGAACCAGCTGATGCACTAGAAACAGGGAGTACCCTGAAACAGTGACAACTAGAAGGACTTGTAGATTTCTGGCTGAGCAACTAGATGAATGCTTTTGACTCACTCAACAGGGAGACACAGGAAGAGCATTCGGTCTTCAGGAAGTAGGATGAAAGGGGACAGAAGAAAGTGTGGTGGGTGGGTTTTGACAAGCCCAAAGCTGAACTTTTCAAGTCTGACGTAGCCAGGGGGATAGCCAAGATAAAATGTTCGGTCTACAAGTTAATATTAATGTCTGCATATCAGGAAAGAGATCAGAGTTTGAAAAGGATTGGGGAGTAATTTTATACTCTGGAGGCGGAAGAAACTGCATGAAGAAACTGCATAATGCACTGAGCAAAGAAACCTAAGTCTGGACTCCAGAAATCATCTACATATCAGGGGTAGGATCAGAAAAATAAACCAGTGAAGAAAAATGAGAAAGAGGTAAAAGAAAAACCAAGGAGAAATGACGTCAACGAAGTGAAGGAATCGTCATCATCATCACTGGTGAATGGGAAAGATCACAGAATCGAGTTTTATAAAGACTGACAGTTTGACTTGGGTTTACCATTTAGGTCAGTGGGGAATATGGGGGAGCTATAGAGGTGGGTATGGATAATAAATTGCAGTATTTAAGAAGCACATGAGAACTGGGCAAGCACAGAGACTGTGGCAATTTCTAGCTTTATTATAAAATAGTGGTGTACTAAAGAAAAAGCTAACTCTTTGGAGGCAAATTTTTAGCTAATTTTAATTATGTAAATTATTTAATATAGTCTTTTGACTTTTTCAAATTTAGTATGTTATTTATATTTATTCCATGGATATTTATTTTCTGCTTTTTATAATGGATGAGTAGAAGATACAAGGCTAGGGATTTTGTGTCTATCACTTTTTGACCATGGGTAAATTACTTAAATACTCTGTTCTTTGATCCTTTATTTATAAATGAGAGAAAATTATAAAAATCTAGTAGAGGAGGTTGTTGTGAGTAATTAAATTAGAACATACACATGAAGTAAGTGCCTAGAAAATTGTGGTTCATGGTATATACCCAATATCTAGAAATTACTATCACTATCATTTTTATTACTCCAAATGGCTTAAATTATTTCAATCATTTTTATATTTATTAAAGACCCAAAACCACATTATTTTTGTCCTCAGTAATACTGAAATCTCATCAGGAAGACAAGTTCAGAAACATGAATATATTTGTGTTAAAGACTGTTACTACCTATCTATATGAGCACATAAAATGCAAATATTTGAAGATTTTGAGAAGCCATTCTTTCTTCTTGAATATTTCCTTCCTTGGCTAACATCATACAGGGTTTTCTTTGTACTTTTCTAGCAATCTCATTTCAATCTCCTTTACCGATTTCTTGTCTTCTACCTGCTGTATAAATGTAGGAGTCTGTCAAAGTTTGTCCTGGGCTAGGTCTGTTTTCTTGGAAGTCTCTGCATAAAAATGGTCCTCTCCAAAAATTAAGCAGAAGACCTCAATATATATTTTTCCAAAGAAAACATAAAAATGGCCAGCAGACACATGAAAAGATGCTCAACATCACTAATCATGAGGGAAATGGAAATCAAAATCTTGATGAGATATCACTTTATACTTGTCAGAATGGCTAGAATTAAGGGACAAGAAACAACAAGTGTTGGTGAGGATGTGGAGAAAAAGGAACCCTCGTGCACTGTTGGTGGGAGTGCAAACTGTGCAGCCACTATGGAAATCAGTATGGAGGTTCCTCAAAAAATTAAAAATAGAAATACCGTATGATCTACTAACTCCTTACTGGGTGTTTACCCAAAGGAAACAAAACACTAAATTCAAAAAGATATATGCACCCCTATATTCATTGCAGCATTATTTACAATAACCATGGCATGGAAGCAGAACAAGTGTCCATCAACAGATGAATGGATTAAGATATGTGGTATACACACACATACAAAACACACACACACACACACACACACACACACACACACACACACACACACACACTGGAATATTACTCAGCCATAAAAAGATAATTGAGATCTTGCCATCTGCAACAACATGGATGGACCTGGAAGGTATAATGCTAAGTGAAGTAATTTAAACAGAAAGAGACAAATATAATATGATTTCACTCCTACGTGGAATTTGAGAATCAAAACAAAAACAAAATACAAAAATACAAAAAAGAGAAAAATAAAAAAAAAGGACTCTCAGATACAGAGAACAAACTGGTGGTTGGCAGAGGGGAGGTAGGTGGAGGGACGGGCACAACAGATTAAAGGGATTAAGAGTACACTTATTGTGATGAGCAATGAGTAAAGTACAGAACTATTGAATCACTAGAGTGAACACATGAAACTAAGATAACACTATATGTTAACTACACTTCAATAAAAAAAATAAAGGGGGAAAAATGGTCCTATCCAACCCCATTGCTTTAACTACCTAATATACAAATATGATATGTCCATTTCAGAATTTTCTTCTGAGCTCGGAATTGATGTATCCAGAAGCTTCTTAAAATTCTCCACTCTAATGTGTCACACGTTTTCAAAACTCAAGATATACTGTTCTTGATCCAGTTGGTATTCTCATATCATCCCTATCTACACTGGTGGTCACTCAAAAAGACTTCACTGCAGTTTCATCTAAGACGTTGCACGTATCAAACAACCAGAGTTGTCCCTGGTACCACCATCCTCACTCCCTGAAATGCATCATGTCAATCACATCATGTCAGTCTTTCCTTTTAAATAATTCTCTCAGTCAGATTCTACAGCATCTGAGCCCTATCTCAGCTTCTCCAACACCCACTTCCAATCCATCTCCAGCATGAAGTCCAAGTGATCGCTATTAAAAATATGACTCTGATCATGTTACAACCTGATCAGGAGTCTTTTATTTATTTGATAAAATGAATTAACAGGATTAAAAACAAACAATTTCCAATGTCTTTCTTTCCCTCTAATATTCCAGTTTTCTAAATGCAAAATATATTTGTAATGATTTGCAAAATATGGTGTAATATTAAGAAAAGGAAATTTTTTTAAAGGGTGGAGGGATAGAGGGAGATGGAAAGAGAGAAGCTTAAGCAGGCTCCATGCCCAGCAAGGAGCCCAATGTGGTGCTCAGTCTCACAACGCTGAGATCAGGACCTGAGCCAAAATCAAGAGTTAGACACGTAACCGACTCAGTCACCCAGGTGCCTGGAAGTATTTATTTTTTTAAAATGCACTTACTAGCTTGATTTTATTTAATTAAAATTAATATGATATAACTTATTAGACCACTTAGGTAGCTAGAATAATTTTAAATATGTATAATTTAGAATATTAAAACATTATAAGAGCCTTAGTGTATTATAAACATTAGTGTATTATAAAAACTTGATGTTTATAAAAAATTCATTGCCTTAGTGGATCAATTATTTCTAAAGAAAATTATCTGTGGATCTACCCTTGTATCCTTATGTAATAAACATAAGATTTGTTAACTGTGTTTATAACACAATAAGCTTAAATCTAAAAGATACTGGACATATTTCTGAGTGTCTTTTAAAAGCAATGAAGAAAATTATAAGACCATAGCGAATAAAAGGAAACCAGAAAAGCAGATTAGATACCTTGACAAATTGGGATAGTTATCAATTTGCAAATCAAATTGTACAATATGATTTAAAAAGCCACAGCTGCCCAGGGGCAAACTTAAAAAGAAGATCAGAATTACCAAACTGAATAATTTGGCTCTTTTATGTCTTTTTAAAAATGTTAAGTGGTCTTTTATTTAAAACTTAGTAGTGTATTCATACATAGCAAAAATGCAAAATACAAAATCAAAGACTTACATTTGATAACCTTAATTTCTTATGACCATAGCCGGCCACTATACCTAATACATAAAATAGATACATTCATACTTGCACAAAATAAAATAATATTTTCTTCTTGATTCTTCTTCATAAGTACAAGCAGTTTTATTTACTATGGAATCAGGCAATATTTTGTCAAATACAATCCTACTGGTCAGGAGTGTGGGCTGCAGAATAGCAGAGCCAGTTGGAACCCCAGTCCTGCTTTATATTAGTTGTGTAGTTATGTGTCCTTGACTAGGTCACCTACCTGATCCTTTTCTTTTTTATTATTTTTTAATAAAAACGTTTATACTTAATGTGTAGAACATAATGTTTAATATACATAGACATAGTGAAATGATGATTACAGTCAAGCTAATTAACATATCCTTACATGGGAGCACTTGAAATCTATTCTCTTAGCAAATTTCATCAACAAAGTATGAAGTCAGTTTGAAGGTAAAATATTTTAAGAATGCTTCAAATTTCACTAACCCTATATTCTCCAATAATATTTTCCCAAAATGCTGACATTTATTCTGAGTTTTTAAAAAATGACTCATTCCATATAAAAACATTTGTAAAATTTTTACTATATCTCTATTTTTTCATAATATAAACTCTCTACTATGACAGCATTTATTGAGACAAATATTTGGCATTAAATAATATTTATAGATTATAAACTATTTGGGAAAGAGATGGACATAACCTCTAGAGAATTCCATGTCCTATGATGTAGCAATGTGAGAAGCCTGAAACTTTTCCAGTTCAAAACACCTAGAAATGCTAAATTAAAATGTAACACCCATCCTTTCAATTATATATCTAAGCATCCAGTATGGTAGGAGAAACTTTCAGANTATCCTTTCCTGGATATCTAAGCATCCAGTATGGTAGGAGAAACTTTCAGAGGTCAAAGAAAAAGCAAAAGCTGANCATCCTTTCAATTATATATCTAAGCATCCAGTATGGTAGGAGAAACTTTCAGAGGTCAAAGAAAAAGCAAAAGCTGAAATTCAAGATGCCAGATGATTCTGAGCTATTGGTATTCAGAAGTATTTGCTAATCTTTGTAATGCAGAGGTTTAGATTTTTAAAGGCCGAGCAGAATTAAAAATCAAGTGTTGGAACTGTGCAAAAAAAATAGGAACCCCCCCAACCCAATACCACCACCCCATAAAGCCTAAAAATGCTAAAATCTCAGAAGAAGCAGATACTGGAGAAAAATTCACTAGTCAGCACAGAAAGATGACAAGGAAATCTGTCTCTTTTCCTAGCCTATAGAAAGAAAAAGAAAAAAAAACTTTCTGAGAATTCATAAACCACAGGCTTGCTCAATGAAATTATGGCTTTTAAATTTTCAGGAATGATAGGGTATAAGCCCCAAGCCAAGAAATTAAAACAGAAAAAACTGGTCTCAAGGTGCTATCATTTGAAGGCAGTATAAGTCTTTTCTGGATTGACTCTGGACTTAAAGGATTGCTGAAAAAAAAAAAACCCAAGAAACTTAAACTCAGAATCCAAAGATACAAAACATAAGAAAACAAACATAATGAATAAGATTCAGCAGAAACACCACATAGAAAAATCTGGTCTCCATGAATTTCAGATTTTAGGATTGGGAATATGGTAAAACATTAAAAACTATTAAAGAAATAAAAAGTAGAGTCAAATATGTAAGAAAGGAATGAGGTACTATTAAAAGGAACCAGTGAGATTTGATAAATAAGCAAATAGATCCTCCAGGAATTAAAATATACTATTAAAATTTAAAATTTATTAGTTGCATTAAGCACATGAGACAAAGTTATAGAATGTATTTGTAAACTGAAAGATAGATTGGATACCCAGGATGTAGTCCAGAAATGAACAGCAATTATAAATATTAANAAGTGATTATAAATATTAAATATAAATTTTAAAATGTGGAACACGGAAATATGTTCTAACATATATTAGATTAAAATTTCAGGAGAGGAAAGAGAATGATGAAAGAATTCAAAGATATAATGCCTGAGAGTTTTCCAGAACTAATTAAAAATTCAGATTCAAAGAGAACAATAATTCCCCCAAAATTGTTTTAAAAATAAATCTAATAACCACAGAATAGCACACAATCATATCACCTAGGAGCATAACAGTAGCAAGACAGAAAACAGATGAGTCTTAAAGTAGACAGGAAACTTCTTAACGAGGGAAAACGGAAGGTGGAGTGCCGCAGAAAACATTCGAAGTGCTGAACGAAAATACAATTCTAATCCAGAATTGTATATCAGGCTAAATTATCAAGCAAAAGGTGAAATTAAGACATTTTGAGAGAAAGAAAAATTAAAGCAAGTTACCACCAACAGCCCCCCCCCATTAAAAGTCATCAAAACTAGAGATGTGTGTCAAGGGGAAAGGAACTAAGTCCAAAAAGAAAAGAAATACAGGAAGGCATGGTATGAGGGGGGAAGAAATGGCAAACATGGGAAAATCTAAAAATACATCAATGACATAAAAATAAAATTACAAAAATGATAATATTGAAGTCAAAAAAGAGGTAGAACTAAAATGGAGGACCAAAGTAGGATACAGGATGGCAGGGGGTGAGAAGTTACATTATGCCAACGGTCACGGACTGCATCGCGTCTCCCAAAATGCTTACGTTAAAGCCTCAACCTCCAGTGTGACTATATTTAGAGATAGGGTGTTTAGGGAGGTAATAAAAGTTAAATGAGGTCGTAAGCATGGGCCCTAATCCCAAAAGACTGGTGTCCTTATAAGGAGAGGAAGAGACCCTGAGATCGATGTCTCCCCCAAGTGCCCCAAAGAAAGCTCACGTGAGGAGGTGGCCACAGGGCAGCCATCCTGCCAGCGAGGAACAGAGGTCTTACCAGAAACCACTACTGCCACGTTGATCTTTGACTTCAGACCTCCGGAAGAGGGAGGAAATAAACTTCTGTGGAAACGCCGTCCTGTGGAATTCTGTGTTGGCAGCCCCAGCAGACTAATAAACCAAATTCCTCTCATCGTTTAGAAGAAAGATCACGATGTTCAGTTACTTTTGACTTTTACAAATACTCATGAAAAAATTATAAAGATAATCCCTAAAACTGAAAATATGGAGTGTGTACATTTCACATTTGAGGGGAGGGCATATATATGTATATTTTTTAAATATTTAAGCAAGCAAAAGGAAGAATAAAAGGCACACAGAAAAAGCAGAAGCAAAAAGCAAAACAAGATGGTAGAAAGTACCCAAGTATCGCAACAGCTAAAACCGATTTTCACAACACTGAACATCACACTGGAAAGTGGTTATACCAGCGGATTTTTTTTTAACCCAACCATATATTATTTCCAAGGAGCACGTCTGAAACAAAGGAACTAAGAAAAGTTGAAGGTAAAAGAACTAAAAAAGATAAGCCAGGCAAATACAAATGTTTAAACAGCTGGTGGCTCTGATGATATACTACCTTAGTGATAGAATCCCAAAATATCGATAATTTATCATATCAACACCGGTATTAATATGTGGAGAAGTACGAGCTCCAGGGCAAGCGTATCCGAGTCTAATCTTCTTATTCCAGTTCACCGATTAGATGTTTCACTGAATGACTTAAAGCTGCGCCTACAGTATTTCCTCGTCTCTAAAACAGAGGAAAACAGTAGCATCTACCTCATAGTATCATTTTGAGAATGAAGTGAGTGCACATAAATTATTAAGCAAACGGTCTGACACACAGAAATAATGCTCACTGTCCTTGAGGGGCATGAAGTGGTAAAAATATATTTTAAGAAAAACCAAAAACAAACGAAGAAAAAAGGCACCATCAGGGTTAAGAAAGGTTAGTATATAACAACAAACATAAAATTCACTAAACAGTTATAAATATTCTAAATTCATAGTATTCAAATAGACGAAAGAAATTTTTAAGGAATCCAAGCATCGTTTCCTGGAGAAAACCTCCCTGATGACTGCCCCTCCCCCCAAATTCCAGGTCCATCCGCTGAGCGCCTCGGGGGCACCCGGAGCATGAATTATACCTCAGCCTCCTATCACACTCAGCATAGCTCTCCATTGCGCACTTCTTCCGGACCCAGTGCCTGCAGCTGGGGCCGCCGCCGGTACTCTCAGTACCAAGTCACAAGCAAGATACAGAGTAAACATCCAACAATGGATGCTTGACAATTAATAAATAAATGTATCAGAAAGAGGAAATTTAACAGACACAACTTTTAAGATTTCTCGAAACAAACGAAACCTCCTCATCCTCTGTAGGAAAACTCCACAGATTATCATGTTTCTTCCCTCCCCCCACACACCCTCACCCCCAGTATCATGCGGATTGTCTATGCGTAGACATTTCTGTGGAAGAGGATACAAGTGTTCATCAGTTTCTCATAAATGTCTATGAACTGCAAACATCTAAGAAGTCCTGTTGCGGGGGACCTGATAAATGGAGCACAGTTCTACTTCTGTCTCTGAAAACTCACCAAATAACAAGATCGATAACAAAGCAGAAACTTTGCAATGTCAGAGAAATTGGAGAACGTGATGGGTGAGAAATTTCAACAGTTTTACAGATAATGAAGTAGACGAGGAGCAAAAACAGTTGGCGAAAGGGGAAAATGTGCCTCCGTGCACCTGTGGAGAGGTGAGCCAGGCTGCACGGCTGACCCCCAGAAAAGCTCAAAATCCCGAGGGCCAGCGTGTCCGGAAAGGGGGCACCCCCCCCAACACACACACAAGACTAACTGCCAGAGTGATATTCGGAGAAGCTGCAACTGGGAATGTCCATGAATCTGGCCGTTGTGGGGAGAAGGTGGGTGCGAACTGGCGACCTTGGAGGCTGGTCAGGGACACTGCAGCAGGCACCCTGGATTCCCCAGTTCCCTTCCCTTCCCAGGCGTCTGGAGCACAGCCCCAGACTAACGTCTCCTCCTCTGGCGGAAGTAAAGAGGCTCACAGAAAGTCTCCGGGGTGTAGCCTAAGGGCCACCCTTCTCACTGAGTGTTTGCTCAAGCTCCCCCTGCTCAAGGTGCTTCGCTGCCTAGTGTGTACGGACACGTTAGGGAGATTACACAGTCACATGCAGATAAATGGGTCACAGGTCATGCTTCACGTTGTTTAAAAAAAATTAAAAACAATACTGACTTCAAATAAATGCAATGATGAGCAAAATTTGAAAATGGACATTAAATTGCAGTTGAAGGAAAATGTGAGGATCCGTGGAGACCTATAAATAAGTTACTTTTCAGTGGTAACAGTGGAATAACCATGTTATGAATAGAAAAGCAGACATTTAGCCATTTAATTGAGCTCCGAAGGGGCCACATTCCCTCAGAAGACTATAACATCAGCAGTTTTTCATCATCCCTTAGGCATATTTTTTGGCAAATAGGGATAAAACCTTCTCCTCTGTGAGTTGAGGGGAGAAAAATGATAAAATCTGAATAACAGTCAGAAGGGTTCCAGTTTCCAAGCTAAATGCAGGCCTATTGGAATATTTGAGATTCATCTCTGTGAAATGAGTTTTATTGTCAGTATGGTTTTCCATTATTTAGACTAAACTCCTACCACCTGCTAGAAAGACACATAAAACAAATGGATTTGCAGACTCTCTTTGCTTTCTTCTGATGAATGTATCTGTCCCAAGTCTTTCTTTTGGAAGCAAAAGTAAAATATTGGCAGTTTATATTTTTAAAAATATTTATTCTATCTCCAATGCACATCTCCTTCTGTATACAAAAATGTGCCAAGAAAGTACAATTCCTTACCAAGCCAAACCACATTAAAAATAAACCTGGGCTTATACTGAAATGCTCCCAGCTCTGACTCTCAGTAATTAATAAGCATTGCTACCCATGATCCACACTTAATATAAAGACCAGAGCATTCAAGGAAAGTTTCCAGACACTGTATCTTCTACTTACTGCCTATGCCCAGAAACAGCTCAAGAAAATGAAACATTTGTCAAATCCAGAACTCTCCTTTATGAGTAATAATTACTCTCAAATAATATTTCAATGTTCTAATAATTAAATATTAAAATAATAAGACATATCCTCTTTCCTTTGGGCTTGTCCAAATAATAAACCAGTCAAAATAATAAACCAGTAAAAGAAATTTCTCTTACCCTTGCAGTAAAGAATATGAAAATATTAGTTTAAAATTGTCAGGGTTGTAGTTATTTCTACACCTACTTCAAATGTGTAGTAAAAGAGTAGGTTTTCAAAATTAATACAATGACTTTTCTTGGTTAAAAAAAATCTAGTAAAATGGACACATTTTGATAATATGCAAAGCACAGAAAACATTAGCAGGTTTGAATCCGGCCATTTTGAATGCTGGAAAATTGGCATCCTGGTTAAAAGCACCAACAAGGGTTAACAAGAATTAGGACATCCCTCATCTTCTCTCTGCGAGGCCTCTCTGATCAATTATGTCGGAATTTCATGTTTAAATATATTAACTTATAAAAGGAAGACTATGAACCATTTGGGGGCTTGGTCAGCAATAAGCTGTAGGCGAAAGGGGGCCACAGAGGGAATGAGGAGGAAATGAGGCTACGGCTCATCAGTGTCTGCAGAGGGAGAGCTTTGCCCGGGAGTTGGGCCAGGCTATCATCAGTAGAGGGGGATGGAGTCCTAGCTAATTCTCCCAAGTGTTCTGATCCCCTTTGCACTCTGCAGATGCATGCAGCAGGCTCTCTAACTTGAAGCCATTAAAACAAATCACAGAACTGGCTAAGTAAAGCTTCCTTCCCATTAAGTTTCCTTCCCATAAAGTCTCTTGGTATTAATTCTATCATCAAAGCAGAGTTAGAGATGAAGAGTAAGTGTCATAATGTATGAAGGAGAGAGTTAAGTACTGAGTGCTACCCAAGTGCTTACTAAATGACAGAAGACTCATCTGTTCCTCTCGACTTCTGAGAAGATAGGAGAAAAGGTATCTAGGACACGGTTCAAGAATGCACGGCTGAGTGCAACAGTTCGCACTGCGGAAATCTCTGACAGGAGCCCAACAGAAGCAAGATGGAATGTTTCAGAATGAAAAGGCCAAAAAGGACATTAAAATATGGCCAGGATGGTCAGGGTCTGCTCCTAAGCGGTCTCACAAGGCAACATCTTCAGGTTATGGTTACCTCCGATCGTGATAAACTGTTTTGCCACTAACGGGTTCAGAAGATTCACTCTGTCAGCATCCCAAAGCTGGATTTATCTTTCAGGGGTAAGAGCACAGCAGCTAAGTGTAGGGGAAGGTTTGTTTATTAATGTATTAAGATGAGAACAGTACCTGTACCCTGGGCTGACAGCCTGAGCGGCTCTCTCCCTATAGACGGGGGAGCAATTTCAGCGTTGCCGTCGCTGATGGCTGTGCTCCAGGGGGTGCTCGGGACGGCGGGCCGCATCCTCTCCCCCAACCCACTGCTGAGGATGAGCACCTGCCATCCGCCAAGAGGTCCGCTGTGCAGCAGGGACTCAGAGACAGTGCTTACACCACCTCGTTCGTTTCTGAACAGTACGATACATCACACTGATTTCCCTCCTGTATTCAAGTATGCACACACACACACATTTTAATATACATGACTGTGGTAAGTCTTATTTAAAAATATAACCAAATATACACACTTATGCACACACACCGAGTATGCACACATGAGTGAGAGAGGCTGGGGAGGCTGAGAGAGAGAACAACCTAGCGCCATATTTCTTATCACATCAAATGAGCCACACCTGGGTAATAATATGGTCAAAATAATTCATTTAGCCACGATCAAACATTTTGCACTAGATGTGTTTCTTTAATCTATCATTCTTCTTGTTTGCAAGAAGGATGTCCATTTCAGATTTATATCTGAAAATATCTGTGAAAATATAATTATTCTCTAATTTTACCAAGCATTCTCTTCAAGCCCACAGTCACTGTTCTGTGAATCTGGGAGAGCTTTGTAATCTGCAACCTCTACAACAGTACAGAAGACTAAATTCAGTCACGAGGAAAGACATATGAGAGTGGGAAAATAAGTCATCAGGCAAAAATGTCAATTTTCATGAATTTCAAAGCATAAAAATTAAAGGTCTCCCCTTGCAAAAGTCAAAGCAAAGACTAAGAGTTAAAGTAAATGTAGTAATACTTTTTTTATTATTCACTAGGCTATGTATCACATATGAAATAGAAGAAAAGCCCATAGCAGTAGATAAAATAACCCACTCAGAAAGGTGAGCTGTAGTTTTTTTGGAAATTAAATGGGGCCTCTACCTAGAATATCATCCTGATAAATTTGTGATAGTTAAAATCTACTACAAAAGAGATATACAAAAGTAGATCACCCAATTAAATGAAAAGCCACGTAACATATATACTTGCAGATTTAGAAAAAATTTTGATTTACTCATACTGTAATTTTAGATACGAGTTTTTACATCAACACCTGCATTTAAACAATATCTGGATTGACTAAATCCCCTTTGTGATGTGAATTCACAGTGTTACAGTTTAAAACATCCTAGGATATTGTTAACTACCCTGACAATCACTTGTAGCACACACACTAGCCACTTCTTTTTGACAGTGGGCTAGAAAGGTCAAAACCAAAATAAATAGATAGATAGATAAATAAATAAATAAAATTTATTAAGCGATGTCCCCAAAGTCTTTATTAAAGTCACAGCTGGTAATAAATGAGAAAGATCAAGTTTGGGTGAGAGATAATGAGTTTGGTTCTGGGTATGTTCATGCAGAAGGACCTGTGGGAGGTTTAGGAGAGGATATCTAGTTGGAAGTTGGAAATAAAGACACAAACAAGAAGAGAGAAAAGGAAAAACGAAATCAATCATAGCAAGTTTGGTTTTTTCCCCCAAATTAAGAAACACGGTTATAAAGTTAAGTCTGTCATGCTTTTTTCTGTTGCACAGACTGTATTCCAGAGGTTCCTAACCCACTCAAGTGACTGTGAATAACCTAACGGCAATGAAGCATTCCTTCCTTTGTGCTAACCAAGTTTTATATTCTAATATACCGACTGACATTTCAATAACCATTTCTATAGTGAGTACCAGAGGGAAGGAACCATGACCAATTTATTTTGGCACCCTGTATACAGTAGGTGTTTATTAAAGGTTTTCTATTAAATTGCATGAGTTGAAAGAGATGTCAGCTCTGTTTCATTTGGGTGTTGCAGCAATATGAGAAAAACATGATACGCCCATGGCCAGAAGAGACCTTAGAAAGATGTGACTGGCAAAAGTGATTCTGTGAATCACTTCTGAAAAACTGTGCAGTGGACACCCCAGGCTCTTATCTTAACAAAGACTAGCCCAGGGTGCCTGGGTGGCTCAGTCAGTTAAGCATCTGCCTTCAGCTCAGGTTGTGATCCCAGGGTCCTCGAATCAGCCTCCTGTTGGGCTCCCTGCTCAGAGGGGAGTCTGCTTCTCCTTCTCCCTCCGCTCCTCCCTCCCGCTAGTGCTCTCTCTCTCCAAAACAAAACAAAAACATAAAACAAAGACTAACCCAGTACTAGGGAGGTGAGGTGATTTGCCTGAGGCTCACAGCCAATTAGAGCTGCTCGTGATCTCAGGGTGCTTCTCCCAGCTCTAAGGGTGTGGGATAGAGAAGCCAGGCAGGACATAAAAGATACAAGCGTTTGATCATCTTTTTCATAGGTCTGTAGCAGAATGTGGCTTTCCTTACTGAAGTGTCTCAAAATATCAGACACCGTTACCTTTAAAAATAAGTATACATGCACAATCTAAGAGCTAAGTAAAGGTTTCCAGTGTAGCCACGAGTTGCATTAAAGACAGAGAAAAGGACATTTGACATTCCTCACAATATTCTTCTAGATATCCTGTTTGCTGTTTATGCAAAGAATGTTTTCAAACATGTCCCCTACCGGGCTTAGACCAAGCTTCCAGAATGGAGGCTGGACATGCAGGATACTCTGTTGTCCGGGCTTCTATGTACCTAGGGCATGATGTATATGACAGAATCATGACTAACAGGATGCAACATAAAATCTTTCAGGGGATTTTGGTGGCATATTTCTCACTAACAGGTTGTATGCATGCATGTGTGTTTGTATGAGAGAAAGAGACAGAGACAGTTGCCCTTCTGTACAGTTTTGTTAGAATGACCATGCAAGAAAACATTTGACTATAAAGTCCAGCCCATTAAGGACAGCACAATATAAAATAAAGTGCCTAGCACCAATGGGCCATAGAATTCACCCAATCTGGGACCCCCTCCCTCCAGGCTTCTTAATAAATGAAATAATAACGACAGTTTAAAATTCATTATTGTTTAAACTAGTGCTTGTCAAGTATTCTGTGACCTGAAGCCAAAACCATTCTAACTGACACAATCATCCATCTTAAGAATAACCACAATGAGGGGAGGTACAGTCCTCCATTCACTGAATGCATTTTCCTTTTCTGTTGTGTGGATGCCTCACGTGACAGCACAGGAGAATCTTGCTACCAACTTCAGAGTTCTGCTTGTTTACTATTATCACATCCTTTAGTCACGGACTGGATCAAGCTGGGACTAGGATTACAGCTTGTAAAAGTCTTTTTCACAGAATCAATCAGAACTTCTATTTCTAGGCATCCCTGATCTCGTGGCCATCTGGTCACGCAACCTTTCCCGTATCTTCACCCTGCTGCGACACTACACAACAGCCAACGGCAAAGGGAACCATGGCGGCCAAATACTCGTCATTGAACTAGTTCTTGTTTTTCTGCCAGTGCAGAGGCACAGCGTTAAACTGGGAATTCCCTGCAATTATATGAGACCATATTTCCTTACAAATACACCTCTCTTGAAAGGCATTTTATCTTTTAAATAAATTGAAGGAGGAAGTTGGTCTTTGTGAAAGACTAACTGAAACCATGAGTCGAAGAGGGTTTGCCATTATCAAATAAACATCAGCCAAAAATTTTAATACATTTTCCTGTTTAATCCTACAGTGATAAACTGTACACTCAAATTCCTGAGATATGAAGAGAGGTAAATAATGCAAATCTTTCAACAAATTTGCATGAAAATATCTGATTATACTGCAATTATATAGAAATCACTAAAAATCAACTGCATGTGTTTATGTGTGTGTGTTCACATGTATACACATGTAAGATTTTTACAAATCACTTTTAAATAACACATTCACTAATGAAAATCACAACGGATGTTAAAAGATATTGAACATACTGAACGATAATGAAAATACAAATAACGAAACTTGTGGGATGCAACTAAAGAGAACCATTAAGTGAAATTGATCATTTTAAATCCTATATTAAAAATAGAGAATAAAATATGAGTTGATCAGTCACCTTAATAAGTAAAAGTAAGTATGACTTTAGAAAAGGAATGGTTCTTGTAATACAGAAAACAAAGGTGGAAAAGATTAGTGAGTCTAAGAACTTACCTTTGAAAGATAAATAATGCAGACAAATCTCTTTTGAGAATGATAACGACAAAAATGAAGAAAGCTCAAGTGAGGACAAGATTTCAGATTCATCCAATGTTGAGAAGATAATGAGACTGCTAGGAACAACTTTATGCCAAAATTTTGAAAACTTAATGGAGTAGACAAAAATGTGATACCAACTCTGCAAAGAACATAATGTCTAAATAGTCCTATAACCATTGCACCAACTTAATTGGTAATTAAAAGCCTTCTCACAAAAAGTCCCATGTGATAGTATAGATGAATTTTATTCCTCTTGCAAATTCATTCTAATGGTATAGCAACAGTGAACAGGGGAGGAAGAAAGAAAAAACAGTTCCCTCATTGTGTGGATATTGTAACTTTGATACTAAATTTTGTGACAAGAGTATATGAGAAAGGAAAATTAAAGACCAATCTTATGTAAGAATCCAAACCAAATATTAAGAAGATACACTTAAGAGAAAGAAAACTACTATAGAATGTGCATTTTTATTAATGTCAAGTACATTATTCAGATCAATTACATAGTTGATTAAAAGAAAAAAATAACTAAGATTAATTGAAAATGCGTTTTTCAACACAGGGCTTGAACTGGCAACCCTGAGATCAACACCTGAGATGAGATCAAGAGACAGATGCTTAGCCCACTGAGCCACCCAGGTGCCTCTGATGATGCATATTTTAATATACACACATGGGGTTGAAACCCACCATGGCAGAAGTGAAGATATTTGCTAATGCCAGCAAATCTGGACTTCATTTTGGCAAACTATGCAAATGTGGAAGAGAAGTCAAGAACTCAAGCTTAACAAATTGTGGGGAATAAGACTGGAGCCCCTCTGTACATTAAACTGGAATCCTTCAAAATGTATACATCCAGGGAAAAGCTGACTTAAATTTAATTTCTCATTCCCCACCTGCAGGGCACTTTGGGGAAGAATGTCTTGGTTCTGAGCAAAGGAGAGAGAAAATAAAATAATAAATATCCTTTATTAAAAAGTCTGGGTCATATGCTAGCATGTGGATTTAGGCTTAGGAGCATCACTCTATAAACTTGTCTAAAGATAATAACATAATGATTGTGACTTCAGGTGCCCAGGAGGATTCTTGGTGAAGGAAAGGAGTTTTATCACACGCTGGAAAGAATTCACACAAAAAATGAGATCTGCAGAGTCAAAAATAGTCAAATATTCAAGACAGAGAATAAGAGCCAGCAGAAATAGAGTAGTAAATGACTCATACTGGGAGCATCAGCTACTGATCTGTTTGTTTCAGACAAACAAAATTCAAGAGACCCTAAGAAGAGGAAATTCTAAAGGGTCATGCTTACTTTTGAAATGCTAGAAGGAAGAGTGAGCAAAAAAAAAATGTAAATACGTTGATAAATCTATACAAATATTAAATTATAAAACAGTAAGAAAATGATATCACAGAGCAAATGCTGGTGAGGATATGGAGCAACAGGAACTCTCACTCATGGTTGGTGGGAATGCAAAATGGTACGCCCACTTGAGAAGACAGTCTGGTGGTTTCTTAAAAAAATAAACATACTCTTACCGTATGAGATCTGGCACTCATACTCCTTGCTATTTATCAAAAGGAGTTGAAAACTTATTATGTCCACATAAAAATCTGCATATTATCTTTGTAAGAGTTTATTCATAACTGCCAATACCTGGAAGCAACCATGATGCAACCATGATGTCCCTTAGTAGGTGAATGGATAAATAAGCTGTGGTCCATCCAGACAATGGAATACTATTTAGTGTTAAAAAAAACTGCGTTATCAGGACATAAAAAGACACAAGAGAAACTCAAGCACATGTTTCTAAATGAAAGAAGTCAATCTGAAAAGGCTGTATACTCATGGAAAAGGCAAAATTATGGAGACAGTTAAAAGATCAGTGGTTGCCAGAAGTTGGGGGAGGAGAGGGGAGAACAGGCGGAGGACTAACGAACGTTGTTCTGGATTTCATGGTGTATAATGTACAGGAAAAACAGAAGGAGGCAAGGAAGAATTAATTGTAATTCTCCACATAATATAGGAAGAAACTGAGGCCCTCTTAACTTTAGAAAAAGGTGAGCATACAAAATGTCATAGCACTTTGATAGTCTACATGTAACTACATATATGTAATTATATATGAGTAAATATATAATTATATATAAATATATATAACATAGATACATGATTTTCCAACTGTTCAATATGTACATGGAAATAATGCAACTAGCAAAATTCAGAAAGATTACATGACACTCATTTCCAATTACACTTATTATTCAAGTGCTTCAGGTCTTAATCTACATTCTTTTCCACGGCATACAGAATAGCTTATGTAAGCAAACAGAAGACAACACAAGCTTTCAATTTGATTATTTGGCAACAGAGAATATCCATACACTCTGTTAACCAAAAGGGAAAGCAAAACTACTAAAATCCTATTTGTTTCCTACAAGTGTGTCTCATTCTCAGTGAAATTCTACAAAGTATTAAAGTAGGGATCAAACTAACATATATCAGCTGGTGGCAGGAATGAGTCAGGTCTGTATAATTGGAAAAAAAAAACTTATTTAAAGATTCATGTGGTTTCAATGTCAGAGAAGGCAAATCCAAGGTGAAACCAACTCTGAAACTGCACGTGCTAGAAGCAGTTTTGAGAAACTTGGCATTGGAAAATTGAGCCTAAACAGATGAAGAATTACTGGCACACTGACTTTTTGTATATTTCCCTGAAACTCTATGGGCACTATAAAATAAAATGGAGATGTTAATAGAAAATGGAAAACCAATGGACAGGCCACTGGACTGGAAATGAGTCTAAGACCAAGTTCATATACAATATGTGCCTTAACAAACAATCTATCAGGGGCACCTGAGTGGCTCTGTTGGCTGAGCATCTGACTTTCTTGGTTTGCTCAGGTCATGATCTCAGGGTCCTGAGATCGAGGTGTGCATCGGGTTCTGTGTTCAGCGAAGAGTCTGCCTGGGATTCTCTGCCTCTCCCTGCCCCTCTGCCCCTCCCCCTGTTCACACATGCTCACTATATAAATAAATAAAATCCTTTTAAAAAATGATCTATCAAAGTCGGTAGCAGCTAAGTCACAGAAGTCAATACAGATTCATGAATTTAAAGGGCGAACAAAACAACCAAAATACCTTTGAAGAAGAGCGTGATACAGGAAAAACCGAAGTGCAACCATAAAAAAATGCAAATGATCATTAAACCGTGTAACTCTCTTCATATGTTGTGGAGATAACAGTCACATTTAAAAATGAGCCTACTACTAACATAACTATTGATAACACTGGGAGTAAAGACCATTCGGTGTTTCCTTGGGCAATGTGGCAGTTTTGTTACAGCTATAAGCAGTTCAATACTTTTCCTGCTGGAGAGCCATGGTCGGTTCCTCCCCCTGGATTCTGGGTGGCCTTGGGATTGTTATGACCAACAGAGCTCGGGAGAAGCGACCCTCACTGGCGGAGCTGTGCACTGACCACCTGAGGCTGCCTGGCTGGAGGGGTCCCATGTGGAGTTCTGGTCTGTGGTACCAGCTGAACCCATCCTTCACCTATGCCAGCCCCGGTCCCAGATGAAGAAGCTGGCAGATGATTCCAGTTCCCAGAATTTGAGTTACTTCTCAGCTATCTGAGTCATGCCAGCTGAGCCTCAGACATGAAGGAGCAGAGACATCCCTGCTCAATTCCTGACTCACAGAATCTGTGATCGGTTAAAAAAAAAAAAAGTGATTCTCTTGATTCCTTTACCCTATAAATTTTGTTTTTGTTTATTACTGGGGTGATAATGTAACTAGAACAGGAAACAAGGTACTAAATGATGAAATCAACTTATGATAGTATACTATTAATGAGAAGATAAAGCATTCTTATTATGTAATGCAGTGTGATTTAAGAGTTAAATTAAACAGGGTATAGACTGCATTTCCAGAAATCCCTGGGTAAACAAGAACAAAATAGGCAGATCAAATAATGGAGTACATTGATGAAAATGCAAAGCATGCGCACAGAACTGGATAGAATAGCCTAGCATTAAATTATTAGTGTTTCACATTAGTGTTCATATAGCAAGAGCCTTTAAAATTCATGACTGTCAGAAAATCATGACTCTGTTAACTTAAGGTATTTTTTATAATAGATGAAAAATATCAGGAGCTCAAAAAGATTCTGCATCTTAAATTTTAAAAAAATTTACAATTTCTTTTCAAATTGATTCTCACTGTGTTGCTCTAGTCCTTAGAAATTCAGGGTCTTTGCTTGATCTTTCCTGGTTTCCAGATTGAGTTCTGCTTTTTTAATTTATTATTTATTTTTAAAACTACAAATACCAGCACTTTGACATTCAGCCTTTATCTCTGTGAGCCCTCCCACTCTTTCTTATTTGGCATAATATAACCTTTGAGTCTTGATTTGGGCTCCCTGATTCTCAGTTGGAAAGCCTTCCTAATGATAAGTCCAACCTCCCAGTAATGTCCAAGAAAACCACTTATCTTCTTTGATCTCTTCCGCTCCTACCCACCCTCTTTTTTTCCCCAAAGAATTCTGTTAACTCAGCCCTAATTTTACCCCTACTGATTTCATTTTGGGGGGACAACTGAGAATCCACTGAAGTTTCCAGTTATTGTAGACAATTGATAAAGATTCGCAAACAGTGCTCAGGAGATAGTACAAGAACCACAGCATGACATCCACATTCTTTCTTCTCTTGCCTGGTAAGGGAATCTGGTAAACTGAAAATTATGTGGAAAATAGAATATTTTATACAGAGAGGGTTTAGGCAATAGAAGTAAAAGTGAAGGAAGAAAATCACCTAATGATCTCAATTTCAGATGTTTGAAGAATTACTGAAAAATATCACATCTGTAGACAGGGACTGGCATGGGCAACAGAATACCCTGTTGGAGAACAAATTGAAAGTCACATTCCAAATATGCAAGATCGAGGAGAAATCTGAGAAGGGAAAAATCATCAATTAAGGCCACAACATTCCACTTTGGAAGATGAATGACAGTGAGGGCACTGGAATCTAATAAAAGTAATTCAATTACTAATTAAGTGCCAAGATACAGACTAGGTATCACTGCTGCACCACAAGAATGAAGACACAGGACTGAAGCTAAGAAGTCATATATAAGAGCTTACAAAGATGCTATAGGAATATATGAACATCACAGATAAACTAGGTCAAAGGCTCTGAAGTCATTCATGCATGAGCTGTTTTGAATATTGGTGGTGCATCTCGAGATTCTACAACACATCTTAATACAGAGTTGTGCCAAGCAACCATGTAGGGTCTGAGAATGTGGAAGTCAACAAAGCAGACCCAAATCCCTGAACTTTAAGAGTTTTCATTTGAGTGTAGGAGAAAGACAATAAGCAAACAAATAAAGAACATGTTATATTAGGAAAGATAAAATTTTTGGATAAAGACATAATTCAGTAGACAGAGGAAAGTGGTAAGAAGCAGCGGTGTGGGAAAGATGAGCTTTTTCTACTTTAAACAGGACAGTCAGGGAGAGCCTCATCAAGAAGGTGACATTTGGGCAAAGGCTTGAAGAAGAAACAGATGGCCATACGGACAAAAACAAGAGCACTGTAGGTGGAGGGAACAGCAAATGCAAAAACCTGGGGCAACGCAGTTCTTAGCGTGCTGAGCGAAGAGTGCAGCTGAACTGCAGACAATGAGGGGAAAGAAGACGAGGACTTTGTCAGATAAAGTTAAAGTCCTGTGTGGACTGACGCTGCCATTCACCACCCACCCTTTTTACCTTAATTAAAACGGATGCCATAATTTACACACAAACAAAAACTATAGGTTTTTTTTTTTTCAAACACTGGTCAAATTGCATTAAATAGACTGCAACCTATTATTCAGACGTGCTTATTCAGTGAGGATAATGAGGGTTTGCTCCACAGGAGGAACTCAAGGGTAGTATGATCACGGGTGATACGGTAAAAACAAAAACAAAACAAAAACCCCAACACATCTGTATGAGGGAAAAAGATTTATTTATGGGTAAGAGGAAAACAGTAGGACCACCAAAACCAGGTTTGTTTAAAAAGAAGAACCAGCTGATTTTTCAAGCATGTTCAAAATTTTTACAAATATGCGCTTTTATGACAATAAGATCTATTTACTAGAAAACTAGCAAAAAAAAGCACTTATTTGAAAACCAAGATTTTATGTTGGGGAAAATTCTATTTTTCAAGTTATATTTACCCTTAGGTGCCTTCATTTTCTATTCTTAAAAACAATAATATTTTGAGAAAGTTGTTAATATCTAATTTATTACATAAATCACTCTGGAACCTTTTATAGAAAGAAAACACCCAAGTGCTAAGGGTTATTTTTGTTATTGTGTATAAAGTTCGGAATAGATGTAGACACAACAGCAGCTGTAAATCTGCTTTATGTTTTTCATTCTCAACAACATTTACACAGCAGGCAACTGGTTAAGTATCTCTCAGGGGTCTTTAAAATGAAAGTAGAAGTTTTATTAACTCACTTCCCACTCTTCTGACTGAAAAAGAAAAATCCTGAAATTCAGTAAGTAGGTAACAGTCTGAAGCTCTAAAAGAAGGAAATTAAAACAAAATGTGTCAACTGGCCAGTGAGGGAAGATGATCAGAAATCTGATAGGCGAGACCATAAAACAAGATTTGTGCCCAGGAAAGCAAACAAGGATGGGGACAGAGTAAAGCTTTGTTGACCCATTTAGTGAACAGGTGCTAATTAAGGAACAGAAGATGAAAAAAACAAAACATCATCTGGAATCACTAAGCTGGAAGGAGAAAAGACAAATAAATGATTAAACATTTATTCATCTCACTCAGTACTGATTGTTGCTGGTGCTACGATCAAAAGCCTCCCATCACCCAAGGTCCCCGCTGAGGCTTCCCATGAGCAGGAGAATGCCTCCAGGGAGTGAGGGAAATGATTTCCGACAGTTCGCTCTAACATGAAAAGAGGGACCCTGGCTGGCCTTAGGGACAGTGTTCTGGCCCTACAGCTGGGCTCAGTTGTTTCAGGACCCAATCCAGACTGAGGAATGCAGATGTCAAGAAAAGGGGAGAGACGACGCTTCATGATTATGAGCAAGGTGTCCATAGTCAGACCACGAGGTCACTTGCCAGCTCTCCAACGGCCGGCCTGGTAACATCGGGGGGACCCACACAACGGGTAAGAGAGCTCACAGGACTTTTATGAGGACTTATGGAGCTAATCCATGGAAATAACCTAAAAGAATATTAGCTGCTACAGTCATTGAAAATAGCAGATTTTTATGACTATGTCATAATCAGGAAATCGAAGGTCAGAAAAGAAAGTCAGAAAAAGAAGGTCAGAAAAATAACATTTCAAATGATATTAGGTGAGCTCCCAATACAGAAGACAACTCTCAGTACGTCATGGCTAACTGGCTGTCACTCAGTCTTAGCCTGGTCCCATTTTTTAGTAAAACTTTGGGACACAGCCTTAAGTAAGGAGTGGGAGAATTTCACTAACTTTGAATAAGGAAGATAAAATAAAAGGTTACTTTTGTTTCATTAAAATACCAATTCAAGTTAGGAAATTATGCTCTTCTTCATGAAAGTATTCATCAATCACTCATATGCCCATTATATTAATATGCAAAGAATTTCTTCATTAAACAATTTTTTTCTTGTAATTATACTATGAAAATGGCACTCGATTAGACTACAGTGAAGTTTGTTATAAAGACTAAATAGTGGTAGGTGAGAGAGGACTTCCCTAAAATAGACTAAATGTGAAGTACAAAATGCTAAGCACTGTAAGACAATTATGACATAGTATGCGACTTTACATGAGGGGCTAAGTGATATGCAGAGCAAATTAAAAGGACTTAAGTTCGGGGCTTAAATAACGCAGTCCAATCAGTGAAGTTTAAGTAAATATCATTTGTAGACTCACGGTGTTCATATCTGTGGTGTTAAGCTGTGCAAAGTGAATGTGTATGCATCACTATTACTTACCATGCCACTGAGTAACAATTACATTACTTCGTTATTGACTGTCTCATTTATGTGATTTTTTTTTCATGTGGGAAAACATACTTTTGCCCTTGAAACAGAATAATTCACTAACAAGCAATATAAATTAACAATGAGAATTCTACCATGGCCACAGATCTCATGTTTTTAAGAGAGAGAGACTGTACTAAATCAATTAAAGCATTTGAATGTGCCAATACCATAAAGTATAGAACCAATTAGTTACTTACTCCTGTATACAGTTCATAAAGTCCCTCAACAACTTCTAAAAATTGCAGAGCTAGTCTAAATTTTTCTTAAAGCAAAGACCTTTGACTTGACAATGAATAAAATGGAAACAATATTTATTTAATATGCCATTTAAATACCAACTGTGATTAGGTTTAGGGGGGAAAAAACTATCTTAACAAGGGTAGTTAATTAAAATTATGACTTAGATGAAATGTACATTATTAGTCCTGAGGGAAGCAAGATCCTCTACCGTATCTCAAAAGTGCTTAAGTACACTTGACACAGAGCATGGTATTATAAATTATTTCCATTTATGTTACATTATAGTCATTGCGGGCAAAGTAATTGCACACTTCCTGAATTGCTTTTGCATAAAACCAACATTATCATCATACTACATATTGTACACCTATTTCAAATGTCTTGATTTTCTTAGGCCATGTCAGTCATTAAATTTCTGAGAGCCAAGGAATCTGGGGATAAAATATCATAAATTAATTTAAAGCAACAGGTAGACCAGGTGACCTTTGCTGATGTTATTTACCCATTTTTTTTTATCAGCTGATTGATTTGGAGCAAAACAGTTTGTTATTAATCACTGAAGAACTGGCATATTTTTATTTAGTGAACACAATACAATGTCTTTAAAAGGGACTTATTCATGACCATTGAAAGACTTTTACCTTAAATCACATATTGCCTAATCACTTGCCTATTTGCCCTTAATTTATAGAACTCCTTGTCTTGGGGAATCAGATTTATACAGTCCTTATCTACTTTTTAACTACCACTGAAGATTTAGCTTTGAAGCTTTCGTTTTAATAATTCTTTGTGATTGAACACTCTGAGGTGCTTGCCTGGAGGTCTAGTGCATCAATGCAAATTACTGGATAATTGATTTATAAAAGGGGGGGCAAAAGCATGAGTTTAGAAACTGATGAATTAAGGTAAGCTTGTTTGGCAATGTACACCTTATTAGTTAGAAATTTCATCTATAATAAATATATATTTAATACTTTTCTCCAGAAAGATAATTACAGAAATACAAGGGAGCATTGCTATATGTAAATAATGCATAGTCATCTGAAGTTGGTAGCAACTGTTGTGAAATTGTTGGATTGTTTAAATGGTTAGTTTTTCTCTCCCTTCCTTCCTTCTTCTCTTCTTTTCTTTTCCATGAATTATGCACTGTTTTAAGACTAAGATAGAGCTAGTTATATGAAAAAGGAATAAGAATTAGTCCACAGTTTAAAGAAGCCATGGTCTGTGCTTATTATATTTAGGACCTATTACAATATATGCAAGATTAATACATTTAAATGTTTTATTTTCCACATCATTGTGGAAATAAATCACTTATTTTCCACATCACTAATGCAGTTCTCAAAACATAAAGCGGTAAAACTACTATACATTAGTCCCAATATATTAAAGGAACATTTTGGAACTTAAAAACAAGAACTTGGACCTAACCAAATAAATAGGAAAACGCTGCAAACAAGGAAAAGCTTTTGATATAAAGGGAAGGCTAACAGATAATCACTGACTCAAAAGATAGATTGCTCAAATGCACTGAGTTCAAGAGTGTGCTGATTGGTAACAATGTTCCTTCCCTTGTATGAGAAAAAAAAATTATCTTAGCAAAAACAAAAGCCATTTAAAGATTATCATATTTGTTATTTGTGGAGGGTTTTCTAAAGTAGAAGGATTTATAAGCACAGTCAAAACTTTATACATTCAAATGTATTTTTTAGGTGCTATAAAGTAATTTGGCCCCGGCATATTGACTAAGGACGAGTATTTTTTTTTTTAAAGATTTTATTTATTTATTTGACAGAGAGATTACAAGTAGGCAGAGAAACAGGCAGAGAGAGAGGAGGAAGCAGGCTCCCTGCTGAGCAGAGAGCCCAATGATGATGCAGGGCTCCATCCCAGGACCATCCCAGGACCCTGAGATCAGGACCTGAGCCGAAGGCAGAGGCTTTAACCCCACTGAGCCACCCAGGTGCCCCTATTTTTTTGTTTTTAATGCAGGGTTTTACAAACCTGGTTTTTAAAGCCACAGCAAAAATGGTGCTTAGCTTAAGTCTGATGTCTGAAATATATCATCTACCTACTAAATACATATTGTATATCAATAATATGGTATTGTAAGCCAGCACCAAAGAGAAGAAGCAAATGTCCAGTTGTAGAAAACCTTTTTGTGGGCGCCTGGGTGGCTCAGTAGGTTAAAGCCTCTGCTTTCGGCTCAGGTCATGATCTCAGGGTCCTGGGATAGAGGCCCGCATCGGGCTCCCTGCTCAGCGGGGAGCCTGCTT
>LNAC01000182.1:1906854-1922156 GCA_002007465.1 Ailurus styani
ATCCCAGGACCCTGAGATCATGACCTGAGCCGAAAGCAGAGGCTTTAACCCACTGAGCCACCCAGGCGCCCTGTTTTTTTTTTTAAGATTTTATTTATTTTGGGGGTGGTGCAGAAAGAGCCAGAGAGAGAATCTTTTTCTTTTCCTTTTTTTTTTTTAGTTATTTATTTGACAGAGAGAGAGAGAGCACAAGGAGGCAGAGGCAGGCAGAGAGAGGGGGGAGCAGGCTCCCTGCTTAGCAGAGAGTCCGATGCGGGACTCGATCCCAGGACCCTGAGATCATGACCTGGGCCGAAGGCAGAGGCTTAACCCACTGAACCACCCAGGTGCCCCAGAGAGAGAATCTTAAGCAGTCTCCACACCTAGCATGGAGCCCAATGCGGGGCTCAATCTCATGACCCTGAGAACACAACCTGAGCCAAAATCAAGAGTCGGATGCTTAACTGACTGAGCCACCCAGGCACCTCCGTGTGAAGAACTTTTAACAGCACACTTAATATACACTTTCAAAACGTTCAGCTCGCTTAATATTCCTGTGTCACACAAGTCTCTCTGAAAAGCAGTAATAACAACAAGCTAGAGCAAATCTGTTGGGTGGTTAAGATATGTCTTTTGAGTTTTCTAAATTTTTTTTTATTCTAAATGTTATCACTATGTAATCAGCTAGCTCAATTTATTCTCTCAGCTTCTGGTCCACCTAAGATGCAAAGGACTGTCTTAAATATTTTTAAATGTTATTATTCACTGCATTCCACCTGCATTTTAACAGCATTTAGAGTCTTGATCTAAAATTATGGAGTGACACAGGTGGAATCTGGGGTGACAGTCAGTAAGTGGGAGAAAATGTGGTGAGACAGCAGGATTGCTTCAAGATTCTAAATCGCCATCACCCGTGATGGTGGGTTCTGTGGATTCAGTGTACTGGAGTGGAATAGGCATGGGCTTTAGAACCAGAAAGTTTTCGGGGCCATTCTCATCTCGGACACTTTCTACCTATGATACCTTTGCAAAGTCACCAACCTCCCTTAGCCTCAGAGAACCGTCTATAAGGTATGAACAGTGGTGTTAATTTGACCAATGAAAAAAGAGAACATGAAACACACCTGATACTCTGCCTGGCCGGTAACAGGTGACACATCATTAATTATCTGCACTCTTTCCTTCACCTCTCTGACTGGTCCTGTTGGAAGCGCAGGGCTACACACCAGGGTTTGTAGTTTTGATGCCCTCATTTATGTGCCCCCAGGAATGCAGACACCCACAGTATACATGAGGGTGACAAGGAGAGAATCAAGCCAGTGCGTGGGAATGAACTAGCTTAGTTCTGCCATCCAGCCTTTTGCTGAAAAAGGAAGAAGGGGGCTCAAAATCAAAGTTATCCTTCCATTACTCAGTGACTTTGGGAATACAAACTCATTCATAAAAGTAAAACCTTATATTCACAATATTAGACCTAATTTAACACTTAGTAAAGTACTTGGTGTATTTCAGAGCAACAAAATTAATGCTATGAAATAAAAGTAAATAAAGGCTTTTTCAAGTGTACCAGGATGTGCCTAAAGTAAAATTAAATATTAAAATGAGGCTCAGAGATAGTATGCAATTCGTCTTTTTATCCACATATTCTACTTGCAAAGCCATATCTTATTGCCTGGGGAAAACACAGAGCTTTATGGGGGAAAAAAATGGCCAATTTCATTCTCACTGCTAACATCACTACATCTTCTTTAAAAGGCAAGCTACTCATTAGAATTACATGTCATGAATAATATATTTAGCACCAGACTAAGATTATGGCTAGGATAACTATATTTCATGTTGGAGAAACCACATAAAGCTGTATTTTATTGTTGTTTATGCAATGAATAAAGTGCTCTGTTTTACCTTTTTTCTTAGTTGAACTGCTTACGATTTAGAAAACGTGTAGGCTCATAGTTGGCATAATTTTATCCTTGCTTAAAAGTTCAATGTGATTCAACAAACATGTATTGATTGCCTATTCTCCGTGCAAGGTTTGGCATTGCTAATGAGTAGACAAATCAAAGATGCGTAAGGCTCCAAGAGATTAGAATGGAAGACAGACGTGTATATTATTAACATAGAAAATGTCATGGTCAGTGCAGAAAGTGAGATTTAAACAAAAAAAGAAAGAATTCAGTGGAGGGGCTCTGCAATTCATGAAATGTTTCTCAACTTTGGGAGCACCTTTCGTTTTCCTGTGTGTTCTCCTTTTCTTTCTTTTTATTATTTTATTTTGGAAGGTCAACATCCATTAGTGGTGTTTAACGTCACATTCCATTACTGTTCTGTAGTAGCTTTCATTTTAGATCATCTCTTTTTGTTTCTATTGCTCTCAGGTAAACAAGTTATTTGTATTATATTATACCACCTGAGTTAAATCCTGAGACCTAACTTTGTCCTTGGATGAGCACAATTGAAATTGCTAAGGGTTTCACTGAATTGGTGCTCTCAAGTAAATGTATGTTTCATCTGTAACCACATCTAAGGATAGAATCATCTTTAAAAAAAAAATACAAATATAAGCTTGCAAACATTTGTGACATCAAACTGGGTGCTAGTTGCAAAATCAGATAATGTATGTGAAATTACCTGAAAAGGATAAAAAGTTGATGGATGTAATATAACATTATTATCATTAAAGGGAAATGAGAAATCATGAACAAATGCTTCCATAGCACACACTCATTTACTGATGGGTATTTCTCTAGGTTCGAACAAAACTCAAAGAGACCAGTCTTTAAATTACATAAAACAAAAGCCTAATAAGCCAAACAGTGCATGTTTAATTATCATAATTCATACTCTGCTCTTACTGCATGTAATCCAACTTTATGTAACCCAACTTTTAGGATGAATAAACATTTCTTATCCTTAACTGCGATGTGGTATTATGTGTGTGTGAACCTACCTACATCAGGATCTGGAGAGGTTTGGGATCAGGGATGCTCAATTAAAAAGACATTCACCATGGGACACCTGGGTGGCTCAGTTGGTTAGGCAGCTGCCTTTGCCTCGGGTCATGATCTCAGGGTCCTGGGATTGAGTCCCGCATCAGGCTCCCCGCTCAGTGGGGAGTCTGCTTCTCCCTCTGCCTCTGCCTGTCACTCTGCCTGCTTGTGCTCTCTGTCAAATAAATAAATAAAATCTTCAAAAAAAATAAAATAAAATAAGATAAATAAAAATAAAAAGACATTCACAGATGATGCCGATGAAGAACTTACTAAGCAGTCTTAAACAGGTTCACACTGCTAGTGAAAGGTAGCTCCTATTAAATAGTTTCTGGTTCTGAAATCTTGTACTCCTGAATATCAGCTACACTTATTAACTTTAGTATGTACAACTATGGAAAAAGTTCCCGAGACATTCATTTAACTTCTCAGACAAGACCATGTTTAACCCACTCATTCCTCCTGTGAACAGTTTTGTGTGGCCGCCACTGAGCAAATATTGTCTCCAGAGAGTAAAGCAATATGTACCCCACACTGGAAGAGTCAGGCATGTCTATGGTTAGTCTACAGGAGTATAGCATATATGTTAATAGGAATATGAACAAATTCTTAAACAAACATAAAGTAAGGAGCACCTAGCAGTGGAGGCTTAAAGGAATAAGGAGAGAAAGGTCTTGTGCAAGTCAGGCATTTAAACTGAACCTCAAGAAAGGAGGCCATTCTAGACAGAGAAAACAGTATTTACAAAATAGCAGGAAAAGAGAGTGATTTATTTTGTTGTAGCTGGACCATCAAAATATGGAGAGACTTCTTAAAATAAATGTGAAATGATAGTTTAAACTTTATCCAAATTTAAATATTTGAAAGAAAATGAGTAATTACCAGTGTTTGTTACATTGAAATACTTTGCGAATTGTTTCAGGGACACATAGGCAGGCCTTCAGGGGAATCTTTAATGGCTAGATGTTGACAAGAAGCTTCACCCTTGGGGCGCCTGGGTGGCTCAGTCTTTAAGCCTCTGCCTTGGCTCAGGTCATGATCCCAGAGTCCTGGGATGGAGCCCCGCATCGGGCTCCCTGCTCTGAGAGAAGCCGGCTTTTCCCTCTCTCACTCCCCCTGCTTGTGTTCCCTCTCTCGCTGTGTTTCTGTCAAATAAATAAATAAACAAACAAACAAACAAATAAATAGGACACTTCACCCTCTGCAAATGCAAAAGATATTATGGGGGAAAGAGTTGGCTGTGCTTCTCATCAAGATGAACCGCTTAGTCGGTGAGAATGTAGGTCGTAAAGCCTGGGTGATGTTCAAGCCAGGGGCTATCTTTACATGGTTAAAGAGCATTCCCACAGAACAGGAAAATTAAAACTACCAAGAAATTATCTACACAGCAAATCCATGTTTGGAGTTTTCAGTGTGTGTGTATATGAGAGAGAGAGAGAGAGAGAGAGAAATTTAGAGGTGTGACACTTGACATAAACAGCATACGTCTGTCCTAAAATATTGCTCCTTTCTAGTGTACACTGAAGAAAACAGTCTTGCTGTACGTGGGGGCACCAGTGAGCGGGTACCCCTGAACTGAGATGCAGGGGAAGCTGCCCTTCAACAGCTGATGCATGAGATTCAAACATAATGGGACACACAGCATTGCTTTCTGTACTTTCAGGTTAAAGTTATCTGGACAGCAACCCTATCTGTGATAGAAACAGAGACTGGGAAAATATCAGCAAAAGGGAAACAGAAAGAGGAGCGTCAGCAGGAAATCTCAACAAAATGTGTTCCAGAGCCTTTGGTAAGGAGATGGGCCAGGCCTGGAAAATCCAGCACACTAGAGACTGACTGAGCGCAGGAACGTTTTATCCAAAGGAAAGAGCAATTTAAAAATAATCTGCCCTGAGTTCAAATTTGAGCTCTGCCACTTACTATAACTTCTCTGGACAGTTTACTGGATCTCTCTAAGGCATTCTTAAAATGGGCTGATTTATTTTGAGGATATATAAAAACGTAAATACCTTCTTAGACTTCATCATGGCAGGAATGAAAATTATTCCCCATCATTTTTTATAACATTTTCTGGGTACTGAGTTCGCTTCCCAGGTACATCAATACAAGGAAAGGAGATGCCTTTGATAGAGTATAAATGCCACTAATGAAAAGTATGAATTAATGGACTTGTTTTTCAGTTTTATACATCAATATCATATGAATTTACTTGGTAAGACAGTGACATTAGGAATGCTCTTACCTCTAGGGGCTTTATCATCAAGTCCTACTTCAGGGCCCAAATGTCTGCTGACCTCTAAAGTGCAAAAAATTTATCAAGGCAAATCCTCTTTAGGGCAGCTGAACTGGCTAGGTAAATTCCCTACCCAACTGCATAAAAGTTATGAAATGATGAACTCCAAATAAAGACAAAACAAGGCTGCTACTGATTTATCTGGAAAGTTACCCTGAAGAAACAAACATATTAAAAGTTTCTGGATTCTGGGCATAAAAAGCCCTTCCTAATATTAATTGCTCAGCTAAAATAAGCTAAAAAATACAGACATGAGTAACATTTCCAAATCAAATCACGTTCATTGGACCTGGGTGACTTTTTAAAATATTTAAAGCCTATAAATAAGCCAATTAAATGATAATTGTTATATTTTGAAGGAACGTTTTCTCTTGCTTTGATAAAATTTCAGCTAGTTTTCTATATTCTCTTCAGAATATTTTATTCCTAAGGACAAACAGTTAACAGCTTTACATGCAAATTCATAATTTGTCAAGTTAGGCACTTCAATGATAATAACATTAAGTATATGAAATACTTTGTACTTCTTGGAGGGAAAAACATTTAAAACACAATGCCACTTCAAAATACCTTATGTTGGGGCACCTGGGAGGCTCGGTCGGTTAAGCATCCTACTCTGGATTTGGCTCAGGTCATGATCTCAGGGTCCTGGGATTGAGCTAGCTCCTCACTGGGCTCTGTGCTGAGCGTGGAGTCTACTTGAGATTCTCTTCCTCCATTTCCCTCTGCCCCCCTCCAAAAAAAGCCCTTTATTTTATGAGGATGATTTTGTTTATGAAGTTTTAAGTAAATAAGTGATACGTGAAAAAGAATGCAAACAATACGGACACAGGAAAGGCCCTGGGACACTGTGAGCCAGCCCTTCACTCCTCCTGTCCTTCTCCCTACCACGTTGTCTTCCGAGAGCGCCATCCGCAGCCTGACACGCCTCTTGTCACTTTCCCTGTGTCTCCGCGTGTGCACAAGCACACTAGCAAACACTAATGATCACAGAGTCGGTCCTTATTTAATAAAAAAGAACTTATGCAGTTGGTTTTTTTTCTTCTTGTTAGCCTGAAAGGCTGATTTAAGATGCTGATCATTATGAAACAACTCCATTAGGATGCTTGTTGTTCTTTATAACACTTCCCGTTCAAATTTGATTTAAAAACCCTACTATTAAAAATTTGAAAAGAACTATGCCGATCTAATAGGCTTTAATAATACACTACCTCACTTCTACCAGCTAGCTGTGTGAAGCAACAACCTCTCTCTGACTTACTAACAATCCAGAGGGAATTTACTTAACAATAGAATTAAAAGCACTCTTTCTTCCTGTGTTCTGTATCTGCTTAAAAAAAAAAAAAAAAAAAAATCAGAGTGGGTTGCTTTTGCCCTGGGAAGGTAACCAAGACAATCACCCTAATCTTATATGATTCTGTGTATTTTTGACAGCCGAGAAAATAAATATTTAGAAATATTTCAGAAATGTAACTGAAAATTTCCAGTTACGAACTCCCTCCACAGGAGTCTGCCGTGAGACTGCGGAGCAACTGCGGACTAGGCTGCTAGTTTCCTATCTTGTCTGAGAGATGGGGTCACAATACTCCTCGCATCCTGTAAACCAGGAAATGACCTGAAGATTGTCTGAGAAGGGAGGCAATCTGCTCCAGCACCACACATAACACAAATCCAGCAAGAGTGGTGGAGGAGACTCTGTGGGGCGGGTTGACGTGATGGTAGATGTGGGATTTGGACTTTGTCACTGACGCGTCCCTCCTTTCTAGAGGAAGCAGGAAGTGAGAAGCAGTGACCAGCCCCCCTCAAATGTTATGAGCCAAAGTCAATCCTCTTGACGTGTAGCTCTAGGAATCACTTTTCATAAGGTCAGGGGGTAGTGGATTATTTAGGGAATCTTACTGATGGACAAAGTTGTTGTTGTTGTTGATTTCGATGTTCAAACTGATCGTAACTAAAGCCCCCTGCTGTCCTTTGAGTGTTATATATACATCTGAAAACACAGTAACTATTCTAGAGATGATGGAAGGTTGAAATAGGGTTTGTTTTACCTAAGAGAAGAACTGATGACAGGAATATTGAGGGATTCCAACAGAGACTGTGTGATGTGCAGTGATAACAATTTATAAACAGACCTTAGAGTCATTCCTTCTCATGGGTAGGACTTGCTTTCCGAAGGTGGTCTCTAAAATGTTTTATATTGCACCCCCTAACTAAGAAAAAACCAGTACCATCAGTTTTTTTTCTCTTTTTCCCTTTCTTTCTTCCTTCCTTCCTCCCTCCCTTCCTTTCTCTTTCCCCCTCTCTCTCTCCCTTCCTTAGAGAGAGAGAGCGGGTACACACACAAGCGGGGCGGGGGGGGGCAGAGGGAGAGGGAGACTCTCGAGCAGACTACGAAGCAAGGAGTGCTGTGCGGGGCTGGATCTCACGACCCTGAGATCACGCCCTGAGCTGAAATCAAGAGTTGGACCCTTAATCAACTAAGCCACCCACGCACCCCTATTTTTAAATTATATTATGTATATAAACAGAAAAAATAGAAATTGTATACAAATAAAAGTTTAAATATTTATTATAATTTCCCCAATGGATTAATCTGGCTTATTTCCTGGGGTACACATACACCACTTAGAAAAACATAAAATCAAAGGAGGAAAAAAACCCAGTTGAGCTGATAATAATACCTGGCCTGGCACTAATCATAAAGTTATGCTACACTCATTGTTGAATTGAGAAGGAAATTCCATGGTTTGTTCCAGAGAATTCTGTGCCCTTTCCCACAAAGTTTTAGAGAATTTGGGGTGGGTTTTAACAATGGTTGACACAGTCCGACTCTGTATTTAATTAGGACACAGCTAACTCTGGGGGGCCTAGCACTGTGGGAGCAGAGAGTCAGAACTGAACAGTGAAAGAAGAGCTGAACTGGACATTTGGTATCCTGAATTCTGATCCTACCTCTGTCACGAACGACTTCCATGATTTCAGAAAGACATTCCTTCTGTGCAAGCTTGATTTTCTTACTGACTTACAGTTTACTGGAAGGGTTCTAGTTCCCCTCTCCGTGTAAAATCTGCAGGAAGGCATCAACTGACCATCTTCACCAACAGGTAATGACACAAATCTTCTCTTGACCATTTTCACTTCCATAAGGAAGGGTGAGAGACTGCAGTGAACTAAACCAAACCCTAAGGACCCAAAGGCCTAATGAGGAATGTTGTAACTATTTGACTACTCTTTTCTGTTTAACTTCATTTTCACATAGTTGTGCTTAAATCAACTTTCTCCAGGTGCATCCTGTGCTAGGTTTGCTGCCACATTCATGTGAGCAACAAACACAGAGGAAATTAAGCAGCAAAACTCTAAGATTTGAAATGTGGCCACAGTCCGGGGGGGGTATGAAATTCCTGAGAAACTCCTCAATTTCACTACAAATAATACCCAACAAAATCATCATAACTAGAGTTCAAGATCTCCCATATCTTTCTGCTGAAATTAAGTTCTTTTCACCCAACAAACAAAGGTCATATGAAAAAAACTGACTTAGTTCTAATTTTTGACACGTCTATATTCTCCCTGATTCTAAATGCAAGTTGAAAATGTGAGGAAAATGACGGGATCCTCAGATCTGCCCACAAGATATTTAATCACTCAGCACATCCCACTTGCCCCCACTGCTGTTTGTTCCTTCCTTCCTTCCTTCCTTCCTTTCCAACTAGTATAATGGGCTACAGCTGCTAAACTTTATTTCTTCCATCTCACGTTTGTAGAGCAATGACCTTTAGATACTAAATGTTAAGCTCCATGTTGGGAACAATAAGGCTTAATTTAATAATATAGGAGTCAAGTAATTCATGCTGTGAAATCTAAAATATTATGACACAGTTGAGATGATGGACTTAATTTCTAGGAAAAATAAGTATTACAAAGAAAAATGTTACCCTCAGCTAAATAAATAATTTATTTATATTTTAATTTGACTGCTTTGATCATAAGATTTCTTAAATCTTTGTTTCACTTTAAATGCTCAGATTAAAGCCTCTCATTGCCATTCTTTTGTTCAATCATTTATTTTCTTTCAGGGCTCAAGAACTCCTGATGATTTTGTTTTCTCTATGATAGTGGATTCTTTTTTACTACCATGCTGGAAGCCAAAAGATTAATCCTTTGGAATCTCAACGAATCACCTAATTAGTAACTTACTAAAAATGAAATAAGTTAATTATGTGTAATTTCTTCATAAAGATCAAATGACAGGCAAATCACTTTCCTAAGGCTATCCTCTTCATTTGTAGCATAAATGAGAAAAACAGAAATCAAATAAAGTTTTTCCTGGTGCTGATAGCACCCCAGTACAATAATAGATTTCTAGGTTATTCTGTTAGAAGCATTAGCTCAGCATGAGTCCTTGCTTGTTTGTCAGTATTTAAGAAAATATCTTAACCCAGAAAGAAGTTGATGAATATACACCTAAGCCAATTCTCTAAATTATACAATGACTCTCAAGCTAATTAAATTCAATGAATATAAATTAAGTACCTACTAAGTACAAGGTAGGACGAATTCCTGCCCCACAACTTATTAATTCTGTAAGCCTTGGCAAGTCACTCAAACTCTCTAAGTTTTGATTTCCTTATCTATAGGACAGGAATAATACCATGTGGTAACTCACAGGATTACTAGGAAGATGAAGTGAGAAAAAATGAGTACTTGGTATAGCAAACATTGAAGAAATAAGATTTTTTATTAAATAATACCCACCTTAAGGGAGTAGACGTATGTAATCAGAGGAGCTCTACATGCATCTCTGCTTCACCAACACTAAGCTGGGTGTGAAACGAGCCCTTTCTAGTTTCCACACATACAGATACCTCTCCATGACAAGCATTGTATTCAGTTGGTTGGAGTTGCTGGAGAACAGCTGATCGAGTGAAGGAGACACACTCTAAGGAGCGGAATCTTCTGTCATTTCACTGGGCTCCTCAGTGTCTCCCTGTGCTGTTCCTTTCCTCTAGAATTACCCCTGGATCTCCAAAGCATGCAGATCAATTCATTGCTAGTCTGGTCTCCAAAGGGACTTAAGTAAACCCATCAAGATTTTTCAGAAGAAAAGACCAGTCATATAATCGTTTTTGTCTTCTACAGAAAGTATTTGTGGTTATAAGTAGCACTTTTTCTCTTCTTTCTAATAATTATTTTTTATTATTAGAGATGGTAGTAAGTCAGAACACAATGCACCTAGAAATACAGAGTGAGTGGAGGAAGTGGGGGCAACTGATATATTAAATACTTTTCCAAAATTTTCACCCATGAAGTAATGAAAGAGATGGGCTGTGACCATCAAGGACAGGCAAGGTCAAAGGCCAATTTGGGGTTTATTTGGTGTTTGTATATTTCTGGCATTAGGAAACTAGAGTATATTAGAAGTAGTCGGGTGCAAAAGGAGGCAGATAAATTAAGTGAGGAGATATCTGATGTCTCAGAAGAGAGTAGAGAAGGGCTGGATTCAGCAAAGATATTAGCTTTGAGAGGATCAGAGTTAGAGATATTGTCCTTTCAGACAGAAGTGAAGATGGGGAGTAGGAGTAAAAGAGCAAAAATTTTAGGAAAGAGTCCAGTGTAGAGAATCCAAGCACATGGTCCCTTTGAAGCTTTTCATAGTTTTGGCTTAAATAAAATGATTGAGTCTCATCTCAGATCCAAGGCTGCTTTGATGGGAAGATATATATATCATTAAATAAATAATAAATATTATTCAGCCATAAAAAAGAATGGCATCTTGCCATTTGCAATAACATGGATGGAGTGAGACAGTTTTATGCTAAACGAAATAAGTCAGAGAAAGACAAATATGATCTCAATCATATATAGAATTTCAGAAGCAAAACAAGCAAAGGGGTAAAAAAGAGACAAACCAAGAAACAGACTCTTAACTACAGAGAACAAACTGATGGTTACAGAGGGAAGGTGGGTGGGAGGGTGGGTAAAATAGATGATGGGGATTAAAGAGTACACTAACCATGATGCAAAATAAAATAAAATGAAATGATTTAAAAAAGAGTATTTTCCTCTTGCTACACACCCCTTCACACAATCAATCAAAATCTCTACCATGGGGTTGCTGTTAGACCATAATCCCATCTTCCTTCTTCTATCTGCTCCTATCCCTACTTCCTAGACCAGTGTCTCAAAAATGTGTACTAGGAAGTACTAGTACTTAAAGATGGTCTATTTTAAAAAGCCAAATAAATTTGGGAAACTGTCACTTGCACATTCACATATTAAATACTCAGAGGAATCCTGCAGCAAGAAAGCTGTATGATTTTAAGCCAACATTTTCCAAATCTACGTGTCCGTGGAAATGTGTTTGCAAAAAAATCTACCCTCCAAAATTAAACAGAAGCCCACTTTGATCATCATTGTACTAGAATTATACTTCCCTTTCTTTCAGCTACTTTCTGTGTTCTGCGCAGGAGGCCCTGCTAAAAGTTTTTGATTGCTGATTGGCAGTGCTGAACTTCTCGAGAGGTCAAGCAGGCATTTGCCGAGTGGTCTGTGGAGCACTCCACACTTTTAGAGGAATGGAGAAAGAAAGAAGGGAGCTTTCTGTTATGAAAACTTTGCCCAGTTGATTGCCATTATGGATATTTTCATCACAAAAAAAGCAATTTACAGAACATTTTTCATTTCACCCTGTTCTTGATACATTCAAATGGATTAATTTTCTTAAAATTTGGCACACAGACACAACATAACAGATATAGTTTAACCAGGATAGAGGAAAATACAGCTATTATTTCTCATGGTCTTGACTATCTTCCATTAATGCAGACTTAGATCATCTTAACAGTACATTTTAGCAGCCTTATTGCTCTGCAGACTAACATTTAGCTTAATGCTAATAACAATAATCCTTTCTTATTAGGATTTCCATACTAAGTACTGCCAAAGCCACATCATGTAGATCTTAACAAGGAGGAGATATCTGAGAAGAGTTCTTACAAGGTGTGTCAGTCTCATGAGAACAGCAAAGCCACATGCTTGCTGGACAACATTCTGGGAGACTGGGGTAGCCCGTAAGATCACTTCTAAGTGACAGTGCTCTTGGAAAAGCCTTGGAGAACTGATCAGGGCTTAATCCTAGGGGAAATGAAATGCACGAAGAGTAAAGATTGGAGCACACGCTGGCCAGTAGTTATCCTGATGGGTCTTCAGATAATTCCTAGTCAAACTGCAAATTCTGGATCCTCTCTCCTCCTTCGGTGGCTTCTACAACCTTGGTGCCCTCTGGCTCTTTGCCAGCTAGTCCACCTGCTTCTTCTAAGTCTCACGTGGGGTTCTGTCTCCTCTGTCTATTCCCTAAAGTCAGTGTCCCATCCTGCTCAATTACTGGTACTCACTTCCACATCGATCTATTCTCCATCCACATTCATTGGTTTGTCATTGTTACCACTGTAACGTTATGGTGGTGACTCCCACGTTATCTTCTCACCCAAGTATATATGAGATGTTTCTACAGGAATGTCTGAAAGAAACCTCCTGATATATATGAAATGTCATCTTTGCTTCCAAACTTAAGCATGCTTCTCCTTTCCATCCTGATAGATGTGCACAGTTTCACCGGCTGCCCACGCCAGTACCCTGGTCACCATCCTTGTCCTCACCCTGCACTCCTTGCCAGGCCCTCCCATTCAGTTTGCTACCAAAGTATACTGTGCCTCTTGACAAACAGATCTGGATCTTAATTATGCTTCGGTCTCTTCTCAATTCCTAGCTGTATGTGCAGTCTGCTTAGTTCACAGAATCTTACTTTTCTCAACTATAAAAAAATTAAGGCCCACTAGTTAGTGGTAAACCAGAGCTTGAACATAGATTGGTAAAATTCTCTTCAAAGTTTTTTAAACAGTGTCATTGTGCTCATAGCTATTCCCCCTAGGTTTGTATCATTTGCAAATTTAGTAAGTTTGGTTTGATGTTACTATTAGATTCTTTGATAAAAAATGTTTCATAGGAAAGGGACAATAGTAATGGCTTAGGGTTGCCCCTTAAGGCCCTCACTCAGTTGACTACTACTACAGCACAAATGAACCTCTTCAAGGTACCTAAAGGGCAAAAAAGATGATAGAACTGTAAGTTAAGATCTGAGGTAGTAACTAAAGAAAAATTACCAGAGATATTAAGAATGACATGTTAGGACCAGGGTCCAGAAGTCAGAGAAGTTATAACGGAAGCTCTATGGCGGGCGGAACAGGCTCTGCCCTCCTCCACATCTTCCCCCCAGGCAGGGGTGACTGCATGCTTGTATGCATGGCTGTGAGGGCAGGATGCTGCCAATTATACCTTGTGTTACAAATATACTGCCAGCTGCTTGCAAAGTTTAATAGCTCTCCCTAAGAAAGAAACTTCTACCCTTATTCCATTAAAAAAATTATGCCTTTTGTAATTCTTATATTCACCTGTCTTCTTCTCAAAATACTCAGATTCACTCTGTTATCTATGGTCAGGGCAGAAGATTTGATATATGTACCTCGGTGTTTGATGGGGGTGCTCAAGCCCTTGGAAATGACCAACCAGCCACGAGTCATCAGAGAACTTATTTTTTCTCAGCCCACTCTTATTCTGCTTTATTTTTCTTCCCAGTTTCAAGGTGAGGAGAGGTCAAAATCAGGAGACTTTATAAAGGTAGTATATTCACCTTTTCTCTTGGGCTTTGTCTACTTAATTTGGGGTCAAAATTGCATACTGAAGGAAGAGCTAGTGAACTTAATTAGGGTTTTGAGTTCAACTCCAGATTTTGCTAGAACAGATTTTGCCAAAGGCCTTGTTAAATCAAGTTAAAGTTACAGCATCTTTGGGTTCTCTACTATTTGCCCCAAGACAGCTGAGTGACATGGTGCACTCCTGCAGGCTGGTTTATTGCAAAAGCAATTTTCAAATGGTGTGTGCATGCGTGAGATGGGCCCTTCTCCTCCAACGATAATCACCTAGCAATGAAAATCCTTTGATCTCCAAAGACCTATCCTTCCTATCAAAAAAAGAAAAAATACTGCTGGAGTGATTTACTCTTAGTAAGACACCTGATTGCGTCACTAATTACTAAGTATTGATAAAGGCGTTTAATCATCAATTTTATAATTTTTACAGCGATTAGAGTCAGGCTTATGCAGGCCTGAGGTTCCTGGAATCTGCTCTCTCTCTCTCACTTTCTAAATGGCCAATAATGGTAGTCCCTGTCATTTTACATCCGTGACTGAGAGACTACCCATCGTAGTGGCAGACTTGGAGCAACTAGGTATTTTCATTGAGCCTGAGTGGTCTGGAGACCCAAAAAATGAGGCTAGTCACAACTCCCAGCCACATTAGTGCTGAAGTAACAGAATGCATTATTTTGTTTTAAATGACGAGTTAAAAGTTGTATCACTGATCTGTATCCTTTGCTCAGAGCTCCTTACAGGCGACAAGAGGCTATTCTTTTCTTCACCTATTTTATTATTTATTTTCCTTTAAGATTTTATTTATTTATTTGAGAGAGAGAGCATGAGTGGAAGATAGTGAGAGGGACAGGGAAAGCAGACTCCCCACTGAACAGGGAGCTCAATCCCAGGACCCTAAGATCATGATCCAAGCCAAAGTCTGATGCTCAACCAACTGAGCCACTCAGGTGCCCCTCTTCACCTATTTGAGATTCCAGTGTCCTTTCTCTGATACTTGTTTTTCCTTTTTCCAGTTTGAAATCCATTTTCTTTGGAAAAGAACACTGACAAAATAAATGAGTGGAGTAGCCCACCCTGCTTCTTTCCAGTTGTTTGTTAAAATGACACCACATTCTCATCCTGACTCATTCTCATTATTTTTGTCCCAATATATTTAAATATTTTTTCCTAAAAACTATAGATATTTTTCATAAGCTCCAGCTTATCTCCACTCTTCTTCTTAGAGTTCATTCTCTCAAGATCCTTCTCTTTCTTTTTTTTTAAGATTTTATTTATTTATTTGACAGAGAGAGAGAGAGAGAGATTGCAAGTAGGCAGAGAGGCAGGCAGAGA
>LNAC01000182.1:1922171-2029729 GCA_002007465.1 Ailurus styani
AGAGAGAGGAGGAAGCAGGCTCCCCACTGAGCAGAGAGCCCGTTGCGGGCCTTGATCCCAGGACCCTGAGATCATGACCTGAGCCGAAGGCAGAGGCTTTAACCTGCTGAGCCACCCAGGCGCCCGATCCATCTCTTTCTGAACAACTCACTGTGGCTAGTGTTGATGGCTGATAAAGACTTCGTGTACCAATTTTTTTTTTAATTTTATTTTTATTATTTGCCCAAGGGGTACAGGTCTGTGAATCATCAGGCTTACATCTTTCACAGCCCTCACCAAAGCACAAACCCTCCCCAATGTCCATAACCCATCCACCCTATCCCTACCCTCCCACCCCCCAGTAACCCTCAGTTTGTTTTATGAGATTAGAAGTCTCTTATGGTTTGTCTCCTTCCCCATCCCATCTTGTTTCACAACTGTTTCCAATCCCCTAACCCAAGTGCATGATACAAGAATTTCAAGTATTCTTGCAGAGACAATAAGGAAAGAACTGTAGAGGAAGAGAGTATTTCCTAAAGTTCCACTAATCACAGAACAAATACATACTTATTTATACATAAGTCTCTCATTCCTACATATAAGACGAGAAAAGTTAATAAAAGAAAATGCAATACACATTTATCTTTGAAGACTTTGGATGGCTATGAAATGAAGGTACGAGTAGCTTCTTCCTGGTTTTGGAGACTTAAAAATGCAGCTAATCTGACTCTTCAGCCCTTTTATTCTGATCTGATCTATTTAATTTGATTAAGTTTTAATGTAAAAATGTTTTGTGAAGCATTTAAAGCAATGATTAGAATTTAACCTGGGAAATAATTAAGAAAGTGCTAACTAAATGCAGGCATTCTAATGAACAATATATTATGTTGGTTAGAGGGTTAGGGTATAGAGTCAGACAAACCTAGATTCAAGTACTCACTCTGACTCTTAGGAGCTGATGGTCCTCAGGCAGATCGCACAGCTGGAGGCTTAATTTCTACCTTTACTAGATGGGCATAAGGATCACAGTCCCCTGATACAGGGCTATCATGAGGATTAATGAGATAAATTAAGGAAAATGCTAACAATAGTTCCTAGAACACAGTAAAAGGCCAGTGAATATTACTGTTGTGAGTGCGTATTTTTTCAAGTAGAAAAACAGGGCAAGAATCCTCAAGTCAGCTTTGGAGTTTTAGGATTCCTGAAGTTGTCCATAGCTTGTCTGATCTACAAAAGGAAAATTAGCAATTGTTTCTATAGAAATTCTAAAATGCATTAGTTTGTTTCTTTATTCATTCACATTTTCTTGTATTTTATTCATGCATTGTCCCATTCAGCATGTATTAAACATCTATTATATTAAAAATTGAAAAACAGTGTAAACATTCTTCCCGTACCTAAAGAACTTACTGTCTAGTCTAGTCGTGTCACTGCAGAACAGGAGAGGACAAGTGCAAAAGCCAAGTGTAGGAGGATATATCTACCTCACCACACTTCATCTCTCCATTAACAAGATCAATCACTTCATACCAAATTTGGATAGCTTCTATAAAAAAGAAAAAAGAAAGAAAAAGAAAAAAAAGAAAAAGAACAAGCTTTGGTCAGGATGTGGTGAAAATGGAACACTTGTGCATTTTTAATGGGAACATAAAGTGGTGTAACCATGATGAAAACAATACGGAAGTTCCTCAAAAAATTAAAAGAGAATTACCATATGATCTAGCGATTCCATTTCTGGGTTTATACCCCCCAAAAGTGAAATAATGGACTCAAATAGATCATTTGTACACCGTTTGTACATGCATTATTCACAAGTGGTGAACACAACCCAAATTCCATTTCCATTGATGGATGAATGGGTAAGAAAAACGGATAACACTCGCCCAGAGGAATTCCTACCCACAGAGGAGTTTTATTCAGCTATAAAAAGAAATGGAATTCTGAAACATGCTACAACATGGATGAAACTTGAAACCATGCTCAAGAGTGGAATAAACCAGACACAAAAGTTTCTTATGTTTCCATTTACACAAAGTCCCTAGAATAGGCAAATTCAAAGAGACAGAATGCAGAATAGTGGTTAGCAGAGGTGGGAAGGGGAATGGAAATCTTTAATAGAGCCTAAGAGTTACAAAGTTTCAGCTTGGGGAGAGGGAAAAGTTCTGAACAGGGATGACGGTGATGGTCATCCAGCCACAAAGTGAATGTACTTAATGCCACTGAACTATATACTTAAAAATGGTTAAAATGGGAAATTTTGTTATGTGTATTTTACCACAAAACATACACATTCTGTGTAATGTAAAGTCACATTCTGTGACTTCAACACTGAATATAGCTGGAAGTTTTGACTAATTTTTGTAGCTAGAAGCTGTGACTAGTGTAATTTTCCCACTATAACATAGGGAATCTTAGTTGCTACCTGACTGGCTAAAAAACAAATCGATATTGAGACAGCAATAATGACCAGGGGCTATGTTTGCTTGTTAAGTTCTCTGTAAGTGGGGTAAAACATCTGCATCCCTCCCTAATTCTTGAACTTTCCACTGACATATATTATTCTCTCGCCTTACCAGAGGAGGAAGCTGGGGTGGTGAGGGAGAGAGAATGCATGGATTTTACCCATTGGGCGAAATCCAACCATCTGTCCGGTTTGATGAAGACATATATGATATGCAGAAATATTATATCAACATTTCATACCACAGTAAATAAGTTATGGTTTTAAGTATTCCAATTTCACTTCTCTAAAACCATTTGAAATGTTGATGTTCTAAAAATCTCGAGGCGGCTTCCCCACTACTGTGCCATTATCTGCAGCCATAGACAGAATTTTAACAACCCATTTTCCATACATGATATTTGCATTATTTCAAACAAGGACAATACTGAAGTGTATCTTTGTTGAGCCAATTAGGTTTTCATTAACAGGAAATTAATATGTATTTAAAAAATAGTTAATTGTTTAATATTGAGGGTAGTTTAAAAGATTTTTTTCTTTGAAAAACAAATGATACATCAGAAAAATGCACCTTTCTAAGGGACAAGATAATCTTCAGACATAAAAAAATAAGTTTTAGAAAGATTTAGTGAAATTCACATAAGGAGAAAGTAGAGATGTTTATTAAGGAAAAACTCAAGTGTTGTAGAATACAGCTTTAACCTTTAGAGCTGATGTCTAGGGAAAGATTATGCCTTCCTGCAGATTACACTTTAATGCCACAGTAAGAGATAAAAATATAAGGTACAGCATGGTATATCTCACACTTTTTAAATAAGGAGAATGCCAAAAAAAAGTTTTAAAATGTATATACAATTGCCTCCTAGCATAAAATAATATAAAATTCTAAGAACAAATTTTTAATGATATGGTTAATCACCCTTCGTGATTCACTGAGCAGATGTACAATGAGCACCTTCCGCACATCAGGCCCTGTGAAGTATCTTCGTAAGCTGGGATGAGCAAAGTCAAGGGTGTTTCCTGCTGTCCTGGAGCTAAAGACCTAGCTGTCCACCAGGTACGCCTCACTTCTTTCTAAGATAGAGACAGTTTCCGAAATCCAAAGATATGTTTTTCTGGTCTCTTAATTTCCACTTCTCTAGACAAAACATTCATGATCAAATTTCTACAATCCATGAACTAACAAATGTACAATCATTTACTTTCTGAGCTAAAGAAAAAAGTTCCTAGATAACAACCAACATTAATTTCAATAACTTCTAATGTTTTGAGGAATGGTCAAATAACTCTCTCTTAATTTAAGAGCAAGGAATTTATTGAATTAGGCTTTGTATGGGGAATAGAAATATGATTGGGGATGACAGAGATATAAATACATGATTAGAGAATAACCTATTGCTTTTTAAAAACAATTTAATTTTACTACTCTAAATTATTTGTTATAAAAAGCTTCAGGTTAGGATGATGGATAATTGAAAACTTGGAAAAGAAATGAATCCACTTATATGTATTTCCCAAACTCAGTATCTTTAGATTAAACAACCATTCACAGACTTTAAAAATTTGCCCAAGGAGTGAATAATAATATTGGACATCACTTTATTAAGTAAAATTGGGTGCACAGACTATAATCAAATTCAAAGATAATATCAAGCATTTAATATTAAACAGAGGAGTTATTACAGAGACTGCTAATTATCTTCCAATTATTAATTTTCCCCTCTTGCATGGATATAGACATTTAGCTGACACTTGGTTATTCAATCTCCCTTATGACCATGTGACCATGTATGTTTCAGCCATTGATATGTTTCATACATAATAAAGACTTCAGAAAGTGGCCTTAAAGGAAAGAGCCCAGCCCCTCTCATTCTCTTCTCTTTGCTTCTGCCTGAAAATTGGATATAATACCTGGAACTTAACCTACCCTTTGAAACCACAAGGTGAATACTAACTCTTGTGAATGGTAAAGGCAAAAGACAGAAGAAGCCTGGCTTCCTGACTCCTTTTAGCTCTGCAACAGCCTTCAGAGTTTACCTTCAATCTTCTTTTACGGAAAAAAAGAAATACATCTCTAGCTTGTTAATCACAGTCTCTGCCACTCAGAGCTGGACCTAAGCCAAACTAATACCATATTTGGTACTACATTTAAAAATAGGGTGCTATGCATGACAGAACATAAGTTTATGGAATTGCCTTTAACAGACACCAGGCCCTGAAGCCTGAGCTAATACAGGCTTGGAACGCTGGGACCTCTGCTATTTGTAGCAAAATATTTGGTCATATTGTCAACTGATATTCCTTGGAAGGCAAACCAGATGCCAACTGGGACTTTCAATATTAGGAAGAAATATTAGGAAATACTCAAATGCTGATGTGCTTTGGCTCTTTCTTGCTGTGTTCAGCAGTCTTCAAGAGAGAGACAAACTTGGTCTAGGACCAGCCAGCCTGCAGGCTGAGATAAAGATAAAAACACTTTAAAATGGCAGGTGCTCTCTGCTTATGCTGGCAATCTGAACTGAAGGAGAATCCCCACTTTATGAGCTTGAAAAGATTTTTAAAAAACCCTATATCCTGAAATATGGTAATTATAAGCCATAGCTGCCAAGAGGTAGCCTTAGAAGGGAGAAACACTGTGGTCCAAAGTGTCTTTTATTACCTTCAGGTAAGAGTTAAGCTGGAAAAACAATTTTAAAAAGAAAGAAAAGAAAAGAAAAGAGTTGCAAGAAATAGGGTTCTTATTAATTAGAACTTGCTATATTATGATTTAATCTGTATTTGATGAAAATATGATTTCTAACAGAATTCTGCCATGCACTACATAACCATGGATAATAATAAATGAAAATAAAACAACAACAACAGCAACAAAAGAGCTGTCTACCAGATAGTGGGAAGCAGTTCTATGGCAATAATCACATTTAGGCTGCTGTCATCCAGTCAAGGGTTATTCTTTCTCAAGGCCTCAAGGTTGAAAGGAGGCATTAAGTTGAAAGTCCGGGGGAGAGTAAGTGGTGAGGGGAGGTCAGCAAATTCTCTCGGAGATCAGAGGGCCACACCTCCACTGGGAAAGTGGCATGAAACAGAGCAAAGTAGAAAGATGGAGTCACCAGGCTTAAACTATATCAAGAAGAGAAATTTACATGTGGTTCCTTGCACAGAGAATCACCTTAAAGGAAACAGATTAGAGGACTACAATGTTTCTGAGGAATTACGTTGCCAAGGAAACCACAATCATGACCTGCAACAATCTGTGTCCATTCAAGGAGTAAAGCAGTCTCTAGGCATCCACCTCTATATCAATGGCAAGTCAGCTATGAAAGCATGCAGCCTGTGAGAAGGGTCTCTTTAGAGGGGGCCAGGTAGAACAATGGACAAGGAGGATCTCTCAGAGGGTGAAACCCAGGGTCATGGAAGGCATTAGGAAAGGGGTCGCTTGCTCTTCCTGACTAACAAGATTTAAAAATTACTATAGACCAGAAAAGGCTATGCTTCTTACACTTTTATTTTTCACAGGAGAAGTGTATATTGCAGCTATCAGTCTTCAGTTTATACCTCACTCAACCAGAAGGAACCAAATCTTGACCTGATGTCAAGGCTGCATAACATTCAGAGACATGGATTTGAACTGGATGAAATAACTAATGAGATTTTGGATTGGTCTCACTTGAAGAAACATAAAAATGTTCTATGTATGGGAAGAAAGTTGAAAATGGATATTTCTGTATACTAAAGTGGTAAACACTGCCAGTTTTTCTCACTGTTTTCAAAAACTATGATTGACTAAAACTTCTGAAATTCTTCATGCAATAAGCAGCTTTCATTTTTTAAACGTATCTGACACAGCACATTTGTGGACAACCCATTCCAGAAAGTAAAATCTGTCTAACACTGAGCAAAAACAAACTTCTGTCAAATAAAAAAAAAAGTAGCAACTTTAAAAATAATATAATATATAAACACAGTATTATGTTAAAAGACTGTTTAGTTTGTTCATTTGTACTTTTAAAAATAAATCCTGACAAATTTTATTACCTTTATCCCATTCCCTCACCATGATGTTTCTTATTTTGTTCTTAGGCAATTTACCTCAGCTCACATCTCTTCCATGTTACCTGTGAAAGTTCTTCCTTCTGAAATTCAGTTATGCTTTAAAACTTTATTTTTATAAATAAGTCCCACTAAGATCCACTTTGTTTTTCCCATTATTTTCTCTCTATACCACCTTACAAGACCATTTTCTTTAACCTTCAAGATTGTTCCTATCTAGATAAAAAACATCTTTGTTTCCTTTCTGATTTTTGCTTTTGTACTTCTAACTTTCCACTAATGACATTAGCCTCACATCATTAGCCAGTTTTATTATTTTCTAATGCTGTCTTATTCTCTTTCTAATCTCTGTCTTCCTTTATGGAATTTAGGATTTTCATTATTTGGATACAAGAAACCGCTTTTTCCTCCTGCATTCTGATCCAAATCATTACTTAAATTAGTGTTTCTTTAAGTGTGGAAAGAAAAGTGCAGGCTTGAGATCACTCAGGAGAGAGTTCAGGAGGCCAATAAAATAGAATTACCATAAGACTCAGTAATTTCACCCTCAGGTATGTATTCAAGAATAAGAAAACCCTCCGTGTACGCACAAACTTGTACACAAATGTTCACCACAGCATTAATCCTAACAGCCAAAGAGTGGACACAATCCAATGTCCATCAACAGATGAATGGCTTAAAAAAATGTAGTCTACCCATACAATAGAATATTATTTTGCACATAATTACATGGGAATAAAGTAGTGATACATGTTAAAACTGAATAAACCTTAAGAACATTAAGGTACATGAAAGAAACTGGTCACGAAAGACAACCTGTTACGTGATTCCATTCATATAAAATGTCTAAGGGCGCCTGGGTGACTTCAGTCGGTGAAGTGTCTACCTTTGGGTCAGATCATGATCCCAGGGTCCTGAGATCGAGCTCCACATCAAGCTCCCTGCTCAGCAGGGACCCGGCTTCTCCCTCTGCCTGCTGCTCCCCCTGCTTGTGCTCGCTCTCTCCCTCTTTCTCTCTGCCAAATAAATAAAGAAAATATTTTTAAAAATAAAAAAATAAAATGTCTAGAATTGGCAAATCTGTACACAGAAAGTAGATTAATGGTTGCTAGAGCTGGGAGATATTGTAGGTGAGTCCGGCTCCTAATGAGTTGGGGGTTTCTACTTGGGGTCATGAAAATGACCAAAAATTAGCATGTGATGATACCTACACAACTCTGAGACTATACAAAAACCCACTAAATTGCATACTTTAAATGGGAAATTTTATGGTGTGTGAATTATACCTCAAGAAAATAGTTAAAAAAAGAAAGGGAAGACATCTAAATGCTTGGTTAAAATGCAGATTTCTGGGCCTAACTTCAAACCTATTAAATCAAACTTTTACTAATGATGCAACTCAACACTACTCGAAAAAAACAAAAAGAAAAAAACAAAAGAAAGAGAAAAAAAAATAACACAAAACACCCCAAAAGATTCTTATGCATGATAGGTGGGAAATCTTGTTTTATTTTTATTTTTTTTAAAGATTTTATTTATTTACTTAGAGAGAGTAGGGGGGAGGGGCAGAGGGAGAGAGAAAATCCCAAGCAGACTCACTGCTGAAGGTGGAGCCCACTGCAGGGCTTAATCTCACCACCCTGAGATCATGACCCAAGCCAAAACCAAGAGTCTGATGCTTAACCGACTGAGTCACTCAGGTGCCCTGGAAATCCTGTTTTAAAACATGTATTTATCTTAGCAAATAACAAATCTCTACCGGTCAGTCTTGGAATCAATGGTTAACTTTTGCACTAGCCTGGCAAACAGCAGAATCACTCCTACTTCTAAGCTTCTACATAGTAGGTATCCCCTCCCTGCTCGACTCAGCCTGATGGCTCAGCTTTCCATCTTGAACCCCAACTGAAATTTCCTCCTTCTGATTTTTCTCAAACGTTTTTTCTGTGTATAACTAACTACATATTTTCCACGAGCCATTCTTCTTATATGTGAATTTTCTGCCCTTCGAATATTCTTTTCTTTGACATATTAAACCTAAAACCATATATACACACAGAATTCTGGAGACACATCACTTAAGTTTGTTCCACAGCCCATAAATAATAGGAAAAATTCTGAAAATCTTAAAATTTTTTTGTTTTACTGATGATTTTCTGAGGCATCTAGATTTTCCTGGTAGTAATATCACATAGTCCACTGTTGGAGGAGAACATTCTCATTCAAATTTTATATTTTCACACTGCTTGATTTAGTAAGTGTCTGTGAGGGCACAGAAGGTCTCTTCCCAACTTCAGGACTCTATGAAATCAGAGTGAATTCTGTGGTCATTACAGATTAGGTTCGCTAAGAGAATGGTGCTGTAACATTTTTGGTACTAATTATGCTTATCACAGGGATAGGAGACCCAGAGGACCCAGATACTGGAGTAGTTTAGGGATGTTTTGATGGGAAGGTACTAAAATGATATAATTTTAGGGCCAGACTGTGAAGTCAGCTGATTTGAATGCTACTAGCATGGTCTTTGACCTAAATTCCTGCATCCTCTCTCCCCACACCTTATACCCTAAAAAAGACTTGAAATTTCGCCACCGAAGATATATCCTTTTTAGGGTCTTGAAGGCAAGAGAGACCTACAAATTCCTTATTATTGTAAAATTCCCTTAGGGAGTAAATAATGATTCTTAATTATCTGAAGGATAGCTGGTTGCTGAGATGGGCAAGTGGAAAGCCAAAAGGAAGAACTTAAAAAAAAAAAGTGAGAATTTAGCAAAAGCTCTATTTGATTGCTTCCTGGATGAGCCAGACTAGGAAACTAGTTTATTTGAGTCTATAATCTTCTTTAAAATCTCAGCAATGGAAAAGAGAAAAAGGTACACACTCAAAGAATTTACTTCCTCATTCAAAGGGAGAAGTCGATGTATAAATAATTGAAAGCCCAAAGGAAAAACCAAAAAAATGGGCAAAGTAACATGGACAGACCTGCACGATCACAGGCACTGGCTTCCATTTCGGTTTTCTTCCTGCTCTCACAGGAGTATTACTATTTGAATGCTCAGCAGTTTTTAAAAATAAGTACCCTACAATCATTTCCTCCTTTCTTTCTTTGGCCATAGAGAAGAATTAGGGATGTAGACAGAAATACCAATTATATTAGGAAAAACAAACACACTTTCCTCTGGTTTTAAAGAAATACTATGAAAGAACCTCTAGAACTATCTTTAGTTTTCACTTATATACTTGTGGTGGCCAAGGAGGGATACTTGTCACATCTTTCCTGTTTGAGGATCAGGGTTGGCTGGTATAACTTGAGTCCAGAGATGCCCGTCTGCTGGGGCTATGGGCCTCCAGCCTGCTCAAATGAACTAGTAACTAGAGCAACAGGATGGATCCAGCCGTTTCCATTTGGGGATAGATGCTCACGGGCAATTTTGCGAGGGACCATGCCAACACTGCCAGCACTCTGGGGCTCTTCCTACTCAATCCCCTTCTTCGCTCTCTCCCTTCTCAGGCATCAGACCTGCGCTTCCTCTTTCATCCCTGTATCCTTCAGAGGCATTCTGTCTGAGAAGTCTTTCAAATGTCTAATTCCATCCTAACCTCTGCTTCTTAGAGTACCTAAACAGACACATTACTCATGGAAAAAAAAAAAGTATAAATTTCTTCCTTTTCTTTTTTTTGTTTGTTTGTTTTGATAAAACAATGTAAGATCAATGATTAAAATAATGTGTAGAAACATTTATGTTCCTCAAGTTGTAACTGGACACATATCACATATTTCTGGCAGATATACAAATCATCACAGTTTTAAAATTTGGCTTTTTTTTTTCAACTTAAGAGTGTTTTAGATAAGGAAAATACTTTCTAAAAAATACACAGGGAAATCATATTTAACCTACATATTTGTGTCTATATTATTTCCACAGTCCAAACATTATGTTCTTTTGGACTACTGATTTTAATGTAACAAAATTAATATAAGAAGCAGAAGGTGCCAGGGATAAACAGCCACAGCATTAAGACAATTCTTGCAAGTCGAGGAGTTTTTATAACTCCGTGATTTTCTTCTTTTAAAAACTACTTACAGTTCTGTCTTAAATCTGAATATTCCCAATGCAAACCACTCACAGAGCCAGAAAAAAGCAAAGGCATATAGAATATCACAATAACTCTAATTAGCCCGGATCCTAGGTCTAAGCAAATTTTACTTCTAGAGATATATAAAGGTCTTTGAAATTTGGGGCTATGTAATGAATACTTTTCTATCTCCAACAGAGAAACAGTTTCTGATGAAGTTAATGTATTCAGTTTCATTGTGCAATTCCCTTCCTCCTCTTTGCCCTTTTCTTTTATTCATATAATTGGAAAACAAACTAATACAACCAAAAATACTTTGGGAATTGGACTGAAAAAGAAATGTGTCTCTCCTTACTAATGTTCTCATAGTGGAAAGAAATGCTTAAAAGTGTACTTTTTTAAAAAGGGGGGATGAATTTGCATAGAATAGCAAATGTTGATCTAAATATATACATGGGCAAGTAGTTGTTTTTGTACAATCAAATCCTTTTAAAGAAATAATAATTGAGAAAATTTCTAGGTTAACTCAGTACAATTAAGGCTGGATCAACCCTCTGAAGCTGAAAAAGAGAAAAACAATATAATGTTTTATATAATATAATAATAATATTGAATCAGGGTAAAAGAGTAAAAGCACAAAAGAAGAAATGTATATATACACCAAAAAAATTTAATTGGTAGGTTTAGAAGCAATAAAAGAAAAACGAATTCCAATTATTACATAATGTTAGCCAACGCAAATCAAATAAAATATTAACAGTTTACAGGACTCTCTAAGGTTCTAAGTTGTGGTTTCCTCACTTCTCATTCTGAAGTTTAATAAATTATTAGTTGATCAGAAAAAGTTGTCTCTTGCCATCTGCAATACTAAATTAGTATTTCAAAGAGATGCATTTTACACAAAAGGTGGGGAACTCAAGGATTCCAACATTAATAACAAGGTTCAGTACTATGTAAATGTAGATGATGGTTAACTTTCATCTTATTTGTAAAAAGACAGTAAGTAGTTTATCTCCTAACCCCTTCCAACCTCAGTATAGTTGGACCATGGATGGAACAAAGACCAGGAGGAGAAGACCACAGTTAGGCCATACTTTCAAGCTGGAAGTTCATCTACTCAGAGGTTATACATGAAGTAGTATTTTTAAAAGTCATTTTATCTTACAGCAGCTGCTTGGCTTTGAGTCAGTGTCCTCCACTTGCCTATTTCTTTTTTTTTTTTTTTTAACATACAATGTATTATTTGTTTCAGGGGTTCAGGACTGGGATTCATCAATCTTACACAACTCACAGCGCTCACCATAGCAGATACCTCCCCCCCATGTCCATCCCCCAGCCACCCCATCCCTCGCACCCCCTTCTACTCCAGCAACCCTCAGTTTGTTTCCTGAGATTAAGAGTCTCTTATGGTTTGTCTCCCTCTCTGGTTTCATCCTATTTCATTTTTCCCTCTCTTCCCCTATGATCCTCTGTCTTGTTTCTCAAATTCCACTTATCAGCAAGATCATATAACACTTGTCTATTTCTGAGTAGCACTGTGGTCTCCAAATCAGAGATGGATTGGGATTTTATTTTACAAGAGCTGGTTTTAAATCAGTAGACTCCTCACCTTGTTACACCCCGTGGGTGATATAGCAAAAAGGGCATCTGGCAAAGACTTAAGAGATTTGGGGACTGAGTCAGATCCTATCCAGGTGAACCAAGAGAGAGAGGACACAGGGAGACATAAAAGTGAGGGGGTTAGGTCAGGGTCCTGTTGATTCTGGAGGAGGGATGACAGGTCATGGCACGGACAGACACTGTCAGCAGATGCACAGGTCAAAACTAAGTTTTAGGGAAACACTGCCAAGTGGATCCTCCAGTGTAGAAGGGGAAGGAGGAAGTGTGGAAGAGGGAAAGGGTAAGCCAGGCTTTCTGTAAGGCCAACTGATGTTATCCTTGACCCCTGTTTGTATATCACGACCCATATATCACCAGGAGGAAAGTCCTGTTGGCTTGACTTCCAAGAACAGATTCAGAATTGATCATTTCCTACTCCCTCCACTGCTACCACCCAGTCTCTACCTTCCTTTGTCTGGATTCCTGCAACAGTCTCCACTGTATACTTTTCTGAAAACAGCATCCTGAGAGATCATTTTAAAATGTAAATTAGGTTAGGCCACTCCCTTAGTCCAATCTTCAAAGGCCCTCGCATTTCATTCAGAGTAAAAGGGCCCTCACCACCGGGCCCCTGACTGCCCCCATTCCTAAAACCAGGCCAGCCTCCTTTCCTCAAGCATCACACACGCTCACCACCTGTACATGTGCACTTACTTTCCTCTCTACCAGGGATGCTCTTCTCCCTGATCTCAGCTCCCCCTTGAGCTCTTTGTCCAAATGCCATCTTCTCAACGGAGGCCTCCTCTGGCCAACTTACGGTAAGAGGTAATTCTCAACACCCCTCCCCTAATCACTTCCCATCCTTTCCCTGATTTATTGACTCCACAATATACTCATTTTGCCAATTTGTTATTTCAACTGGAATGTAACTTTTTTTTTTTTAAAAGATTTTATTTATTTATTTGACACAGAGAGAGAGATTACAAGTAGGCAGAGAGACAGGGAGAGGAGGAAGCAGGCTACCTGCTGAGCAGAGAGCCCCATGCGGGCCTCGATCCCAGGACGCTGGGATCATGACCTGAGCCGAAAGCAGAGGCTTTAACCTACTGAGCCACCCAGGCGCCCGGAATGTAACTTTTTGAGAGCCAAGTATTCTTTCTAACTTGTTCACTGTAACAGTATGAATAATAATGCAGGTTTTAGTAAATGTTCACCAAAGAAAATTATCTAAATCCTGTCTCTACTACTTATTAGCTGTACATGTAGTACACTTAGATAAAAAAATTTCATCTGATATAATAAAAAGTTACTTTATCTTCAAGACCCTGAGAAGCGATACCTCTCAAATATGACAATGGAATATCATATACTAGCACAATCAGTATCCCTTACCTAATTTTTTTGGGGGTGTGGGGTATATGGCAGAAGCTGACAATCTATGTGGGAATAAGAAGTCCTGTATCCCCTTGTGCATGTAAACATTAAATATATCCATGAGGGACCACTGATTAATCTATTCAATGAATAAACAGACACCGAGAACCTATTATGTGTCAGACATTTTTTCTAAATATTTGAGATACATTAGAAAACAAAAACAACCAATATCCTTGCCTTCTTAGTGCTTACATTCTAGTGGAGACTGCAACAATAAACAATCCATATAGTAAATAACGAAGGATGGAGAATGTCAGAGCGTGATTAAGTGCTCGGGCAGGGAGGGAAGAAAGTGGAGCAGGCTAGGGGGTGGGGGGTAGGGGAGGGGCGGTGTGCTGGAGCAGGAGAGGGCCCAGTTGTCCCCCTGGAGAGGGTGAGAGCTGGGCGAAGTGTCTAAGGAGAACTACACAGAAGAGTCAAAAAACAAACTGCAAATCTACAAAAAATGGAAAGGTCTAGAAAAAGAAACACAGGGGCAGAAGCAACCACATCAATGGCTTCCCAGGCAAAGCAGGAGCGGGAATTGACTTCAGAGGGGCAGGAGGAGATCTGGGGAATTAAAGGAATGATCTTAGGGCTGGATGCTGGTGATGTCTGCAGTAATGCATACACTTACTAAAACTCACCGAATTGTACACTTGAAATGGGTGGATTTTAGCATTTGTAAGTTTTATCTTAGTAAAAGTATTGAAAAGAGAGAGGGGGAATAAAAGAAGTAACATTAGAAAGTATAAAATAAAACAAAGCAGAAAAATAAGCTTGTAGAAGACTCGGAAATTTTAATTAGGAAACCGTAAAAGCAGTTTCTGGTATTCCTTCATCTGTACATCAAACCAGATGCATGATTATAATTTTATGTGGTATCTTGAATCCAGGATATATAAAACCCCACAATGGATAATTCTATGTGTCAATCTGGGTAGGCTATAGTGCCCAGTTATTCAATCAAACATGACTCTAGGTGTTGCTGTGGAGGTATGTGGCAGATGTGGTTAACGTCTCGATGAACCAACTCTAAGTAAAGGAGACTATCCTTCACAATGTGAGCCTCATCTAACTGGATGTCAGGTCTTCTGCACGAAACAGAGGTTCCCCCAGATGGAGCTCAGAGTAGCTATAAAATTAGTAAGAGAACCATACAAATAATATAAACGACAACTTTATAAAGTTGAGATCCATGTTGCTGTGAGAGCAAAAACTATAAATTCCACAAGGGGCACAAATTGTGTCTTCTTTTTTGTCACGGTGTATGGCCAGCATCTAGCATAAAACCTGGGTTATACTAGGGGCTCTGTAATCTCTTTGGATATAAATGAATGAGCTTAGATTCAGTTTTATAACAGAAAAGATAAATGAAACCTTCAAGGTGTGTTTGGAAGGAAAGTCCTTCTTGAGAGCAGCTACCCCTTTCCAGGAAGACTGGCCCTGGAACTTTCTTACCTCTTCTCTTTAGCCCACAGCTCCTTCTCCTTTCAAATGAAACCAACGGGGTAATAATAATAATAATAATAATAATAATAATAATAATAATACCAACCCTGAAAAAATTTAGAAATTTACAAATCCTTCTATTCTCTCATGACCATTGGCTCTGGCCTGAATCAGAAAGCCTATTACCAGATAAACAGTCAATAAATAAATTTACTTTGATTATTAAAATTAACAAAGTCTTATCAAAAGTAATTCCAGTTGGGTGGTAGAGGAAAAAAAATTAAAGGAACCAAAATAACTTGCTGAGGAAAGATCCCAAATAAATAATCTCTTTCTTTTTCTGTTTATTCCCAAGAAAGAACAAGACAAAAGAAATCCTGGTGCTTAAACATCTGATCACGAGTGTTCCAGAGGAGAACTAAGACCTTTGCTGGGATTAGCAGGGCACAGGCATGGAGAGATAAAGCTCCACGCTGGTAGGAAAGAGCCGCAAAGAATCGAAGCTACATGACCGGGACTTTACCTCAAAAGAAACAAAGCAGGTACATGTTCCGAAGTCTGTCATTGAGTACATGAGGCCAGCAAGCCTTTAGTTAAGGCTTTCACCGAGTAAGAAAGCAATTTGTTTTTCTACCAAGGAGGAAGGACTGCTTCGATTTGTGGAGAAGTTGGTCAGATACTTTAGATGAGCACGTGGTCTGAAATCTCAAATCTTCCTTGGAAGGGGCTGTTCTTGAGGAGTTTAATAAAGATTCCACGTGGATTGGAAAGGGAGTCAGCACTTAGCATCCCCTGGAATCAGACCCTGAGTTTAACAGGTTACGCTGTAACGTTCACACCATTATTTAAAACTCGACTGCCTTTCAATGGATAAAGAAGATAAATTACTAAAATAATCTATCAACTAAGTGAAGCCATGATCCCAAGCCAGGAGTATGTTTCCAAGCTCATATTTTAGAACAAGTCAATTTTCTTTCCACTCTACTAATGTTTCTTAAGATGTTTTTATTACATCTACAACTAACTTTAAATTCTCCAGTACCGACAACAGGAAGCTGTGTGTGTGTGTGTGTGTGTGTGTGTGTGTGTGTGTGACTTACAATCTAGAGACAGCTAGCATTCTACTCTGAGAGCCACATGCCAGAGGCAGTCATGAGCAGCCATTCCAGAGACAGCTACTTAGGATTTCTGCTCTCTGTTCCTCTAATCAACTTACTAAATGCCAAACTGGGTTTTCTTTGGTGAAATGAGTGCTTTGTTAATCAGCATAAATGTTAGATAAATGTTAGGAAAGATATCTCCGTGGTGAAATTAAAGATATAAAGGATATGTAGTTTGACAAAACATGTTTTAGAGACACCCACGACCTGTGTGTAGACAGTATAAGACAAGTGAGGCTGGTGACCTGAAGCCTTGCACATGGTTCTGGAGTATCGATCACTTAGTGACCCCGCGCCAGCCATCAGCTTAGGAAACTTTCTGTTGCTTGGCACTGGCGGAGTGTAGCTGAATCCTGCTTCTAAAATACTGTGAAAGCTGCCCAAAGAGAACATTTTATTCAAGGTATAGCAAGTCAGAGAGCTACGACTTCACTGAGCATGCAGAAGAATCTATATTAACTGCATTGTGCCTACTTGCTAATAAAAATGTTCATTTAATAAATGTCTGTATGTGCACCAGACCTTGGCCTGTGACTTCCTTTTACTGCTTCATGGTGGCTAAGCTGCACGACAGTAGCTAATTCTCACTTATCTCACTTTTCAGTGACTGACGTCTTTCAGAAGAATCTGAAAGATGTGCATGCAAATTGGCTCAGGTTGATCTATAATTCTGTTCCTCAGATCATTTGTGCCAGAATAACTTGAAGCTTAGAATTCTTTCTTTTCCCAGCATTCTTCATTGAGTTCTAGGAGTGGGGGCTGAGAATTCTGAAATATAACAAGCTTCCCTAGTGATTCTCATATATTTCAAGAATTTAGCTAATGAAGATATAACCAAAGAAGCATCATGATCATCTGCTGTCAGCATTTCCCAATGGCAGACCAAAGACCCAAGAGGGAGAGAATATACTCCTAACCACTGGGTCTGGAGACCAAAATCTGTAAAGCAATAGTAAATAGCACACTATGAAGACTTCATATCCCATTCACTCTGTGCCTTAAATTTGTTGGTCATAGCTGTGAGGCTATCCATGTAGATGGAAATAGACCAAAACTCGCCTTAGGCATTCAGCATGTTCATCGATGGCCAAAGATATTCCGCTGCCATTTGGATGGATAGGGATCATCAACAGCTTTCCAACCGACTACTGTGATCCATTTTCTATGACGACAATGAAAACTATTGGCCAAAAACCCATCGTATTAAATATGCCTTTGCAGGAAAACCAGTTGGGCTACTGGGCTACTTTTTCTCACATCAATAAGCCCCAGTTTATTCACTTACAAGACATCTCGTCTGACTTTCACCCAACTCATCAAATATTTATTGAGAGCCTTTTTAGAAACATGTAGTTTTTAACTTCCAATGAACACAGTGTAAGATTTAAGACAGAGAGGTCTAGCTCAGGTCTTTGGTCTCTGAGCTATTAGTCATTGTGTCATGATATATACCAAGACACACCCTGACACAAGAGTCAGAGGTCTTGAGTTCAGCTGATGGCTACAAACTCAGTGGCAAGTCAGTAAAGTTCTGTGGGCTTTGATTTCTCCTTTTAAACAACTGGGAGTAAAATGTTTGCCCTTGCCTGCTTTTCTGAATTTACTAATTCATTCATATTTATTGGTTATTTATATTCCAGGAAGGACCACAGTAGATACATCAGGGAAAAAGATACACAAGATGACTGCTCTCAAATAGGCTTATTCTAATAATTAGAAATATATATAAATATACTGATGTATAAAAACTTAAACAAATAAACGTGAATATTAATAATTATATTTTGAGAAGTAGATATGTGTACACATTTGTTTTTTAAATTTTAATAAAACTTTTCCTAAGAATGCAATATATTTTTTAGATCTTATATTCTGTGATTTAGGATGAGGAACCAAAAATGTACTGAAAGATATATTGATTTAAACAACACACTTAGTAATTTAATAAAAAGTTGTCCCTATATTTCATTAATGATAAAAGAAATTCTGGCAGGATACACTTTTCAAATTAAAATAAAATATGTCCAGGTCCATGCTACAGCACTTTTTCACATATAGTAGAATTTATTGTTTTAAGAGAATCTTCCTTTTTCACTAATTTTTTCATTACTTAAGAGCCAAGTATAAGTGATAAGATGGCTTTCCTATAAGGCAACCTGTGGTAGGTAGCCTAGAAGATGTTCTCAATGCATGTCTCCTCATGTAATCCCTTTCATTTAAGTGTGGTCTGGATTTAATGACTCGCTTCTACCAAACTGTGTATAACTGAAGGGATGGGATGTCATTTCCAAGACTAGACTATAGAAAACTTCAGCTTCCATCTTGGAAACTTTCTCTCTCATTGACTGATTTCCCCTCCTCTCTGCTCCTCTCCCTTGACCTCCCTCAGCCTAATCACCTATGAGAGAGGTGGCCTGAAGAAGACAGGCCTAGGAAATCAGAGTCACATGGAGGAGAATCGAGGCACTACAGACAAGAAGCAGCACCAACTGTCAACCTAGTGAGTGCCCCTTCCTGGAAACATACCCTCTAGCTCATCCAAGGCTACAAATAATGCCATTACAGTCAAGTGCTTAAGCATAATAACCTCATGAGGGACCTTGAGTCAGAACCAGAATTCCTGAATTCATGATCTAGAATAACTGTGAGACAGGGAGGCCTGGCTGGCTCACATGGTGAGCATGTGACTCTTGATCTTGGAGTCATGAGTTCAAGCCCCATGTTGGGTGGGGAGCCTACTCAAAAACAAAAACAAAAACAAAAAAATTAGGACTAGGATAACTGTGAGGCAATGTTTGTTGTTCTAAGCCACTAAGGTTTGGAGTAATTAATGAGTAATTAATTACACAGCAATAGGTGATCCAAGAATCTGACTCTTGAGGATAGTATTATGAGAATGAATGGAATCAGAATCTTAAGCTTTATGCTCTGAATATTTGAATTAAACTAGAAGAATATAGTGACATCACAAGAATACCTTTATCATAAAGAAGCATAAAATTGCCACTCTTTTTAGCTCACAGAATAAGAGTTTGGTGTTTTCAGAGATCTGCTGAGTCTACTGAATCAAATATAAACACTTCATAATCAAACTTCACCGAAATTGTTTTAGCAATGTACTAGTTAGCCAATGAAACAAAATGGTAGTTTTACCTCCAAAAAAGTACTTCTCGCCAGTTTTAACTTGAAGAGGACTATTAGTTCGAACAGCTGAAGCCTCGTCTCCATCGATGGTGAGAATGGCAAAATTTTCCTTAGCTAGGAAACGAACCTCGTGCCACTGTCCGTCATTCAACCCAGAACCTGTTAAGAAAAAAGTCAATTTATTTTCTAAAGATGGTACAGTTTAAAACAATTTTCAATACCAACAAGGTCAGAAATTTTTTGGTAAAAATTAGTATATTTTCATCTAGAAAAATTCAGTGCTACTTGCAATTGATACCATGTTTCTTTAATATCATAAGTGGTTCTATCCCCCATTAGACAGATAAGGCATAACAGAACCCAATAAAGTAAGGGAATAATCATTAATGTGCCATTGGCATACCTGGGAAAATGAATGGAGTGAATAAAGCTGTTTGGGAGGAAATGATGAACGACTTTAATTTAATTACTTATTTTATGATTAGGTTTACTAGAAGTCACTCTCCAATAACAAAATGGATTTATGACTTTTATCTAACATCTCTGTTTTTAAGAACTTTTTTTATACTATTATTTTCTCTCAATAACCATGTCTGGCAAATATATACAGTTTGCAGAAATTAAGAACTAATGTGCTAATTAACCACTCATAACCAGAGGAAATAATACCAGGGTTATCTGATCACTTTTAGATAAGATATCTTTATAATGAATTAGGCTATATTTAAACATATAAACCAACAAAAATAAATCAACAGCTCCCACTCCTAACAACTACATTTCACTGTGGCTTAGTACAAAGATCTTTGGAAACAAAAATTCTTTTAAATTCTCCATTAGACAGATAATAACAAAGTTTTTGTTTAGTTTGTGTTCGTTTTGTAAAGAATAGAAAATTAAGGAGCAAACAAAGGAGATCAGCCATTAAACATAAGAACCTGGACAGAGTTTAAGAAACACTGAGAGAGAGAAGTCTAAGAGGCTCAGAGTGGCTTTCTTTGAACTTACAGAGGCCTATTCTATGGCAAAGGGAAGGGATTTTGTTCCAGGCCAGACAGAATAATTTAGATTCCACAGGTTACTTAAAGTTACTCGAAATTACTTGAAGATACACTCCAGATTCACAAATGAAAGAGAAGCCTAGCAAGTAAAGGTAGCTAAAAATGAAATGAGAGCAAGTCAGTGAAGCACAGATGATGCCCAAGGCTCTGATCAGAGGTCTGCAAATCAGTCCATAGGGCAAACCTGGCCTGCTCCCGTCTGTTCCTGTATGGCCTGAGAGCTAAAAGTAGTTCTCACATCTTTAACTAGCTGAAAATACATAATAATCACCATCATCATCATCATCATCAATTACATATGAAAATTATACAAAATTGAAATTTTAGTGCCCACCATAAAGTTCTGCTTACATACTGTCTTGCTCTATAAAGCCAGAGTCAAGTAGTTGTTACAGAGACTTGTTATCAGTCACAAAGCCTAAACTATTTACTGTGTGGTCGTTTGCTGAAAAAGCATAAACTTTTGGTTGACTGATACTATTAAACAGAAATACTCTCTTAACAACAACAACAAAAAATTAAAGCCTGTTGGAGCTGATAAGACTGTCACAAATATGGAGTATTTACTGGTGTTACACTGGTAAACAGCATTATAAATAACTACACCTCAGGTAATTTTTTTTAGGATTTTCAAATTTTAATTTAGAACTACATACTTAGCACATTTTATTTCAATGGAGGAAAACAGAAACTCCCTGTTCTTAAAGTAATTAATACTGAATAACCTCCAAGTTACAAAATGTATAATATATATGCACAATTTTGTACTGTGAAATTACTATGTAAATGTAAAGTCTTATTCTAAAATTAAAATCAGTTAGCTGTCAGACAAGTAGTAGTGCTTACTGAAATATTTCCTTCTTAAGTAGGTTACATCAGGGTTCTCCCACAGAACAGAGGCACAGAAGACTGTAATCTTCGCCGTTTTTTTGTAGAGTATAAAACTGGGTTTAGTGTTGATTAAGCATAGAAGTGCGTGGTTTGGGGTTCTGCCTTTATAATGTGACGGGCCCTGCTCTGAAATGCAATTTCGGTGCATGGATCCCAAGGACATCAATGTTAGAAATGTTCAATCTCAAAATCTAATTCGACATAATCACACATCCAGAAAAGGTCACTTATAAAACACCATCAGCTGACAGTTCTTTCTGTTCTAAACAGTAGACTAGAATGCCTTTCTAAAAATTCCTGTGAACATTTCTCCATCATACAATTAATTTACAAACGAACATCATCAGCTTAATTGTTCATGGCAAAAAGGTCTATTATTCCAATCAGATAAAAATAAAAAGGTTACTTAATTTTTTTCAAGAAACTTAATTACTAGAGAAGCTAAAACTCAGATAAAAGCAGGCTTGTTGATAGTAACCACTGCTGCAGCTGAGCTTAAACTGTGATTCCTATTCATTTTAATTCCAATTATTATTTTGTACTTTTAATCTTTAAGAGGTATGCCCTAGCAATCTATGATAGGAACAGGCTCCCAGATACAATAAAGTTCAATTCTTCAACGGGGAAAGAATGATCCACTTGCTCAAAAGAAAATACACTACTTTTTAAAAAATTTCTTCATCCATATGTTATGAAAAATAATAGCAGGCAGTCTTTTTCTAGAGGAGAGTCTAACTGCATTATCTCTGTACATGGATGTATTTAAAGATACAGTGTTCTAAGCTCTACATGCCACTCACTCCGATAAGTCCTTGCATTTGATTCATTTATAATTCACACTAAATGTTTCAGGAATTATTGCCTCAAATAAATAGGTGAGAAAACTGAATCTAATGAAGTTTAAGCATCGCATAGTTAATCAATGGCAGAAGTTAGAATTGAAAAGCAGGTATGTCTGGTTGCAGAAGCTCAATTCTTACAAACAAGAAACAAAAACAAACCAGACAACAACAAAACATGTTATATAACTTCTGTGCATCCACGATCAGAGTTCACTTACATCGTGTGCGTGCACACATGCGCGCTTGTACATATAAACACAGACACACATAGATTTCCATTGCCACCACACCTGGACAGAGCTCAATTTCTGGGATGTCCTTGTCTCAGGTAGCATTAGGATGGTAAATACCTGACACACCATCCAGTTTCATTTGCTTTCAGCATTTGGACTATCAGATTTTTGTGGTATTGGAATATCCCCATGCTACATGTCTTTTAGTATTTTCTTACATCAATAGTTTCCCCTTACAATTGTAATTAAAATTGAAATTTTATATTGAAAGTATGAGAATCAAGATCTAGCATTTTCTCTAAAGCACATTAGAATAAGTCCATGAGTATTCATTTAAATCATTTTCATACTGTATGAAACTCTGAACAAAGACAACTTTGTGTTCACTTTTTTTACACAAGGACTAAAATTTAAAATATATATATATGTGACCTCTCCTGCAAAGTTGCTCCCAATTTGTTTTGCCTTTTTCATTTTCTGGACCATCTATTACTTGGAGGGTATGGTACAGAATTAGTTTTGCTTCAGAAAATCTATAAGGAATAGCATCTTTACGGTGTTTTTAAAAAAGTAAAAATTTTGTTTAGCAAATTTTAATTCATATGAAAGTGAAAACTGATTAAATTTAAGAGTTTTTGGAATTCAATATTTGAAATTCACTCAGAATACCACAATTGAACAGACCATTGCTATAAGATAGGCACTTAAAATAAATGTCAATACATTTATTCAGAAAAAAATAGTATCATCATCATCTCAAGTTTTATTAGAAATTTGTGAGTCACAGGGGCACCTGGGTGGCTAAGTTGGTTAAACGTCTGCCTTCGGCTCAGGTCATGATCCCAGGGTCCAGGGATCAAGCTCCACACTGGGATTCCCTGCTCGGCTGGTGGGGGGGGGCAGTATCTGCTGCTTCCCTTCCCCCCCTCCCTGTTTGTGTTCTCTTGCTCACTCACTTGCTCGCTCTCTCTCAAATACATGCATAAAATCTTAAAGAAAAAAGAAGAAATTTGTGAGTCATAAATAACAACACATAAACAGGATGAAAGCAACACTTTTTGGTCGCTGTTAAAGACATGGTATTCCTCCACTGACTGTTCTAGAGCCAATGAATCTCCCACAAAACAGACACTCACCAGGGACCCATACTCCTGGAAGTGGGGGGTCTTGGTGGCTGCACGGTGGCTCGGTACCAGACCAAAAAAGAAGGATGCTAGTTTCTGATACTTAGAAAAGACCTCCATGTGTCATCTGGCTAGCACTTCCTGAGATCCTCGTATGTGTTGGGCACTGTGGACACACACTGTATTGATGGTGTGTTGACTCTTCCCGACAGCAAGCAGCAAGACAGCAGGATGGGAAACAGTGTGAGCATGGAGAGGACTGGATCCAGAGCTAGGCTGCCTGCCTTTGCTCTGTCCCTTGCCAACCTGGGCACTTTACTTAACCACTCCACGCCTCAAGCTTGCCGGAAATGAAAATAACACTATCCGCTTCATAGATTATTCTTGAGGAGTAGATTAAATATTATTTCTATAGCATTAAAACAGACCCTGGCACCCAGGAAGCAGTATATTTATATCCATATCATTATGTCAAAAAAATTTTTTTAAGTTTTGATTAGTCTCATTTTATAGAGAAGGAAGCTAAGCCTTAAATTTATTATTTTTTTGGGGGGGAGTTATGATTACAAATATTGGTATAGTTATAAGTAAGCTCTCTAAACAAGACAGTAATAAGGTGAAGTCTTAAAACATGGAATCATAAACATACACATAGAGACAACTGGAAAAAAAAAAAAGTGTAACCTAGCATGATGCTAATGGGCAGCTGGGGCTTAGAAAAATAACGTCCAGTGTCCAGGGACAGCATCAGACATGGAAAAAAAATCCTGTGTTCAAGCACCTCAGAGGTGATGACGATCTGTTCTGAAAAAATATGTGAGATGATTCACAGTTATGACAAGGACACTGATGATAAAGCTGCATGTGAAGAAATGAGAGCAAAATTATTTTCAAAAAGGGTGGACAATACACTTCCTAAATTATTTATGTATGTAACTTTAAAAACACATAATTATGTAAATATTATACATATATTTACTTACTGAACTCAAAGTTTTTACATGCAAGTTAGTTAAAAGGTACTCCTAATTATCTCGCTGGAAAAATGCGGGACTGCCCCATATTTGTGGTCATATTCTGCTCAGGCACACATATACCGTGCCCTCTATGAGACTGAGGAAGGATTTAGAGCCCCGGAGCGTCTCACTTACAGACTCCTCCTCAGAAGGGCAGATTGCATAATGGACAGGGCCGGGATTCGGACGTCAGACCATCTGGGTGAAAACCTCATTTCTGCTCACCGAATAGCCAGACCTTCAGCAATTCAGCCTGTCTCAGTTCTCTGACCTAGCAAATGGGACTAATAAAAGTATCCACCTCATAGGGTGCTTGTGACGATTACATGTAAATATGTTATCATTTAGAGAAGTGCTTGACACATAGCTAGCTCCCAGTCACTCCTGTTTCTTATAAGGTCAGTGAGCTCTCTAAATATCAACTTGAGTTGTTGTTTAATTCTATAAGCATTAACTATTATAAAATGATTAAAAATTGGTTTTGTTTATGAACAAATCTCCTCCTCCCCATATAAATTCAATCATGCAATATCAGTGGTGAGGAATTTGGGGATTTGGCAGGGTAGCTGATTCTATCTCTTGTTAATATCAGGGTCAACAATTTTTAAGCTAATTTAAGCCAACTTTGAGCTATACACTAAGTCAGTCTTATTCTTTCATAGTTAAGGTCTGTTCTATCCTCCCCAAATTGTATATGTGTGTGTTGTGTGTGTGTGTGTGTTTTAATTAGATTATTCAATAGACATGGTTTTAAAATAAAATGATACTAGTTGGCTGAATGCTTGTGAAGTATTTCCATAAATTAAATATAATTCTAAGCAAGGGCTTCCCATGGTGACTAATTTTGAGAAGACTAATACAAACGGAAGTACAAATTTTCCAAAGTATTTGTGCTTTAAAAATATGCCATTTTGATGTAATCTTATACTTAATTGTTATTTGATATTATTTTATAATAGATACCTCCAGTTATTAATTCATAACACTCAAAACTTTTCAAGTGTATATTCTAAAAGGAAACATATTTTGACAAAGAGAGTTTTTAACTTAAAACCAACATCTTTGAAACCACATTCCAGCTTCTGGTCTTATTTTTTTTCATAATTAAATTGTTTTATAATATTTTCACTTACATATGTCTAACTTATAATTGTTAGAAAACCTTGTTTTGTATGCAAATGTAACATGTTAACGAAGCATATTCTATCTAGGCTGTCTTTCAAATGGTATTATTTTTTAAAGTAAGGCTCTTGAGGTGGTTGCACTGATAGAACAAGAAGAAACAGATGTTTCTCTTATTAGAGTCAAGAAAAAGAGACTAGTTTAATGAATATTGAAAAAAAGAAAGTATTTAAAATATAGTGGCAAACCAAAATGCAACATCTGTTTGAAAATGCTTCAAATACAATTACAATGACTGGAATTTCAAGTCTTTTGCTCAGTATTCAATCTTGAGAGAAAAATTTCCTAGAATATGAATCCATCTTTAGGCAGTTACAGTGTTCTGATGTGCTACTGACAGATCTCAAAAGTTATCACTTATCCATTTATGTAATAAAAAGAAAAAAAGAAATCTATCTCATTATAAATACACCATGCACTATTTCTTGTATTATCTATAAATTCCTTATCATAAGGAGCTTGATCTCATTTAATCTTGCTCATTTTTATGTCCCAATACAAACCATATTACAGATATGTGGTCACTTGTGGTCACACAGAACATGTAATAAGGTGCTTGGGCAGGCAAAAAAATTCTTTTATTTCTGTTAGCTGAAGAAACTGCCAAATATTTTCCTCTATAGGTACAGACAAAAAGTCACTTTGAAATATGTTTTTGTCTTAAAAGAGCCACTTGAATGGAATCTTTATGATAAATACATAGATGAAAGCATATTGCATGACATTTTTTATTACTGTGTTGCTAGTCATCAGAGAAATTAAAACCATATTGATATATAATTTTCCACCCACTTCAGGGGCTCAAAACTAAAAGAACTAGCTAAAATCAGGATCAGTCTGAACTCATACACTTTTGGTGAGATGTAAAATTGAATAACCACTTTGAAAAATTATTTGGCAGCTCAGTTTTGTTTTTTTCTTTAATAAAATTAAACATATGTTAATCCTATCACCCCACAATTCCCCTCCTAAATATTTACTCACCCTAATCAAAATATATATTGCAAAAACCTTTGCACAGGAATGTTTTAGCAGCTTTATTTATTATAGGCCTAAAATGAACAGGCCTAAACACAGTGTACATTCATACAAAAAAATATTGCTAAGTAATAAAAAGAGAATGAAGTAGTGGTACAAACAACAATTTTTGCCAGAAAGAATGTAGACACAAAAAGTAACAATGAATGAATCCTTACATACAACATTCCTGAAAAGTAAAACCAACCTTTGGTGATAAAAATCAGGCCAGCAGTTAGGTTGTCTATGAGAGAGAGGGACAGGTGGGAACAGACAGGGGAGTGGCAGAAGGAAACTCTCTGAAAACTCTCGGAGGTGATGAATGTTTCAACCTTGTACTGAAGGCTGGGCGTGTTGCATATGTGTATTTATCAGAGTCCACTGAACTGTACATTGAAGATCTGTGTATTTCACACACAGTTGATTCTCATTCATGGAGTTTGTATTTGTGAGAACACCTACTCGCTAACATTTATTTGTAACCCCAAGATGATACATGTACTTTCAGGGTCATTCCTTGCCTTGAGCATGCATAGATTGGGTGAAAATTTGAGCCATTTGGCACAAGTTCCCAGCTGAAGTCAAAAAGACAGCACACTGCCTCCTTGGTTCAGCTCTCATCCTGTTACCAGGTCTTCTTTCCACTGCATATTTAATAACATGTTTCTCCCATTTTTGTGTTTTTTGTTGAGTTTGCTGTTTAAAATGGTCCCAGATGGTAAAATATGTGATGAGGATGAAAGAATACACTTATCATGATAAGCACTGAGTACTGTATAAAATTATTGAATCACTATATTGTACACACACACACAAATCCACCAATCAATAAAAATAAAAAGGTCCCCAAATGCAGTGCTGAAGTGCTATTTAGTGTTCCTAACTTCAAGAAAGCTGTGATGTGTCTTATAGGGAAAAAAGATGTATGTTAGATAAGCTTCTTTCAGGTACAGGTTATAACGCTGGGGGCTGTGAGTTCCACGTTAGTGAATCAAGTGTATGTATTAAACAAGAGAACTTTATTTTTTGCCGTGTGTAGACTTTTTTTTTTTCCCCCAGGGGTACAGGTCTATGAATCATCAGGCTTACACCTTTCACAGCACTCGCCATAGCACAAACCCTCCCCCCAAACAAGAGAACTTTAAACAGAAATACAGGAAAAGCAAGGTTCCGTACTGATCAGTTGAAGTCAATGTTGTGACCAGAGGCCTGCAGGAACCAAACGCTATATTTCTTGTAGGAGCAATAGTTCAATATTCACTAATTCAGTGTTTGCAATGACTACAGAGAACGTAACTATCACGAATAATAAAAACTGTACATAATTTTTACTTCAAAAATATGAAAAACATTTTTAAAAGAATTGAAGTAATAGTGATACTTATTTTTAAATTCAACTGAATTTTATTTGACTGTCTTTTGCTTTTTCTGAATTACCAATGAGAAACCCAACGTATAACATGCCATTAGCTGCTATTAAATAAATAAAACCCAAATAGACTCTGTATTATTATGTTAAGCTTTTAGAGGCCAATATTTTAGGGTTACTCCAGGACTACATTTTCATATAAAAATCTCTAATAATTGTCTTAACCATTGCTGATTCCCAGCCAAAAGTCAAATACCACTGTACTTCAAAATCTCTTACTCAAAGCTTTATGATTATTCTATGGTCACTTTTCTCTTGAGATAATCTTCCAAAGAACCTAACTTTAGTAGGAATATGGTTAAGTAAATACTTGACTTCAAAAAACCTAATCAATCCAGGACTCTAGTTTATGTACTAAATCTGAAAGATTCATTCATTCAGTCATTCATTCATTTCAGTATTTGATCCTGCCCTGAATATAAAATCCAATACAAGTTACACTGAAGAAGTTATTGCTAATTTCAAAGAGGGTTTCAATTCATAACATTTCTGATTAACGTACATATAGAGATAACACCAAAGATATAGTGTGATTCTGCACTGAAGAGTCTGGATGTCACTCACACATGGATCCAAATGCCAACTACACTGTTTGATTTATCCATAAATATATACAGTACCTACTATCTCCCAGGACTATGTTAGCTTTGGAGATACACAGGTAAGTAAGTCAGAAGTGGTCTCTGCTGTAGAAAAATCTAGCTATTTTATTTTGAGGCAATTACTAAGCCTCTCTGCAACTTGGTTCCCTCACTTTTAGAGGAAGATGTAGTACTATGTCAGAAAGCTGTTATAAATAATTCATGAGCCACAGTGTGTGTGAGTCACGTGATACTATCAATAGCTAGTAGCAGTTTCTATTTTATCATTGTTATTTTTGTTATATATGTACAAGGACAAATACATGCATGTATAAAGAGAAAGTACTTCCAAGGTTTTACAAAAGGGATATATCACATTTTGTGGGTTATATGTGTATCTGCATAGAGCAGATAAAGACAATATTGAGGAATGGCATCTTACATGAGATTTGCATCATAAATAAAGGGTTTTTATAGATGTTTTCATCTACAAAACAAGATGTGCTAAAGAAAACATAGAAACTCAAAAAAGTATACTGGAGAGAAAAAAGATTCATATCGCTAAGAGACATCACACTTAATATCTGGTGTATTTTATTCTACTTTTTACCATGAAAACTGCCTTGTAGATTACTTTGATGCTATAGTCGAAGAATGGAGAAAAGTATAAAAGGGACAAAAAGCAACAGTCCTTTCCTCAATTCTCAGATTTCCTTTGATGGGGGGAAATTTGGCAGATCTGTCTTCTCAGCCCAACTTTTCAGAATTTAAGGAGAATAACATGGAGATGTACCCTCACCCGCTCAAGCTCTCCTAGAGTTCCACTCCCAAGAGTTACGCTCATTCTTTCACTCATTTATAGTTCTCCTGCTGCGTGACTGGCATTGTTTTAGGCACCAGGATATAACTGTGAAGAAGACAGACGAGGTCCTGCCCTCAGGGAGCTTACATTCTTGTGTGCAGAGACAGAACATGGGGCCATAACTAACAGGGTAACAGTACAATTTCAGGTATGGTAAATGCTATTAGAAATAAAGCAGATGTCATGATGGAGAGAATTGTGGGACTTGATAAGACTGTTTGATAAGGAGAGAACCCTCTCAGGAGGGGACAGTAAAGCTGAAAGGTGAAGGACAAGAGGCCAGTCACGTGGTGATTTCATGCAAAAGCCCCAAAGGAAAACATGCTTGGTGTGTTAGGGTCCCAGATACTAAGATGACTACAGTGGTCAGCATACAGAGATTAAGAGGGTAGGACTGAGGAAATGAGAACAAATAGGCAGAGGTATGATAAGTAAAAGCCTTGAGAGCTGTAATTAAAATATTAAATATTAAGCGTGATAGAAAATCTTTGCTTGGTCTAATGTAGAAAATGCCATGATTCTGTTTCCATTTTAAGGATATTCTCTAGCTAGTGTAAGGTGAGTGGATGTAGGGAGACAAGAGAGAAAGCAGGGAGACCTATTAGAAAGCTCTTAGAGTAGTTAGGACAAGAAATGATGGAGATGTGGACAGGTTATGGAGAAAAGTCAGATTTGTCACATATTTTGGAGGTACCATTGACAGGTCTTACTCATTAATTGGTTATCAAAAGTTTGAGAAAGATGAAGATCTGTGGCTGAAGCATTTGAATGGAAACGAATGTCATTAAATAATGGGATTCTGGGGAAGGGAGGCAATGTTGGGTATATCCATTAGACATGTAGGTAGAGATACAAAGCAGGTACTTGTACATTTGTGTCTAGAGCTCAAGAGAGAAGTAAAGTCTGGACATAGAAATTTGATGTCATAAGCATAAGGCATGAGACTAGATAAGCCTACCTAGAGAGAACCCAGAGATAAAGAGGAGAGTTTAATCTGAGTCTTGATGTGCTCTCAACTTAGACGTTGGAAAGAAGAGGAGGAGAGGCCAGGAAATAACACTGCGAAAGAGTAGCCAGTAACACAGGAAAGAAACCAGGAGAATGCGCTGTTAGGGGAGAGACTGTTTCAAGAAGGGAAGCTTCACGGAGAGAAAGCCTCTGAGCCATCAAGTAAAATGAGGACAGGAAGTGGACACTAGACTTGGGAGTAACGGAGTTCAGTGGTAACTGGAGTGGGCTGAGGAGGACATGGCAGGTGAGGAGGGCAAAGGGGGAACATATAGAATCCTTAAATAGTTGGGCTACACAGGAGGAGAATTTTGAGTAACAGTCTTTGCTGAAAATCTGAAGAACATTATGAATGCTGTCCTAAGAAAAAATCCTTATTCATATATCCAAAATTTATCTATAATTTCAGGGGTTTACCTCCTCTTTCACGTTCATAACATGGTTTATATAATCCATCATCTTTTAATTGCGTCACTGAGTTCACTGGGCAATGAAAATACTATCAATTCATTTATGCTTTTCAGATTCATTACTTTTCTTACATCCCAGTTCTTCTACATAATGGTTTATCAGTTATATTTTCTGTTCCTTAATTTTTTAAATAAATACGCCAGTTAATTGGTTTTAAACTTAAATATTCATTATTATTGCTTATATTCACTATTTTGTATTTGTCTTAAATAGAAAGTTGTGGTTGGGAAATGATTCCTATACCATTTGGGGAAAATGAGTTATTTTCATTATTATTATTAAAATTTATTTCTTAAGTCTAAATTGACTAAGTTCTATTTAGTCCTTTATCTTTGTTCCACATATGTTTCTGATAAACTGCAATATCCTACAATTTTCTCTAAAGGCACAAAATCATCCTTGTTTATAGGAAATTGACACTGCCCAAATGGCAAGGACATTCAAATCAATTCCTCTTTTTCTGAGGGGATTCCTAGCAGAAACACGGTACTTGAGAAAAGAATAAATATGATGATTCCTGGCCTCAAGAAGTTTGCCCTACTGTGCCAGCCAATGAGATTTAAATATCTTTACATATATTTTTATAATTTCTATGACTAGTTACCCCATATTTTATAAACTAGAGTTGCGTGGCACGGGGAAAATGAATAAATAAGAAGTAAAGTACGGAAGACAGAGTGTAGCAGAGATGATTCTGGTACCCAGCTGGGGGATCTTTACACAAGAGATAATCCCAAGTATAGGCATTCCCTTGTTTTCATAGTCTAACTATGTTCTTCCAAGTCTGTTGATCCCTGTCTTCCTGGGTGGCACAGCCCTGTTAGAGCGGTATTACAATGATTACAGAGTGCCTCATCTCTTCCATGTCCCAAAGGCATATAGTTCTCATCCTTGTGCACATTAAGGAGAAAATATTGCTACATGATGCTATTGGTTAATGACTGTTTGTCTATTCCGTCAAGTCAGCATTACAGAAGTATGCAAAAAGATTATCTGAGAGAAAGAATAATAGGAGCCCACGAATGCAGATAATAATGGCAATTTGGCTTAGGTTAATCTCTGAATCCATTTTCTCCCTTAATTTTGATAACAAAACAAATTAAAAGCTTAAAATTAACATTGCCAGAATGTAAGATTGGTTTTCTCTAAAACTAGATACGTCACAAAATTCCCTCTTTCCTTCTAAATACTTTTCCATGTCTTGGCTCTATAATAATCATACACAATGATGAATTTAAGTGGCTTTGATTAAAATAAAACCTTTTTATATCTGTGTATGCTGGGTAACTCCAGAGAGAGAATCACTTTTAAGTTAAAGAGGTTATCCAGCCACACAGAGGCTCAGAAATTCCTGAGTTCAGAAAATAATCATGATCAGAGTCCTGGCATGAAATAGACATCTTAAAATATTATGTTCAGGAACAATCCTTTATAATTTGAATATAAATCATTATTTTTAAACTACATCATAAAATACATTATAAAACCATAGTTTCTCATGTCAAGTAATTTTGCTTTGCCCCCCCCCACCCCTAACTGTTTTCATACTTGCCACTGAATAGTTCTCCATCCTTTGCTCAAAGACTAGAAAATGTACCTTGGCCATAGACACAGGCAAAAATTTAGTCCTTACCCTTTACAAGGAGTTATTTTTCTGCCAACCTCTCTACTACTTGTTTTACTACCTGATTCCGCGCGTGAGAGATAGCCTCTGTGCATTTCAGCTCAACAGTGCTTCCTCCAACTGGACTACTAATGAGCACTGAACCACGAAGGGCACATCTCCAGATATTTATGAACTAGTCTCTTCTGCAATTTTCAATTCAACAACAATCCTTTTTAAGTGTCAGCTGCCTTTTGGTAATTTTTCTCATTCTTAGTGGCAAAAATAGGAGTGGGAAAATGCTACGGGTGAGTGCATTAAAATAATATTTATATAACTAAAATTTTATATATATTTAGGTTATGAATTTATTCAAGTTGTCCCTTCTTGTGAATTTTAACCTGTAATAGGCATCAGAGAAAATTAAAAATTAAAGCTAATATGTTAAAAATAATATTTTTATCAAAGCATAAATTTTTAAAGCCATTGATTTAATTTTTAGTATGCTTTCAGGACTGTATTCGGGACGATGTATCGGAGTATTATGTATAGAACACCGGTGTGTGGGCACTTGTATATATGTGTGCACAGATTTGTGATGTTTGCTACAAGATACATAGGATTTTAGTGTAGTGTGAGCCACTAAAAGAGAGCAGGGTTCAGATTTGGATAGCATGATAGCATAAACACTGTAATTATGTGAGCAGATAATTGTAGCTGTCTGGCCCAGAAATTATCAGTAAAATGAATGATTCATACCAACAGATTACAAGATTCCTCTCAGCCCCAGACACTTAAACTAAGACTGAAATACATTCAGGGATACATGGACACTGAGGGAGTAGAGAAACCAGTGATAATGTATTGTCTGAAAAAAAAACAACACTACATAGATAATACATAAAGCATATTAATAAAATACATACTTCTAAAACTAAGTTGCGTATTTTAGTCCATAAATCTTTACTTGTTCTGCTGGATAACTCTAAACACTGAACACAATGATCATAGAATACCCAAAGTAGATAAAGAGACTTCACTTGAGATATACTGAGAAGAATCTATGCTGAAAATAGGAAGATTTTTGTGCTTTAGATTACAGAATTTTATACTACAGACAGAAGGTGGGAGCTACAGGTAGCTTCATGGAATCTTGGGGTAAATGGACAAAGGACCAACCTGGGAGGTACAGCATGTACCATAGAAAGAACTATGATCTTCTACTAGATCAAATCTGAGAGGGAATTCTTTGCCATTTCTGTGATTTAACATAAGTAAATGGAGTCCCAGAAAGTACTGGCAAATTGAACATAGACGTAAGGTTTTTAACAGAAGCATTTATTCCTTATTGTAGACATTCTCTAGAATACTGACAATGGGTTAAGAAGATGTCACTCAGTGGTATCCCACAAAGGGGATTATTTTAGGGAATTTACAGTAGATTAAATGCCTTATAGCACTAAAATTCTATGATATAGATGAGCATCTATCATTTTCTTATTAACAGGGCATGTCCTAGTTAAAGAAAACATTAGTGAAATTCATACATAGATTCTCTTATAGCACAGCTGTATTTTTTTTAGTAGTTATTTACTGAACATTGCTTAGCATTGGTTCTAGATAGACAAACCTCTGTTAAAATCAATTACTACATTTGGAAGCAATCTGGGTGTTGGTCTTGATCTGAGTTGGCTACATAAGAGTGTATTCAGTTTTTTTCAAAAACGCATTGAGCTGTTCACTCATGATCTGTGCATCCTTTATGTACAGTGTATTTCAATAAAAGTTAAAAATAAGAAATAAGTCTATATACTGTGTAACCTAATTAAAATATCTTAAAAATGCAGAAAAATCTGAGGCCACTTTTATCTTTAGTGTCAATACACAGAAGTGTAGAGAAGCCATCAAAAACTTATGAAGTATGCACACAGTTGCAGAATATTAAAACAACAGTAATCAAGAAAAAAAAACCTGATAGCTATCAATGCCACTAATTTAACATGAATTATGGTGCATAAGAAAAGAAGATATCACTGGGATCTATGAGAAACTACAAAGACTTTGTACAGATTCTGAGGGGGATTTCAGGACACTTCAAGAGTTTAAAAGGTAATGACACTTTCAAAATTATGTTTCATTTCATTTCTACACTTAAAGGATTCCCTTCTTTAATTAACTTATCAACTACAATTACAGCCCTTTCATGTCCCACAGATAACAGGGACTATAAACTCTTTTAATTCATAGAGCAAAAACCCCAAAGAAACCAAAAACGAAACAAAAACCCTGACATAAAAATATTTACTTTTTTTTTCTTTTGCTTTCTCTCAAAATTGTATATAGTCTATTACTTTCCTTTACTTAAAATTTTTCTCTTAGGCTTCCTTTGTTATCATTTTTCTTGAGCTCAGCATGTCTATATCTCTTAGATAGAAAGGTTTAACCAGATGATTCAAATACCCTAATGTTCAGATCTTGCATGTTCACTACCATCATCATTCATTTAGTTGGAAGGTTCTCAATCTTTTTTCTGCTCTCAAATACCTGAGAGAGAATAATTTCATCAGAAACCATGGCTCACAATGGGAGTGATTCTCTATGACAGGTCAAGACCTTTGGTGGCCAGGATTATACGTTTGAAAAAGCATACATCACTTAAGAAAGGAAATTCATGTGACTGGTAACTGATTTATATAGAATATATAATGTCCATATTATAGATAGAAAGACATCTAGTATGTATTCTACATATTATATTCTCTTTAGAGAATATATTCAAAGACTAACAGCTAAAGCCAGTGCCCCCTCTCTATCTAGCTCAATTTTTAATAAGTGTACTAAGTATTCACACCCACTCACAAATACCCAAAGTAAAGCCACAGTCTCTGAAAAACACAGAGGAATAAGAAGGCACAGACTTCAGGGAGAAGAAGGTGAAACAGAAAGTCAGCATTAGCTAATTAAGTAGTTCTTGATGGACTCTGAAGTAGCTCTAAAGGAGACTTTGGCCTCTAACCTCTCTTCCTTGGAAAGAAGGGATCCTGTCCCTCCAACAGAGATTTCAGGGGAGGACATCTGTGTCCATAGGTTTAGAGGGTGGTGAACTCCAAATGCCAGTAGCCAAGCTGCCAATGATCACGGAGGTCAGAGCCAAGAGAAGGAACTCTCATTCAATTCATTAGAAACCAGTTCTTCAAAAGTAATTATCCAGAGAATCAATTGGTGAACGACTAATTCACCAAATTCATCAAATTTACCAATTTATCAGGTAATTGTGTTAAGAAATAGTCTTCTTGAATATATTCTATGATTATGAATGTTATTCTTATGAATATATTCATGAATATATTTATGTTAAATATATTGAATAAATTGTGAATATCTTAGTAGTATCTTAAGGATTGTTCAATTTATCAAAAGCTAAGGGTCACAGGTTTAATCTTTTAATGAATATATTCATGAAGAATATAGTTATGACCTAAGTCATCCCATGAATATAGTAAAAGAGCATATATTCAGTGAATTCTTTCAGTCATTTATCCAATACTATGTGCCATGCAATGTCCCAGACACTAGGGCTATATCCAAATCAAAGTTTCTGACCTCACAGAGCATGGATTCTTATTTATTGTCTTTAAGTAAGAATGATCTTTAAAATAAGATTTTGGCAAATAGATTTTCTAATTTTGGTGAATTCACCTGTGTGTGAGGGACATATTTGTAAGTGATATTGGGGACTGCCTACAGGGAATAGTTGTGATTTGTTATAAAAATCTTGTGCTAGATGTTTATTATATTGGTCTTTATCAGCTTTTATTTGTTGTGAACTTTGAAAAAAGTTACACATAAATATTTTAACACAAATAACTAGTTACTTTGGTTAACCAGAACTACTTCCCATTTTTAAAATGAGCAAATGAGCAAATCAAGATTCACAAAGTTAGGAGACTAGTAAATATCGACTTTGTGGATTTCAAGTCAAAGATTTTCTCCCACTTCCCAGAGATGCCACTTGCCAGTGTTACGACTTAGGATTTTGGTAGCTGAGTGTAGTACCAGTTTTTCATCGAATTTCTAAAATAACAGTGATACTTTTTGTATCATCAGATTTATATTACCCACCAGCTTTATCTTTTTTGAAGCAAATTTTGGTAGAAATACATCAGAGCAACTTCTATGTTAAAGCGTGAAAATAAGGTTGATGTGAGTATAACAGCTATTGTCACTAATTCTTATTTTTATTAAGCAATGAATAGCTTCATTAAGTAATACATTACTCTTTTTTGTTAGCTTCACGAGAGAGAAAGAACAATGAAACTGCTTGAGTTAAGCTTCGTGTGGCTTTTAAAAGAAGAACTGTTCTTTCCCAAAGGGCACTACAAAAAAGAAAAAAAAATCTAAGCTGAACATTGTTATTCTCTGAGAAAGTCATCAAAACAAAATGAAAATGTTGGCCTTTTAGTGGACCGTCTGCAGTTTACTGAACACAGCTTCTACCGGTGATTGCTGTGGCTTCTGTAAAGGATGCTCGAATACGAAGCAGACTTGCTAGACGGAGGCACGACCCCTGTTTCTGTCTCGGCACTTGGCCAAGCCAGCAAGGGCTTCCGTTACTGTTTTCCTGTATCCACCTCCATTGTTTATTTCTTCCCGACAAGTTCTCGAAAGGAACTCAAGCAAATGAAAATTGGATACTAGGCCCCTCTTTTCATTATTGATCTTCCTGTTTGTTTAAACAGAGCTTTTTCAACTTTAGCAAAATCTTGGCCCAAACAAAGGGTTACACAGGAAATGGTTTACAGTTAGCTCTCTTCTTTGGAAAATAATCTAACATTATTTATATGATAGGAAAGGGAGAAGAGTCCATTTGAATTCATGATCACTTTTTTTTCATGTGGAGTTGAATTCGTTCATTAGGCTATGCAGACAGATTTTAAGAACAAATACTATCCTTTTAGTTAGGCTGTGTCTACACATACATATGGTGGCAGATCTCGTAAACATTCACATTTTCCACCCTGATTTAAAAAACTTAGTAATAAGGTCATCACTACAACAAAGAAGGCATAAGTGATTTCATTCTTAGAGCATTCAGCATTTAAACTGGCTTAGGGCAGGGTGCTGTGGGCAAACCACTAGGAGCTGACCAAGATTCTAACAATGTCTGGTATCTGCTGGAGGATGCATCTTCTGAGGATGAGTCTATATAGCAATACTAAGTAGCCCAGCTAAGATGATTTTCCTTCTTTAATTAGAGACTTACTAATCAAAACTATAATTTAGCTCTTATGTCATAGCAATGAGGTTTGAGGAAGGTAGAACAGGCTTCTCCCTCATGGAAGTCAGATGTTAGATGAAATGTATTTCATATGAATATTACAGCTTATTGGCATACATATAAGGACTGATGACAATGAAAATGCGAGCTGTTGCCTAATTTCAAAAATATTTACTGAACATCTACTATAAGAAAGACATTCTTTCTCAGCAAGGGTTATCATCTGGTTTGAGTCAATGTTTTAGGAATGAATGGTAATCTTCACCTGTAGCTTGTTTAAGACTTTAAGTCATGATATTTTACTTTTTCCTTTTGAAGATAATTTTTAACTGAGAGAATACTCTTTTAAATATTCTAGGCAGAAATTTTTAATGCGTTATCTGAAATTCAAGTATATCTATCACTAATAAATTTATGTAGATTATAACAACATGTTGAAATTCAGATAAGTATTACTAACATTTGGCATAATATTATAAAGATAAGGTTCAGAGTGATTAAACTTGGAGTTAGTTATTTAATCATCTTCATTATAATTCTTATTTCAAGTATGTATTTTTGGCTGTATCTAGCAAGCTATGTATAATGATCTATATTCAGAATAGAAGCTAATTTGTATTTATTTAATTTTATAGTAAAAAAAAAGGTAAGCTCTTGTTAGAAGTGCAAAGTTATAAAACCCTATCATAAAAGCAAAATTAGGGGTCCCTGGGTGGCTCAGTTGGTTAAGTGGCTGCCTTCGGCTCAGGTCATGATTCCAGGGTCCTGGGATCAAGCCCCACATGGGGCTCCCTGCTCAGCAGAGAACCTGCTTCTCTCTCTCCCTCTGCCTGCTGCTCTGCTTACTTGTGCTCTCCATCTCTCTGTCAAATAAATAAATAAAATCTTTAAAAAATGCAAAATTTTAAATTTTACTTATTTATAATTTTGGGATCATTTTTAAAAGTAATTGTGCAAGTTTTATTAATATTTTATGAAAAATAGATTGAAATTATTTTAAATAATTAGTTATAAGAGATTAGATTAATGGTAAGTAGAAAACTGCATAGCTATATTATGGAGAAAATCATTGTGGCTTTATTAATTTTCAATAGGAATATTTTATTTTCCCTTATAAAAATGAAAATTTAATTCGATATGAAATCATACAATATGTGCTGTGAATCTTTTGAAAGTAAGTTCCGGTTTCATTTCAATCACTGAATCATTTGGCTTTGTACCCACCGCAATTATGGATGATAGAAATGACAGGTTTTTTCTCCTGCGTCTTTAAGGAGTTGAATGGTTCTTGCCTCCAAGCAAACTTGAGTGATTTTACTCACTGGACAGGTATGTGATTGTTCTGTAGTTACAAATTCTGGTGACTTTGGGAGCCAGGAACTATTTGGAACGTGACCCTTGACTTCAGAGATACTTACTGATTTTTGCAGGGCATATGCAGAGAAGTACTAAAGTAAGTAGATAGTGCCCACTGCTAAAATAAAGAAATTACAATGAAACACGGAATGGAAGGCTTATTATTATTATTCTTATGTTATTCTTATTATTATATCTGAGGATATTAGGTAAAACTTCATGGAAAAGTTTCCATTTATGGAGATGGATGGTAACGTTACTTGAAATGAAGGGGTTGTTAAGAATAGAGGAACAGAAGTTTAGGAGATCGTGTATTTGCATGGTTTCTACCTCTTCTGTGCTCCTTGAATACATAACTGCATAAACATAAATTGCTTATTTTTGCCTTTGAATATCCAAGCTGGAAATGCTCAATATGTGTTGCTGAATGAAAAAAAGGATTACATGTTCTTCACTAAGAGTTCTTTTCACACAGGACACAAGATAAGAAGCACTGTTTAAAGTGGGCCAGAAGGGACTCTGAATTTCAAGTTAAAAATTTTGAACTTCATTCAGGAGAAATTTATGGAATAAAAAAAGTGGCATAATTAGAAATTTCTTAGAGAAGATTAATCTACCAGCTACCAACTATGTGAACACATGTAAAATATGGAGATCTGGTGGTTTTACAACATCCCCACAAATAAAGATGTTTACAATGTGTTTTTTAAGTATTGTATCTGGACCTAAATCATCGCCAAAAATGAGAGGGAAAAGACTCAAATCAGAAGTTCAAATAGGATTAAATACGGAATTTTTATTCTTATTTTGGTGTTTCATCCCATAATTTATTTCTGAATTAAATTCATGCAGTCTCATCCTTAGCTCTGTAATATTAGGGTTCTTCTCTCTTTTCGTCCCCATCTAGTTTTTACTCCTCTTCTGAATTCCTCAAACATTTACCAAGGCTCATTATTACACATATCTGAACTCTCCTGCTATGACTATATAAACGGAGAAGTCAATTGGAATTTGAGACAGTCTTAAATGTTCCTATTTATATTTTGGCTACTCATGCATGAACTTGATTACAAATTATGTGTACATAGCCATAGTTAGTGAATCCCCAAAACATATTGCAAGCACATCATATTTCACTCCCAGGAACAACAGAATACTGGCTGTCATTGGTGTTTTATGAAGATAAATTATTGAAGCACAAAAATCATGAGATGAATTGTAACACAGCACTTGCATTTTATCCCTGAAGGCACCATGGCACTGTCAGTTAAACACTGGTGAGCACAACTTAGTTTTCATTTCTAACAACATTATTGTCACTACTGACAACTCTACCCATCATAAGAGAAGAGGGTTCTTCCCAGGAAGCCCACAGGGCTAAACTGCATTGCACATTCTGCTCTTATTCACAGCATCTGTGCTTCATTTATGTTTCTTTTTTTCCTTTGCCAATTGAAGTCAGCATTTGAAGGAATATTTTCTTACAAACACAAATGCATTTATAAAAACGTATCGATACAAAAACTATAACATAGTCATTAATATTGCCAGATCTCTTCTCCAAGCACAAGAAGAGCTCATGAACTCCCAAACACACTTACATTTTAATGAAGTGTCCTGTTGTTACAGTAGGAAACCGTGCTTCAGTCTAAGTAGGATACAAAAAGAAACTGTGTCTGTATTAAGACCATTATTCTCCAATATGAGTTCCAAATCTGGCACCAAATTTGGTTTTTCACTTGTATATTTTTGCAAGCCATGGTATCTGTAATATAGCTGAGACAATGGTGGTTTCTCTTATGTCAATAAACACTATGCAAGGGATAAAGTAAAGCTATTTAATTCAACTTACAAACATTTTATTGGTCTTAATTGGACTTAGAGATGTGTACTTGTTCTGTTTAAAAGATGCTGTTCATCAATATATATGGCTTTCAGCTTCAAAATCAGAGCATTCTACCATAATAGTTCATTTTCAAATAAGAATGACACACCACCAATTAAAACAATGCCACCAAAATCATCCAACCTAAGACTGCAAACATTAGCAGGAGGGGGACTGTCAGGTGGGATAAAATTCTGTCTTCCAGCTGAGATTGTCCCCCGTGGCAAGGCTTCCACAGGCTAGGAGTGGACCAGGAAGCAGTACAGGGGACTCCAAAGAGCTCAGTGGCATCTGAAACTCCAGACTCTGCCCTTCTTTGTTCAAGGTAAGCCAGGATCCAAGCAGCATATGAGGAAGAAGGCCAGATAAAAAGAGGAGTGTCCTTAAGGCTGCTCTCTAAGGCCTATAAATCACGTATCATTTTACGAACTACCCTTCCATAACTTCATTTAACAGACATAAGCAAGTGAAAGCATATTAAAAGACAAGTCACCAGATGGTGAATGGATATAGATCATACCATATAAATGGATGTTGGAGAAATTGGGAGTATGTAGCAAGAGAAAAGTCACAAGATGGAATTACCATAGTTGTCTTCAAATATCTTTTCTTTCTACCCCTCGAAGAGAAGTATGAATTGAAATAAATCCTTCCCATCTAGTGCTCACTTGTGAGGAATAAGCGAGACTTGGAATGACTTGGAACTCAATACTATAGTAGAGCTCGTTGAAGGACACTCTCCAGAGGAGCTGGGGAAGATTTCACCTTTGGGGTGGGGACCCAGAGAGGATGGGAAGTTTGTTAGATGGAGAAGGCTTATAAAATTCTAGGATGAGGAAATGCAAATTGGTGGAGCTATGAAGAAGCAAGGCTTGCACTGGGAAGAGGGTGTATGGTCCAGCTAGGAAGCAGGTGGCCGGGCCAGGAGCAGACTTCACAGATACTGCTGGGCTTAGGCAGGGCCCAGAACGTGAAAGTCTGCAAGCCATATAAAGGTACTTGTGCATTAGACTACAGAGTTAGAGAAAATTTTAGAATTTGACAAAATTTGCTTGAATCTATTTAATGAAATCAATAATCTCCATGAAGCTGGAGTTAAATCGAGAGAGGGGGAAGAAAAAAAAAAACCCTCTTATTCCTGCTGTTCCTCAAATGAATGATATTTTAAGGGAACATTAACTTACTTAGCAGTGAAGACAAGGATCTATTCAATTTAACAAGGTGTTATCATGATCTCCTCAAGTTGTTCTTTCATGAAATGACTTAAATTTCTATTTTAAAAACTTAAGTTCTACGTTTGATAATGTTACTCAAAATGTAATGAGCTGGCAGAGATACAAGGTCCTGTACAAATCCATACAAAGATGACTTCTGAAAAATCAGTCTATAAAAAAGCAGTTCTATTTCAGTCATTGGTGGGGGCATTCGAAAGGGAGAGAAAAGCCACAGAGTATAAAGAATCTGCATATCTTTGATGGAGGGAATCCAGAGTGAGGCCACCATGCTAATAAATACATTAGTAATCAAATAAATCATCTGATTTCAAATGACAGTCACACAGTTTGTAGATCATCGTCAGCTAATACATTAGTACAAACACCCCCTTAGGGTATCTGCTTCTCTCCTCTATAAGATCTGAGAAGACAGAGAAGAATTTCAGTTAAAGAAGAAGGTGTCTAGCCTTTCACATATTTATGAAAATATAACCTTGTATTTACATGTTTTTGAGTACCAATATAATTTGGCTTTCCGGGCTACATAAGGAATCATTATTTTTCTCAGACTCTAGAAAGACTGGTCCCTTTTGTTATTAACAGCCCTTGAAATAAGAGCCACTTAAACGGTGTACTTGAAAAACAACCGTAAATATCCATGACCATGGAAATGCTTTAGTCAAGACAAGGAGATGCCTAAATCCAAGATGTTTTATTAATTGGAAATAAGTGTCTTTGAAAAATAACACTTGGGGTGCTGCATGTTTGTCACTGTGCCTGTCCAGACCTATCTCCTTGCAAATCAGACTTCACCCCAAGTTCGTGTTGGGGGGGGCGGGTAAGGCCATAGATGGCCATGTTCATACTTCATGAGCCTGACCCCCTCAGCACTGAGGCAGATTGGACACAACCGAGTCCCAAAGGCCACTACTTCTATCTGGCAAGCGGGTGCACTGTGGTGTAGAGACAGAAGAAAGCACTAGTCACTTCTTTTTTTCCTGTTTAAATGATCTCGCTTCCATCAGGCATTTATCAGCCTGGACTGTCATGGACAGTAGCCTTACTGGCAAATGACTTAACAAAAATGATGTTGCACATAAACCTATCGTACACAAAAAGATTCCTGGAATCTGATTCTAAGATACAGCATACCAGAAGCTTATGGGTGGAAAAAAGCAGACACATATCCTATGATACATACATCTGGGTCCTGGCATTCACAGCAGCAGCCCATGACCACCTCTGTTACAATCACTGAGGTCATCTGTCTAAAATGCAGACTCCCAGCCTGAACTGCAGGGGTTTCCATGGCCTAGGTCTGCTGTGAGGCATGTAGGTAGTGATGTACATACAGCCAAGCCTAGCTCCCCTGCTCCAGTGGCACCGGCCCACAGGAACATCATGCAAGCCACAAAAATCATCCTAAATTTTCTAGTAGTCACATTCAATAAAGGGATACAGAAACCAGTGGCTTAATTTTATCGATATATTTCATTTAACCCAATAATACTCAAAATATTGTTTCCACATGCAGTTAATATGAAAAGCTACTATGAAAAAGACATTCTGTTTTTTTCCTCAAATGAAGTCTCTCACATCCTCAAACATCCTAAGTAGCTGACGAGAGGGGCATAACTCAGCCGGGACTGGCCCCATCTGCAGTGTTCCGCAGACACATCTGGCCAGCGCTGCCGTACTGGGAGAGCACAGGCCTGGAAGGAAGAGTCTCGAGTTTCTGCTTCCTCTAAAGCTACTGTAAATCGTAAAGCAGCCTCAGGTTCGCGTTACCATGCCACACTGATCTTTGTTATTCTTCCTTCTTCATTAACCCCATGACCTGAAACCCCATATTCCTCATCCCTACCACTTTTACCCAGTAAATTCTTACCCATACTTAAATCTCAGCTCAAACAGAACTTCCTTTTTCTTGATTGCCCTGATTCCTCTCACCTCACCAACCCCACCAAAAATAACACGAACATTACAAACAAATGTGTAAACAACATCTGAGGATCCTGATTCCATGTTTCCCTGTTGCGTGCTCTCAGGGCGCTGTGGCTCTCTCCTAACACTTACCATAGCTGGTGTTTTATTTATTTGTGTGATTGATAATTATTGATTAGCTCCTTCTCCATGATAGAGAAGGTCTGTATCTAGTAGAGTTTGGCTCATAGCACACATTAAAAATAATTAAATTGAATAGGTAAATGAATTCCCAGTTCTAGAATTGAGACTTCCTCCCTGCATGAGCTGGTCTGAGAGTTTTTGTTGTTTGCAACTAGAAAAGCCAGAATAAGACATTTTCTGTCTAAAAGTTACCCTAGACATGCAAACAGGAGGCAGGGGATAATAAAAGTACATTTTGGAACATTCTTATGTCTGTATATAAACACACTGAGCATTTCTTTTTCCAAACCTTAAGGACCAAAGGGGATTTACTATGAAGTTCATTAAATTTAGGTTTCAGGACTCCTCACTTATGAGGCCACCATGAGACAGGGAGCTGCTGGGAGTTCCCTTCCATGGAAAGGAAGCTGGGTTATATTCCCAAAGCATTTCAGTATCTGGGAAATTGCCTAATGAGATCTCAGAAAATAAGGGTCCTCAGACTCCAAGACTTTGTTGTATTTTTTTCCGATTCTAAATAAAGATTCCATTTTGTACCTAATTATGTATTTGTAATTTTGTATTCTTTTTTTGTAAAGAGCTACCTCCATCTCCACATTGTATGAAGCCCCAGGTCCCACAAAACCTGGAGAGAACTATAAAAGCATTTCGTAAATTAGAAAAAAAAAATCAATCCTCTTCCAAAAATTTGGACTGTATGGCTTACATACTTACATTCCTTACTAAAGTGAAAGGGTCAGCACAAAGTAGGCCGCATTAATGGTACCAGATTTCAGGAGAGCATGAACGGGAGTGGGCAGGGGGTGGGGGTAGGGGTGCATCCCTCTGCTTCTTACCACAACCCTACATACTGCTCTATGAAGACCTGAAAGATTATAGAGCTAATGCCAGAATGTCCTTGGGCAAATTGCACTCTACTTCATTGGATTACCTTCATCAGTTAAAATCAAAGACTGTGGGGTTAGAGAACTGAGCTGAAAACAACTGACCCTATCTTCAAGATTTTTATAATCTAAATCATATTCAGCAAATGTAAAAAGTTAGGAGAGTATTAAAAAATGAGTGCAAAGAGCATGGTATTTATTCATTATTTCAACCATAAGTGAACTCCGAGGATACACAACCAGTGCAAGTCCTGGAGTGTGACAGACCGAATCGATCCCTCGTTCGGGCCAGAGTCCCAGGGATGGCATCACTATCACAGGAGTTCAGAGTAATAAAAAATGATAACCCTGGCTGATGTGATTAGGAAAGGTTTTATAGAGAGGGGAAAACCTTGAAATAGATGTCCAAGAGGAGGCAAATGTACATGTATGCACAGCAAACATGAAAGGGAACAGGATTCTAGGGGAGGATATCACCATCAAAGTTAAATTAATAAAATAATCCTATAATTTCTCAATCATGTATCACCATTGGTAGGAAATCATAAGACAATATTAATCATTTTTCTTTTACCTTAACTGTTATCTTTTGAATTTGTTGTTGTACTTTATTTGTCGATAATTTATAAAATATTACCAAGATACGCAATGTATACAGACATAATAAATATAATTTTTACAGGAAGAACAAGCATTAGCAATGCAAAGGGCATTCTCTATGGACTATTGGAAAGCACACATTTATTCTGTATATCTTTTTGTGCTCACCCTTCATCTCTTTTCCTTTTGGCCTGATGATTAGGAACCTGGGATTAAAGTGAGCAAAAAAGTCAGGAGTCCATAAGAAATCCCCTAATGAAAATGAAGCTTGAGTTTAGATGGGTTTGATATGGAGCCTTCCATGCCCCTGTTAATCCTCACTGTTAAGTAGCTTTAATTTCAAATCATCTTTTCTTTTTGCCTTTTAACCATAATGCTATCCCAGAGTGCTAAACAGCTTTTGCTGGAAAAAAACGAAATAGTTATTCTATAACCTTTAGAGACATAAAATGGGAATACACAACATGCAGAAAAATAGATAAGTCAGAAACTTAAATAAAGAACTAAGGTTAGAAACTGAATTTTGCTTATGATAAATGACTTAATAAAAGAGATTAAAAAAACAACTGTTATAACTACTCCCACACCCCCAGTTCTGCCATAAAAATAATGATTAAATCCAACAATAGGCTCAAAATCCCATTTTATTCACTGTAATAATAGATAGGGTTTTAAAATCATTTTTATGAAAGCACAAATTTCTTAGTGAATAGAATGCTGCAGAATTTCTCTTAGGCTGCAGAAATATCTTTACAGGACTTTGTTCTTCATACCACTGGCCTCAGAGCCCCCAGATACTTGGAGCTCCTGTAGCACAGATGTAGTTACCTGTCAAAGACCCAGTGCTGCCTCACCTGCCCAGATCCCTGAGGAGGATACATCACAGAGGGAGAAGACTAACTCAGGGCTGTCTCTACAACTTTTTGCAAAATTGAAAATTAAAAGGATATGGCACACTGGCCTCATGGCTTGGTCATTTTAAAACACATTTGTGAACATTAGAAAGTAGTGACCCTTCCTTTGGGTTCCTAACCCTGCTTGGCAGGGGCTGGGTTTCAATTCTCACTTATCCCCTATGTGACAGTCTTTGCACAGTGAACTACCTGTGCAACTGTGAGGATGACTTTGGTCTCAGATGCCTAAGAGATAGTTCCCTTTCTATAAACCAATACTTGACTCCTCAGGAATTTATCTATTGTACTGTGCAGAATGCTCAATCAATCAATAACCCTCTTCCCTATTTAGAATTTAGAATCTCAATCTAGAAAGTGGGACTTATTTTTTTGGATCTTAAGTTGTCTTTCAAGATCTGCCGCAGATAGCTCAGAGATGCGTAGGCACAATGGCATAATTAAACAGGGTAACTCTAGAATCTGTAGCTCTCTTGAAATTCTCACTGACACTTTAACGTGTCTTGCTTCATCCTTCCATTTGGAATTTTATAAACGGTGTGAGCTTGCCACCGCTGTGATTCCTGCCACATGAGTTCTCAGGGTTATAAGGATGCCACAGCAAGTGATCCAGGCTGGGTACTTCGAAAGTCTGCCAGTTAAGAAGCCAGTGGTCTGACCTGTGCTGCCAGGCACAGGCTCCGCAGGAACTGTGAATGACTGCTCGCCCACTGCTGTTTACCATTCACTTCTGGACATTTTGTCCCCACCCACCTTAAATTATGTGGAAGATTTTTTTGTTCTCCTTCTCCACCTCATTCTGTCCCTCTACCCTACCTCTTCATGAAAAAGAAAGTCTAAAAAAACAATTTAAACCAGGTATCTGCATTTCAAAAGTTGCTTAAAAAATATTTCCTACAATAAATGAGTATCTAATGGTAAAATTCCACACTTTGGGAGAATTGTTTTGGATGATGGGGCTTCCCCAACAGCCTCGTGTCAGAGCATGAAAACAGCTTTTACTCTGTCTAATCATTTTCCACATCTCTAATTCTTTGCTTCTGTTTCTCTTAACTTTGACCTTTTAAAAAGAGTAGGTTCACCCCATATCCATCTGTCTCTATCATACAGACATCAATCAAACAAAGTAAATCCATTGCCTCCATCTATACAGCTTCCTATGCTAAAATCCAAAGGCCTCCCTTGACTGCGGAGATCAAGCCACACAACTCCCTTCGAGCCATGAGTGTCTCTAGTTTGCGAGACACTAAGCTCCATACGCTCCAACGCATGTGTATACTGCCTCTCCCCTCTATGTCTTACTTGGAAAATTGTTTTTAATTTTTTCAATGTGATTCCCCAGAGTAAAACCTATTTTTAATATTTTAGGGGATGGAGAAACAAGACAGAAGGTCATATTTAAATATCAAAGTATCCATATGTATGACTCAAGCTGAATCGATCTCTACATAGGATTTCTCTACCTCAACAGCATGTGGTCCCTTGGCTTAACTCACTTCTGGGTACAACGCCTTCTGAGTAAAGAGATAAAAAGATTGAAAAAAAAATATCATAATGTCAGCCTAGCACTACTTAATATTATGTGTAAGTCAAAACATTTCAGGCAAATCTTTGATTTGGTCCCCAAAAAGACAGTAGACTAGTGCCGTGGAGTATGGAGATGCTCCTGTCATTAAGTTTACGCACTTCTTCTAAGGAGGAACAATGTTGACTTGCACCAGAGGTTAAAAATAGGAAACTTTTTATTTAACGCATCACTTCTTAGAAGACTTCACAGGCTCCCAGATAACCCCCATAGTCAGAAGCTACTTTTCCTGTTCTAATGAACTCTTGCTGCACTATCCAGTTCATTTCCCATACGCGGGGAATTACTAACTGTATTCGTTTGCTAGGGTTGCCAGAACAAAATATGACCGACTTAAACGACAGACATTCATCTTCTCCCAGTTCTGGAGGTTGAAATGCAAGGTCCAGGTGAGACATGTTTGCTCTCCCTGAGGCCTCTCCCCTTGGCTTACAGATGGCGGCCTCCTCCCTGCATCCTCACTTCTTCTCTTGTGTGTGCGTGACCTTCCTACTCTCCTCTTTTTCTAAGGATACCAGTCATAGCAGATTGGGGCCCTGACATCCCCATGTTAACTGAATTACCTCTTTCAAGGCCTGTCTTCACATACAGTCACACTGGAGGTACAGGGGGTTAGGACTTCAACACGTGGAATTGGAGGAGCCACAAGTCTGCTCATAACACTAACTTATATTTAGCTCCTTTTTAATGCCTGAGGTTTTACGTTGTTATTTCCCAATCTTCTCTCCAAGTGAATCCCTGTAGTCTTTCAAACATTTCAAACTGAGTCATAAGATTCTTTAATACACTCAACATTTACTTCTACTACCCTCCTTTGCCTTTTGCTTAAGTCCTACAAACTCCTTTCGGATTGCAGTCCTAACACTCTACGTTTCATAATAAAAGCCTACCCTCTCTTTGTAGCTTCTGCTTAGCTTTTAACAGTGCCCTGCTCATATTAAGCACTCAAGTTCTTCTTTAAATAGGATGAGAATAAGATATTTTGTTTTTATACATGATTATAATAATGTGTTGTAATCCTGACATACAGTTTGTTGTTTCAACTCTCAAATCATCTCTTGCTTCGCCAGTAAATAATCATTTTTACTTGAACAAATGCTTACCTGTCTAGTGATTCATCAAAACCTTTCAAAATCATTGTCCAACATGACAAAATTCTAAGTAACTGAGATTCTCAAATTTGAAGATTTAAAGCAACTGGCTCTTATCATACCCTACCTTTTTAATATTACTTTCTGCTAAACATTTTGTACCACTGAATATTTATGAATTATTTCTGCATTTTTCCTCAACAAAAATAATTTTAAAACACCATTTGAAAATCAGTGTTAAAAAGCCACTTCTCCGACTTACTGATCACAAAGTACAATAGGTAAAGTTCTAGATGACAGGACCTTCCCCCCCCCCCTTTCCCTTTACCACTTAACAGGAGCCAATACAGAGAGATATTTTCTCTAGAGCTTCAAAATACTGGTACTGGTGTTGGCTGTCCAACATGCATGTGGAGTCTTTTAGAAATGCAAAACCCCAGAGCTGTCTTAGACGTATTGAATCAGAATCTCTGAGTATGTGTCAGTATATGTCAGAAGCTGAATTGGTAATTTTGATGCACAGAGCTGAGAACTTTCGCTTAATAAGGAAATGGTCCCTACATGTAGCTGCACTGAAATCATGGTGGTGGGGGGTAGCTTAAAGCAAGTTCATGCTTGAGTTTCACTCCACTGCCTGGGCATTAGGACATTTTACACTTCCCAGGTCATTCTAATATTGAACCAAAAGGACACACTGATGAGAAATCAGAAGAACATTACTAGCTATATATTTTTAAGTACATCATTTGAAAGTTAAAAGTATAAAACTAGGAGGGATTCTAGATATCACGTTTATTATAAGTGGTTACATATGATTTGCCAGGGACTGTAATCGTGGTCACAGTTGTGCCTGGTCACGCCTCAATTCTACCACAGGCTACAGACGTGGCTCTTCAAAGTCTAGCTACATCGGAATCCCCTGGAAGGCTTATGATAACACAGATTTGTTGGACCCAACGCCAGATTTTCTGACTCACTATTTCTGACATGAGGACCCCAAATTCACATTTTTTGCAAATTCCAATGTAAAACTGATGTTGCTGGTTCAGGGACCCCACTGAGTTTCTACTTCCACAGGGAGGTGGATGTCCTTTCCTGGAGGTGAGACTATCAACTCCACCTCCCAAGACAGTAAGAGACCATCGACCCAAAGCATGTGCACTTGCCTTCAACAAACATTCTGCAATGTCAGCACACCAAGATGGTCTCAGAGAAAGCCACATTCCCTCCAACACCATGGGAATAAAAGTAAGAGTAAGCAGAGTCTCTGTTATCCCTTACTATTATTATTTTTTTACAGTCTCTAAATGTAATAAACATTTTGATTGTGTGACTCAGTAACAGACTTCCAAACTGTATCATACCATAGGCTTTTACATGANGATTATTTTTTTACAGTCTCTAAAATGTAATAAAAACACTAGCTAATTAAATAAAGTGTGGGTACTAAATTTCCACGTACCATCTCCTGCTCTCTAGAATATTCTCAGATTTTTCCCCCTCAGTTCTAATGAATAGTTGGATTACAGTTCAAACTGCTGAAGATAAAAACACAAGCTGAAGTAATTATTTTGTATTCATTTTTCACCATAATATCAAAAGTATTTTTGATTGTGTGACTCAGTAACAGACTTCCAAACTGTATCATACCATAGGCTTTTACATGAAATATATCTTGGAGACTTCAAACAAAAAAGTATTTAGGTCGCCTTGTTAACCCCTACCTTCACTGCTCTAGGAGACACTTCTTCAATCCCCTACCACAAATATATGGAGTACATTTTCTTAGACCAACTGAAAGAAACTTCACATGAAATTGCAAACTAGAAAACTATGATCTCTGTACTTTTCTTTAGCCTATAGTTTATTACTTTCTTCTTCAAGGTTTATATTGCTTCCATTCTAGATCTTTTCCATGGTTTCTTGAAAAAACACTTCCTGTCTAGCAATCCATGTTATGTTCCAAAACCACTGTACTCGCTGACCCTCTCCAACAGATCTGACTCAATAATCAATCTGACCTTTTGTTTTTGGGGGGTCTGGGGGAGAGGGAGGGGTGGGCAGGAGGGTATGGAAACACTCAACTACAGATGAAAATACTAAACAGTCTCAAAACTGTGTTCATATTTAGGAAGAGAGCACTGTATAACCTAGAATGTCATGTGATCTAGCCTCTTTTAAAAGCCTAACTGAGAGAAGTCATATTCAGGTTAGAGGATACAAAGAACACCACATTCCTCACATCTCTAGCTGTTCTGTATTCAAGCCTTGCTTTGAACTGTCCTACACTACAGGAAGCCTAATCCTTAGAACAGAAAAGCTTCAAATATTGGGATTCACTTTTAAGATTATGTACTTGACTTTTATTGAAGTCTTTTTGAAAAACAAATAACAAAAAAGTCATATAAACACTGCTTTGTATTTAGTGCCCTCCACGTAGGACTCTACATAAAAAAGTTCTCCTGAAGTTTACCCTGTAGGAACCTTCTGAAAAACTTGCATTTATTTACTTATTTTTAAAGATTTATTAATTTATTTGGGGGAGGGGAAGAAGGAGAGAGAATCCCAAGCAGACTCCTCACTGAGTGCAGAGCCCGACGCAGAGCTTAATGCTATGACCCTGAGATGGTGACCTAAACCAAAACCAAGAGTCTGATGCTCAACTGACTGTGCTACCCAGGTGCCCCCAAAACTTGCATTTTTAAAATGTTTTCCTTAATATTCTCCTCTTTAACCAGTTAGGAAACTCAATGTTTTCCCCTTTCCTTTCCTTTTTTTTTTTTGTTTTGTTTTAAGATTTTATTTATTATTTGACAGAGAGAGACACAGCGAGAGAGGAAACACAAGAAGGGGGAGTGGGAGAGGGAGAAACAGGCTCCCCACTGAGCAGGGAACCCAAGGCGGGGCTCGATCCCAGGACCCTGAGATCATGACCTGAGCTGAAGGCAGATGCTTAACGACTGAGCCACCCAGGCGCCCCTCCGCCCGCCCCTTCCTTAGTATTATCTTCATATAAGATATTTTCTCTATTTCTATATTACTGGACTATTTTAAGAAAAAAGGAGAAACATTAACATTCAAAGAAAGTGGGGGCACTGGTGATAAACTCTGAGAAAATTCTAATAATGAACCTTGAACAAAAAATAAAGAAGTGGAAAGAGAGGCATGAAGCAAAAAGCTCCATGATTTTCCATATTTTTATTTTGTGTAATCCTCAAATCTACTCTGACACTGGATGTAGTCATCACTACACTGACACCCAGGAAAGTAAAGTGATCTGCCTCCAGCCACCACTTCAGAAAAAAGGTTCAAGTACATGTCTTGACTGTTGCATTCATGCTAAATCTTTACTAAACCACACCAGAAGGAAGCTACTGGAAATCATACTCAAGATACACTTGAGAGGTTTGTACCTCCGTGTTACCATATGAGAAGACTCCATATTTCCCTTTTCTTCACACACAGAGGCAGGCCATGCCTCTTCTTGCTGCCACTATGAATCCTTAGAATTTTGGTATAGAAACGTTTGACCCGGGGCGCCTGGTGTCTCCGTCGGTTGAGCATCCAGCTCTTGATTTCAGCGCAGGTCCTGATGTCAGGGCTGTGAGATGGAGCCCCGCGTTGGGCTCCACACTGGGCGGGGAGTCTGCTGGAGGATTCTCTCCCTCTCCCTCTGCACCCCCCCCACTTCTCTAAAAAACTGCACTGTTTGACCCATGCAGGAAACAACAACAACAACAGCAACAACAAGCAATTGTAGAAAAGGGAGCGCGGAGGCACGTGACGGGGGCGGGGGAGCAAAACCATTTGCTTTTTCACAGCAATTTCTGGAGACAGCATGGAGAGCGGTAAAGCACTAGACTTGGAACCTGAGTCCCCAGCTGTCACCAAGAACCTAAACAAGCTTAGGAAGTAATTTAACCTCCCCAGGTCCCAGGCCCCTCATCCATAAAATATGGAGTTTATACCAGATCCTCCTGTATGTCTTTGCAGCCCTAATAGTCTAAACTGTCTGCTCTTGGCCCGTAAGCTGACTGTTCCAGTTTATAGCTGGTCTTAGATGGTCCCATACAACTGTGGGAGAAGCCTCCCCATCCAGAAGTCTGGATGTCTCCACAGGTTATGGGAGAACAAGCTGGAAGGGATACAGTCGCTGCAATAAGCTGTAGACAAGCAAAAACGCTCTCATGAGAAAACTCCGGGACTTCTCATAGAGCTATGCAGAGTATTCACTGAGACTGGCCCATTACAATGTATTTATGCAATACCAACTTCCTCATACTCCACAGTCTGAGTGTTTTCACTAGCGGCGCCGTATTTCCTGTGGTTTCTTCTCATCTATCCACTTGCCTATTTCTTTCTCTATATTATTTTTATTTAATTAACGAGGACTGATCATCATTGCATGGCACCCATCAAACGTCAATAGACTGAACTTGGAATTTCCCATTTGCATTCATTATTTTATTTTACTATTTTTTTAGGATTTTTAAGTTATTATTTAAACAACAGCAACCAAAATAAACAAAAACCAAAATCATTCACCCATGTCAGTGCTCTCATTATTGTAAACAGCTGTTTATTGGGTATTTACTGCCCACTTAAGACTGCGTTTTTAAATGCAGAAAGAAACATCAAGGTAGGATGCAATCTGCCCTGCATTCTCTCCCCATCCTCCATGGAACCTGCACTACCGAGCTGGTCACTCAACATAGTCTATTCCTCCAACCTACACATGATTCTTCACACAGTCTGGATCCCACACTTCACCTCTGACTTTGTCATCATCCTACACGTATGGGGTCCTTAGCTCTTCTCATGCCCATCTCTGACCTGGACACCTCCTAACCACTATCATACTTTTTTTTTTTTTTAATAAAATGCATTGCACTGGATAAGAATCATTATGTCATGAATGCCTGAGGGCAGTTCCATAGCTTTGGGGCCATAATGAATGTGGTGAGTTTCGTGTCTCTAAGATTTTGATTACAGGTAATAACCACTGCGAAAAGGAGACTTCTAGCACAGGGGGCTCCTGCACCCACCGCTGTGAATCTCATCTGCCTGCACCTGGGCTGCTACTGGGGTAGGATATGGGGTTAGACTGCTGAGTGACCTGCGGCAGGGACTCCCACTGGAAGGGGTCACCTGTCTGGCAAGTCTGCTTCCTATTCAATAGATTTCTGAGTAAGTTGGTGCCAAATGTGACCCCTGATCGCCTTCTAAGTATGAGTGTTTAATTAGACCCTGAAAGGCTGCCTGGTGGGTATTGCACTACTGAACTCTTGTCATTTGTCATTTATTTCTGGCTAACCTAAGCAACTCCACGACTCCACTAAAACTGTTTTCCCAAAGATGCCAATGATTTTTTTTTTGTCCAAACCAAAGCCTTTTCCATTCTTTTTTTTTCCCCATTCTCTTGACACCTAAGTGTTCTGGTACTTCTCAGTGTCTCATCTTTCATGAAATTCTATCTTAGTTGGAAAAAAAAAGAAGAAAGAAAAAAAATTCTATCTTAGTTGGGCCTGATGCTTCTTTTCTTTTTCTATCACCTCTAATCAATTTTCTGTTTCCATGTCTGATTTATTTTCTCTTTTATTTATTTATTTGGGGGGGGGGTTAAGGGAGATGGAGAGAGAGAGTCTTAAGCAGATTTGGCACTAAGCACACAGCCTGACGCAGGGCTTGTCATGACCTGAGCAGAAACCAAGAGTTGGGCACTTAACCGACGATGTCACCCAAATGCCCCCTATGACCTAACTTCTTGTATCTCCATTTCATTTTGCTCTCCTGTCTCCCACCAGAACCTGATATTTTCATTTAGCTTTGCTGCTGTTGGCCCAGGGTCAACGTGTCCATTATGGGTCCCACTTCCTGCCACTCTCCTCAAACAGGCAGAGATGTCACCATCTCCACGACATGTACCTTCAAATGTTACTCATCAGGCTTCAGACCCAGGACTCGTCTGTGACTCTCTTCTCTGCTCCTGTAATTTTATGTGGCCAGTCACCACGTCCACGTTCCCCCTTCGAGTCTACTTCTCCCGCCCTTCAGCTTTAGTCTCATTACCACCACTTAGTCCAGGTCATCACTCTATGACGCCAGTGCCTTTTAATATCCTGTATATGCTACCACATTTATCATCCCTAACTCACTTATCATGCCACGTTTATGCTCAGTGACCTATGCTAATACGACAAAGAGAACTGTAATGTTTTATGTCCCTAGACAAATGCAAGCCCCCTTTCAAATATAGTTATCAACACCCCTTCAAATAACTCTTTCAAATTTTACAACCTAAAAACAACGAGGTCCACCTTTCTCATGTTTAGAATCAGGTCTCATTTCCTCTGTCTAGGTCACAAAGTCTTTCTTCCCCACCAACCAGAGAGCTTGTCATTTTAGCGTGTGAAGGAAATAAGATGTGATGCTTGCCTAGCTACTAACTAGTGAGTAACTCCCTTTTCCTTACTCCAATGTAGTATATATAAATAACAAGTTTTAAAATATTTAAACACTGATTGCATGGTGTTATTTTTTTAAACTCATGTGACACATCCTTTTCCCTATTTAAATACATACAGAGTTTTAACCATCATTTATATGCAAATGGAATGAAAAGTGGTCTTATCATAAAATGTATCACGGCATTAATCTTTATTTTTTGACAAGTCATGAAAACTTTATTTACCTCAAGAGTTATAAAATTCTAGAATAAGTACAAAATTAAACATAATTAACATTCATTTAAAAGATATATAGTACCCAAAGCAGACAATATATAGTATTCAACACTGTAGGCCAATATAGGTGCTGAAAGACAACTAATCAGAAAGGTGAAGTCCAGATTGCTGCTGTAGACATTTAATATGCCTAAGTAAATAAACACATAAATATGTAGAACTCACTTTACTTGGCAGGGGATCATTATCTATGCACGCTTCCTTTTTGTTGCAGGTTTTTCTCATCATAATTTTATGTCTACATTGTTCACATGTGCTGCCAATATATAATTATAATTATAATTTAAAAATAAAGGCAATTCTATGCTTCTTCCTTTTTCTGAGCAAGATAATTATATTTCTTTGGAATATAAATTGCCACCATTTTTAGAGTTAGAAATTCTTCAAAGAACAATTAAGTCTTTGCTGAAATATGAAATAGAAGATAGTTCTAGAGAAGATTACAGCGTTTCAATTCAGTGCTTCCAATGAGAATAAAAAAATTGGCTTAACTGTTGCCCAAAGTCAATACCTCAGATTCTAAGATGTCAGGCTGTATATTTGAATGAGCTTATATATATTCAGCAATATAAGCAAGCTTTGTAAACTATAAAGTTATTCAAGTGCATCAAATGTTTATTTTCTCTACATAATCGAAAATAGGAAAAATCATATGGTTGTAATATTAAACACGATGCACTTTTAAGTAAAAGTTTAGAGCATTTCTTATGTTTTTCAGAAAGAATGGAAAAACAAACAAATGTTTTAGTTCTTAAAATAAGGGAATAAAACATTTTTGTAGTTCTAAACTATTATTGGGTTCAAAACCGTTATTTTTAGGGTATAATTTTTAGAGTAGGATTTCGTTTTTACACTGGTGCTTAGCTATACACTTTGGAGGGGTCAGAGCTGGTTTCTGCTGTTCCGCTGCCGTGAGTACTATGCTGGAAGCAGCAGTGTAGGAAAGCCCACAGAACTTTCTCTCTGAGGAAGAGACCCGCAGCAGCATCCTTCCAGTGAGCGGCGGGTCTTCCAGAGGTTACGAAGTGTCTGTGGAGTCACAGCGGGGACAAGCTGTGCCCTGCAAGCTCACTGATGTCTCTCGTCCTCATGAGAAAGCCGTGGAAAAGGGAAAACACACACATACCGGAGACAACACTGGCATTAGAGGGAAGCAGTAAGGTGACCCAGAGGCTAGTCAGAGGTCAAGAATTCAGAGATACATGAGGTTAAAAGAGCAGATGCCACCGCGAGTCCGGAGTCAGGGAGACGGGAACGGATCGCATCTCCCCTACTTACTGTGTGGCTGGTGCAAGTACTTAAAACACAGAGTCATCATCATTAAATTAGGAATAATACTTCTGCCCCAGAAGATCAAGGCCTGCCAGCGGGACACTGCATCGGCACAGGGCTCGACACAAAGACACCGAGAAAATGACAAACACGGCGTCCAGAGACCACCAGTCAGGCAGACAGAGGACTGTGTGCGGACACGGTATCATCAGAACCCCGTGGGGTCCCGCTGCTCGGAAGGAAGGCTCTTTCCTCTTGAGCTTTGCTTCAAACAGCAGGACCCCACCGTGGGGCCCCTCAGACTTGAAAAAACAGCGTTGTCGGCAGCAGTCTTGTACTTACTACTCATCACTAGCACCCCGATCGTTATTCTTTCTTAGCCCTCAAAGTCCCCAACATGGACTCTTTCATTCTCCTACTACCCGAGACAGTGATTTTTTTAAAGCCTCCAGAAAATGTCAGGGGCTCTAAAAACATCCAGGCAGTAATATCGTCCGTCCTGTGAGGTTACATTTTTTTTCTTAGGAATAATGTAGAGAACCTTCTAAGGCGATGAGCCATGTATATGTGGCTAGGGAACGCTCCTTTGTCAGAAGAGGGGCTTCTGGGTCACTCTGTCTCTCCGCTTCTGGAACAACAAGGGCGAAGCACAGTGCCGATGCTCAGACCGGGTGTAGAGGGTTCAGCCGGGGACTGAACTGGGGCTGTGATATCAGTGGACAAGCGTCAGAGCCGGCAGTCAGCACACAGGGCAATACAAGGGAACGACCTAGCGTCAGTTGCCTGAACTACGTGTTTCATTCCCTCCCACTGGGGCTCGTTGAAGCTCATAAATGACAGAAAAATTACATCTACCATGGGCTTGGTGTTACGGCTGGTATTGGAATCCCAGAGTCGAAAATATCTCGTATTACCTTTCCCCTTTAATGCATAATGCTAATAAGTCAGTCACAGATCTTGGAAGACTCTAAAAAGATAATTATTTTTTTCCTAGACTTATTCTTTCATTTGGGTTAGAAATCATTTTCCCTACTTAACAGATGACACAATTGAGATCTGGAAAGTTTAAATTACTTACTAAAAGTGAAAAGGAAAAAAAGAAACTTAGCGAGAAGAGATGAGATTAGAAACTGAGAACACAGTTCTCCCGAACCTGCTAGGAGACAGAACATTTTTGCAAGATGTCATTCACAGCCCTTCCTGAAAAGTAATTAGAGCCCCTGATAGGTCTGAGCAGTTTTCTAACAGACGTTCATGAAATTTCAAGAGCCTTTCTGGGCATGCAGGGTTACCCACTCAGCTGACTGTCGGTTTGGGGACTTGCCTACATCTTTAATCCATTTTCCCACTAGCCTAATAATCTTTATTTATTTTTTTTTTTAATTTTATTTTTATTCTTTGCCCAAGGGGTACAGGTCTGTGAATCATCAGGCTTACATCTTTCACAGCACTCACCAAAGCACAAACCCTCCCCAATGTCCATAATAATCTTTAACCAGACATTTCCGTATTGTATCCACACTCTTTTTTCCTTACAATGTGTTTTTACCAGCAGGAGGCATCACTGAGTTTGGTTTACTCAGCAACCTTTCTCTTTAAGCTGCTTGTTTGAAATAAAACTGTGATGTGGGCTCATAATCATTTTATCTGAGAAGCTGTCTTTAAACATATCCGTATTTCCCAACATAATACAGCACTCCTTCCTGTATTACTAATGATTCTTACTCCCTGCTGTTTTTATTAATCCTAAAAACTCCCCGATCCACTGGAGTTGGAAGGAATACGAGGATTCAGCTAGGCTCACTGTCTTAATTGAAAACATCTGCATGTTCTCAGCAGCAGTTATGGAGACTCAAAGAGAACTCTGCTTTCCGAGTGTGCCCTAAATAAGCCATTACCTATACCCTTTCTATGGGTTAAAATTTGCGGAGTTTGTTTACAGGCAAAAATGTTGTTTTCTACTTGCAGAGGGTTTATTTATTTTTTCACCTTACCATCCATCCAGGCTCCAGACACAAGTAAAAGGAAGTGGTTTTTCTTCCTTTTTAAAACAAAACAAAAACAAAACAAACAAACCAAAAAAAAAAAAAAAAAAAAAAACCAACAACAATGTAACCCAAAATTGAAAAGGAGAAGTCTAGAGAAAACTTGAGAAAGTGCATGGTTCTCCAACCTTAGCTTGCACCAGAATCCCCTGGAGGGTTTGTTACAACTCAGATTGCTGGGCTCCACCCCTGGAGTTTCTGATTCTGCAAATCTAGACTGAGGTCTGACAATCTGCATTGCTGAGTTTCCTGGTGGAGCAGATGGTGCCAATGAAGGAATAACACAGGAGATAAACTACATAAATGGAAAATTCCGTTTTGATCATGACCTTCAGACCAGCCGTACTTTTTCTTTCCTTCTCCAAACCCTAAAATTCTTATCCCCTTCAGACTCAGAGAGACTGATAATCCTGACCCAGGGAGTTGGGAATCAATCCCATTGGAGGGGAGGGTGGGTGCTGAGTAGATAAGGTTAAAATATTCCTAGCTGGATTATTAATTTCTTGTGGATACTGCTTCAGTTCTTGTATATTTAGAACAGGGCCTGCCAGATCCAGGTTGAAATGTACACACAGCAAGCATGGGGAAACATAGCTAGTTGAGAGAATGTGTCATTCAGCTTAGCGGTGGGAGATGAAGCTGAAAATGAATACTATGGCCAAAGGGTAAGCGTCTTAGGAAAGGATGAGTAGAGGGTTTAGATTTATTAGGTCAAAAGTGGAGTTCTGACTCCAAACAGTTGTGAATGAGAAAATGGGGTTGATTATGTGTAGGGGAGAAATGGTCACAGAAATAACTGTCCATTTCTTCATCAATAGGACGTATCTGTCCCTTTCTTTTAGGAAAATAAACCATAATTATAAATTATTATTTTGGTCTTGGTGCTGTCAGACTGTTAAGTTTGTAAAAAACCTTTGTGACATGGCCCTTTCAGCACTGAAGAACTTATAATATTTTACAAAATGATACGCTAAGCAGACAATGATGCTATGAGGTAAATGTACGAAATTTCTTGGCACTGATTTATAGCAATAATAATCAGTTTCTCATAATGTTAATAACTTTATCTACAAATTTCTCATTGGCAAGCAATCACCAGGGATACTGCTAAAAATCAGCACATAAGAAATAAGGTCTCGAAAGTCACCAAATAGATTTAATAAAGTTGATGCATAGGTGGGCTCCTTGGGTACTCAGCCACTATTCACATTTACTTTTGCTACGATCATAAAAAACTTTAGTTTTTTAAACCTAAAACCTCCATTCACAGATGATAAGCATCAAGTTAGAAAATCAGTAAATCACATGGTTGCAAACTGGAGATCCTGGGGTTGAGGGTGGGGGTAGGAGTAGGAGGGGACAGCTTGTGTAGGTCCAGGTAATCTAGCACTCAATGGGAAGATGGAAAAATAGAGGAGGAGACCAAAAGAATAGTCATATATGGCATTTAACAAGGGGGAAAAGTGTGGTACGCAACATTTAATGCATATAATATTCATAGATTCATGATAAGATGGTAAATACTCATCAGCATCCTCTGCTTAAAGAAACATAAAAAATATACTCTTTCAGAAAACTTTCAATCAGATTTCTTCAAAATTTACTTTAAAAACTTTTGCTTTTAAAGGGATAAGTTTCAGTTCTCTGGAAAAATCATTCTTTGGTAAAACCAGGTAACTAATTATTATATTTCTCAAAACCCCACCCACTGCATATCACATTAAAAGCATATACTAACATATACAGCTTCTTTCTTTAGACTATTCAAGACTTTTTTTTTTTTTTTTACTCTGGAAAGAACTATGTGGGAAAAGATTACCATCTATTTAATGCCTAAATATACCTTACCACAGGATGGATGGGTTGACATGTTATATTTATTACTCTCAGCAATTCTGTTAGATAAGGATTATTACCCCAATTGTTTAAGATGATAAAACTGATACTTAGAAAGTCATTCAATCTGTCAAAAGTGAAGCAGCCAGAACTTCATTCAGATGTATTCTCTTTCCATTGCATTATATTAATCAAAAGTGTGTTAAGAGTTAAAATAGGGAAATAGCTTAAAAAATAGGTTGATCAAAGAAAATATCTCATATGTGACTGGGGGGGAACAACTTAATGTGAAGGAGGGGAAGGCTGTCATTTTATATTTTGGATGAAGGCAGAGTGGACGAAATTCAGGGTTGATTAGGTAAATAAAGGTGAATTCCAGTTAGTCCTGTTTTTAAGGAAATCTGGTGAAATGAAGATGGAGAATACTGAGAGAAGAGAGCAAGCCAGGGAAGAAATAAATAGAAACATCAGCGGTTTGTTCTCGATCCAGAGAGTACGTAAGGAAACTCCAAGGTCTGCGGAGCAACATGATCAAGGTGTCAGTTTTTAAAAAATTGACAGTAATGTGCAAAATGACTTGGAGTAGGTGAAAGCTAGAAAATCTCCCAAAGATTAATCTTCCTATCACTGTGCCGTAGACTTCAGCAAATGTACAGAAGGATTTTAAAGAAGAAATCCATTATGGAAGTTACGGAATTGAATGCATATAAAGACGAAAAAACACAGTATTTCTTCCAGAATTCTGGGTATACAATAGAGCAATAATATTCTCCTTAAGCAGTCTGAACTTGGCAAAGAGAATGTCAGTAAAATGATGATCCTGTGTTACTAAAATCCTATTTGAATATTCCTTAATAAACCTGTCCTTCAGGGAACACACAATAGTAAAGAGAACTTTGGAATCATTCTATTTCATAAGAAAGAATAATGGTAAAAGTAAAAATGTTGAAGTCGGAAAAAAAAAGAACAACAAAAAAATGAACCAGGATGTTGAACAAACAATGATGGAGTTGATTGCATTATAGAAAGGAGAGAGAATCAACGAAGAAAAATTGTCATAAAGCAACTGAAAAAAAAAGAAAAGAAAATTAGTAAATTCAAATCAAAAGAGAATGGTTGGAAGTTTTGCATGTTATAAAAAAAGAAAAGTAAACACCTGAACTCCGCTTTTATACAAGTCTGTTCTGCTTTATAAAGTTGTATCAGTAATTATACATGAGATTTGGCCTTTGAGATTTAGCAAGTAAAAATACAGGAAACCAAGTTAAATTTGAATTGTATGAGACACATATATACTAAGTGTACTAAATATAGCACCGTTGTTTATCTGAAATTCAAATTTAACTGGGCATCTTGTATTTTATCTAACAATTCTAAATCAGATTCACTGAGATTTTATCTCTGTTAGTGGTTTTCACACTGGAAATGAAAAGTTGCAAAGACAGAGGGCAATCAAAAAAGTTCAGACATTGGAATAAGAAAACGATTTTCTATGAGGAAGTATAATGGAAGCTTGTATCCAGGACTGGACCAAGGTTCCACTGATCTGATTTAAAGCGCGTAGGCAGAATGGCCCCGAACTCCAACAATAAGAAAGTTAGGTTTGTCCTTACCCTTAAAGACTGAGAGTGTGTCTCCAAGACAGAAGAGAACTTTATGTAAAGATTACATCAGTTTATCCTACTTGGAAGCAACATCTGCCTCTAATTATTGAGACAAATCTCAACAGCTCAGGAAAAGTTTGAGGGTCTTATGGACAGATCTTATCCTACTTGAAAGGGCTGGGCATTATCCCTGCATTAAGATGTTTACTCAACAAAACAAATGGGGGGTGAGCCATTTACTTTTGCAAAATTCAAGAAACCAGAAGATGGCAAAACAAGACCTGCATCTCTTTCCCACCCTCAGTCCCCACAAAAATAAATGTGCAGATGAACAAGGCTCAAATAGATTTTCTTTTTGGCACCAAAAAGTCTTTTCAAATTAGATGAATCATAATATGGAGATAATGCTCTTCTACATGGAATTTTAAGTATTTTGTTTTCTTTTACAAATAGATAATTAGGGCGATGTTAGGACAGTAAACACGGTGTGGACACTTAGCTGCTAGCCAGAGTGAACATCAGCTGAGAGCTACTGAACGCTACAGTTCAGTAACTGCCGTCTCCGGCCGCGAAAATGCCTGATCTAATGAGAAAGGTGACCTCCTAAGGGGAGCTCAAGCACCACAGAGAATGTGGAGGCTCAGTGCTGAGTCAAATGTAGGTAATATGAAATTACAATAACTAATTAACTTAACTGCCTTAAAATTGCAAAGGAAAATGCCTGGTGCTTAGGAGGGTAGGCAGGGAAATCACCGTATTTTCTTTACGCAGAGATATAGTGAACTGATGGCTTTGTCTGTTGACATATTACTCTGTGACAAGTTTATTTGTATTTGTTCATTTATATGATATTGTAAAATAAGTACTCTTATTGTATAGATTTTACAGACGAAAAAACTGAGGCACGAAATTTTTACAGCTTGTCCAAAAACCTCTTGGCTAGGAAATGGCAGAGAGGAAATAAAAATGAATCCGCACGTGGAGTTCATCTTGCCATCTTGCCACTTCACTCATACTCCGAAAAATGCTTTCAGTTACTGAAAGGAGAGTGAGGGTATCCATGAAAAGCATGTGGTATTGTAGTTTCATAGAAATTAACATTACATTAATGGTTTGGAGTTTTATAGCCTATTTTGTCCTTTTTGCTTAACTTCTAGAAACAGCAATGAAAACCTTAAACATTTATTAAGCAAAATTCAAATATATTGTACTGTCCCTCATAAACACAACCCTTTTTATAGGCAGTTCTGTCCACTGCATTCATTCAGTGGCTACTAAGTTTGTGTGCACAATTATGAACACCTACCAATAAGGTGGCCAAGTTTTGAGATATAAGCTCAACAGACCTACAAAAACACTTTTGTGATATTTTCATCACTATACAGAATCCATGTGTGGTATTTCATCTATTGATGGCCAGATTCTTTGACAGGCTCTTCCTTTTTATCTACAAAATTCATTCTCACTTTTTCTTTTAAGTTGGATGGTGAATGGATTGTCCATTTCTTTGCGTATTAAACTGCACTAAATTATAGCCACTCTTAAAGTTCCTCTAAATTTCCTGGTTCACCCTGAGGCAAAACTTCACAGTGAATATTGACACAGTAATAACCGCAAGACTGAGACGTTACTCTTCTACTAGAAAGCCCAGCAACGTAGCGAACTGCATGACCTCCTACAGCACTTATTACTAACTTGAGGAAAAGTAATATCTGAATTTATATCTGGGAACAGAGGAAAGGGGAATAAATGGTTACTAAAAGGAAATGTCTGAGAGCCTGAATTTGCCTATGTTTACTAGAAAATAAATCCAAATGAAGAAATAATGGGACTAAATCTCAAGGATCTAGTATGGTCAGAATCTCAGCTATACTGGGCACAGGCAAGAGCTAAAATATATTCCCAATAGGAAAATTAAACAGAGAAGTTTGGTATTTATTGACTCTCATATAAGAGAAAAACAAAATGAAAATTTTTGATGGCATTGCATGCAAACCGACACTAAAGCTGCTTCCTGCTTAATTAAGATCATGATGACTGTTAAAGAATTAAAGCAACTAGCGAATACCAGGGCAGAAGGCTGTGTGTGTGTGTGTGTGTGTGTGTGTGTGTGTGTGTGTGTGTGTGTGTGTGAACTTTGATTTATACATCTCATGACAATCAATATTTAGTGTGTACAGTGCCTTCATCAGCACTCTCCTATGGAGTTTAGATTTCTAGACTTTATATTAACTTTTTATTGATTTTTTTAAACTATGTTGAGTATTTACAACCTGACTGAATATGTTTATATAGGGGTGTTTTAATGAACAAGGATAATTCTAATTCATATACTTATTTTGTAAAGTGTTCGATAATGTTTCTGTTTTAGTAACTGTTTGTTAGGGATGTATAATCCCCACCATGATTTTCTTTTACAAATGTAATCTACAGCATTCTTTGCTTGTTGTGTATGCCCGTTATGGATACAACCGTTACTCAGACTGGGTTTCATGTCCGTCTATAACAGGAACTGTTAAGGTAACAAGTAAATAGACCTAATCCTTGGCCTTAAGGAACTTGCACTCTGTTGTAAAGGAAGACATTCAAACAAGTGTTTATAATACAAAGGGAACTGAGCTGCAGTGGAGCTGTAAATAAGATACCCTGGAGAGCCCTGGGGAAGGAATGTCTAGATCCAGCCAAGGAAGACAGGAAGTCCTTCAGTGAAGCTAGCACGTGAACTGATTAGAGAAGAGGGGGTCTCTGAGCATGTGCAGACATTTGGAAAAGTACAGTCTATCACGCTAGAATACAACTGAAGTGATGAAGACTATGCGGAGTGACCTCGTACAAGGCTAGAGGGGCAGGCAGGAAAAGACCAAATTATCATGTTACTTTATGATCCAAATGGTGAGGATTTTACCTTAAAGCTTTGGAAGAATTTGGGGTGTAGAAATCACAGGGTGAGGTTTGGAAGATGGAAGGTGTATGGAAGATGGAAGTATGGAAGATGGAAGAATTGATTTAGAACACAGACAGTGAGGGTTTTAGGAAGCAGACATGGAAGAACTGAACAATTATTTAGACGTGGGGGGAAAGGAACAGAACTCCAACGTGAGTCCCATGTCACTTGTATCAAATGAAAGTGATAGAGCAGTAGACTGAAGTGTTGACAGTGTCCCTAACTCCCAGCAGAAAATAAAAATGTTTCTAGAAAAAGCACTCTCAGATAAACAAGATTCTCACAAGTTAAAAGACTCAGAATCAAAAAGTCACCAAACCAAGGAATGCTATAGTGACTAAGAAGTAAGTAAAAACAATAAGCAAAATTTAGATTCTAGTGATATTGGGATTATTAGATGTAGACTATTAAGTGTATGAAATATCTAAAGAAGGACAGAACTTTTTTTTTTTAAATACTGAACAAGCTCCATATAAAACTACTGATTTAAGAACTCAGTGTGTGTGTCGGTGGGCGGGGGGGATTGTAGATGACAAAGATTTGAATAGATACAATTACATAGAGAATTAGCTGAACATAGGGAATCCGAGGGGTGGTAGGATATGGATGGCACCAAAGAATGGGGGCAGCTACACAAGGTATCAGAGTCTGAGCAGGTTGAAGAGGCATCCCCATGTAGGAACAGCTTGACCTACAAAGTCTGAGACTGATCAAGGTGAAGAGTGTGTCCGTGCAGATAGAGGAGCTGCCTGGTGTTGGTATTAGCTTAAGAACGGTGGAAGGACACAGCAGTACTGATGGGAAACTGAGGATTAAGTATATTGGAGACAATAGCAGCCAGGGTTCTTCCACTTAGAGAAAGGAAGTACAATTATGGAAAAATGGAAAAACAGAAGGAACCCTGGTACTGGAGTACTGGTGTGAATTCATGGTCTTCCACATATAAAAACAAAAATATAAATGTTGAGGTAAATGTTTGTATCTACTTAACTAACACACATATATTCCCTCCCTCTGTCCACTGAGAAGACCTGGAAGCAGAAACACCACATTAGTAATGAGCACATCAAGCATCCAGATCATGGCTTCTACAAAATTATTCTCCATTAAAAGGAACAAAGGCTTCCTGGAGAAAATACAGATAGAAAAAGAATCCAGTCTGGGGCAGATCAAGTACAAGATCTAGGAACATCTGTCTGGCAGAAAGCAGATAACTACTCAAAAAATAATGGGACCCCTCACACCAGTCAGAATGGCTAAAATCAACCAGTCAGGAAACGACAGAGGTTGGCGAGGATGCAGAGAAAGGGGAACCCTCCAATACTGTTGGTGGGAATGCAAATTGGTGCAGTCACTCTGGAAAACAGTATGGAGGTTCCTCAAAAAGTTGAAAGTAGAGCTACCCTATGACCTAGCAATTGCACTACTGGGTATCTACCCTAAAGATGCAAATGTAATGATCCAAAGGGGCACGTGCACCCAAATGTTTATAGCAGCAGTGTCCACAATAGCCAAACTATGGAAAGAGGCTAGATGTCCATCAACAGATGAATGAATAAAGAAGCTGTGGTATATATACACACAATGGAATACTATGCAGCCATCAAAAAAACCAGATCTTGCCATGTTGCAACGATGTGGATGGAACTAGAGGGTATTATGCTAAGCAAAATAAGTCAATCAGAGAAAGACAGTTATCATATGATCTCTCTGATATGAGGAATTTGAGAGGCAGGGCAGGGGGTCATGAGGGGAAGGGAGGGAAAAATGAAACAAGATGGGACCAGGGAGGGAGACAAACCATAAGAGACTTTGAATCTCAACAAAGGAACTGAGGGTTGCTGGAGGGGAGAGAGAGTGGGAAGGATGGGGTAGCTGGATTATGGACATTGGGGAGAGTATGTGCTATGGTGAGTGCTGTGAATTGTGTAAGACTGATGATTCACAGACTTGTACCCCTGCAACAAATAATACACTATATGTTAACAAAAAATATAATAATGGGACCATGATTAAAGGACACAGGCGCCAACGTGAAAGGGCTCCCACCAGCCAAATCTAGGGACAACTTTAGCATCAATATAAAAAAATGCATTTTAACCATTAGATAAAATAAGATACCATTTATATGTATGTACATAAGTAAATAAATAAATGGAAAGTTTTATTAATAGATGACATGTCACAAAGACCCTCCACAAAATACTTATTAATCATAAAGGACACAAGTTAATTACAAAGGAAAAAGTCTTTCTACGCGAGAGAGGACTAGTAGACAACACCTGAATCACATGATCCAAACCCTGCGGTGACATGAAACTGTGCACCACAAACCAGCACAAACTCTCTTGAATGATATTCCTGCCAAAGATGCATAAATTGAACCAAATCATGAGGAAACATGAGGCAGACTCAAATTGAGGTAAATTTGACAAAACGAATGGACACTAATCTGTACAATGTCAAAGTCCTGAAAATTAAGTAAAGGCTGAGGACATCTTCCAGACTGAAGGAGACCAAGGATAAATGAAACTAGATGCTCCATGTAATTCAGAACTGGATCCTTTGGCTCTAAAGGGTGTCACTGGGACAAGTGGTGAAACTCAAGTGGGATCTGCCGGGTAGGAGGAATCCTAAAATAATGCTGATTTCCTGGTCTGGATGGTCGTACTGTAGTTATGTAGGAGAGCGCCCTTGTTTGCAGAAAACGGACACTGAACTGTTTGGGGATGATGGGAATCAGGTTGTTGACTTATTCTCAAAGGACTTGAGGGGGGCACTTCATTCTCCTTGTATTTATAGCTTTTCTGTAAGCTTGAGATTGTTTTAAGATAAAACATTACTCAGATTTCTTATTGAGTATTTTTTACTGTGGAAATCTCACAGTAGTTGTCATGCTAATTTGTGTTTTGCATTTCCAAGACATAAATATAGTACGCAGTATTTCCTACAGAATTTTTTTTTAAACAAGGCATAGTCTGGAAAACAGAAGTATTTAAAAAGAATCTTTTCATTAAAATTATAAAGAAATATAATAAATCCTAAGTGAATTTAGCAACTAATTGCTACTATGTAAACAGTAGCAAATGTGATCAGAACTGACAGTCATTTAATCAGAACTGATTAAAGAAAATTAATAATTATACCTATATTAAATATTTCCTTTAACTTCAAGTATTTTTAATCACTGATATTTATATAGGACTTTCTTTTCTTTTTTTAAGTGGGTCTCTTAATGGTACCTCTGTATAATCTTTTATACAACCTTGTATATAATGGGATCTCTGTATAATCTTTTAAAAATAAGTTATGTATTTGTGAGTGTATATGTAACAACTCCTTTAGGGTGGAATACAGATTACTATCAGACTGCTCTATTTTTTGCTATATTTATACTCTTTTTGGTCAATATTTTGGAGCTGTCTCACCACAATTTGAATTAATAAATTCCTCACTGGAAACCTTAAAGATCATTAAAGCAAGTTTTCATAGAATATATTTTTTCCCTGTTTGTCACATTTTATCATATTACGAAAGATTTCACTGAACTGTGGCATTAAAATAGGAAGTCAAGATGGCATCAAATGTTAAGAGAACAAACATCAGAGTCTTGGAAAGCAATTCTGTTGAATTGAAGCAGCAGTCAAGCTTGGTTAGCAGGGAGCAGGCTGCCAGTCGGGGACACAGGGAGCCTACTTGATGGAGGAAATAGGGAATATTTGTTAATCCATCCAAAATGGTCATCAGAGGTTTTGCTCTAGGGTAGGCCCCTGGATTATTTTACTCTCTTCCTTTCTGCTTATTTTAAGGGTTTTTTGTTTATAAAAATATCACACTTTTTAGTGGAAAACCTCTCTGAAAATATGAGTAATCTTACTGATGGGAATATATAAACTCTCCTTATACTTGGTTCATTTTCTTTGGTCAGCAGCAATCTGAACAGCCAGAAGTCCAGCCATCAACTGTATCACAACACAGCCTATCTAACTTGTTCAGCAATACAGAAACAACCAAACTATTTTTCTTAATTCTTTATTTTTAGTAAGATTAAAATTGAATCAGTGTAGCCATATGACATGGTTTGGTTTACGTGCCAGTTACAGATCATATAGCAATGGAGGTAATTTTGAACATCTGCTCTTCAGAGAAACAGAAACATGAAAGCTTATGTACTTTTGATGCCTCTGATGCAAAATAAACTCAGTAAAGGTGAAGGTAAGAAGCATCAGATTTCCTCAACAGTATGTTCTTCATTTGCCATTTGGTAAATGTATAAAGCAACGGAATCATTTATTGCATGTTAATATCAAAATTGTAAGCAATATGTTAGTAACTATGCTTTTACATAAAGCTTGGTAATTTGTATTCAGAAGCATTACTAACTCCACCTTACCTTGTTAGAATAATTTATATTTAATATTTTGGAAAATGTTTGAAGCTATAGAATATAAAGCATTAATAAGGCCAAGGACAGATGTTCCACTATTTTCTTTTGAACCTGGACAGCATTTATTTTTACTTTATCATACTGAGGTTTCAATTCTAATCTGCATTCATTTACATGAGCAGAAAAGATAAAAAAATAACCTGCCTTCATAAGTTTAATATGAGGGCGCCTGGGTGGCTCAGTGGGTTTAAAAGCCTCTGCTTTTGGCTCAGGTCATGATCTCAGGGTCCTGGGATCGAGGCCCACATCAGGCTCCCTACTCGGCGGGAAGCCTGCTTCCCCCTCTCTCTCTGCCTGTCTCTCTGCCTCCTTGTGATCTCTCTCCCTCTGTGAAATAAATAAATAAAATCTTTAAAAAAAATAAGTTTAATATGATGCCTTTGACAACTTTGATGAAAACATATTTTAAATGCAGTGATGAGTGTGAAAGTATTGATCACTACTGTGGAGTTCCCCCTAAGCCTGAGTGAAACCCTGTCCACAAATGGATGGCCTTTTCCACCAAGTTCATTTTAAATCTGTCACTGCATTTGCGCTAATATTTGTGGATACCAATAGAAACCCTCTATAAGTTAGACCCTAGAAATTTTGGTTTGTTTTGTGTAAATACTTTGTGTTGTCAGGTCAGAGTTTTTACTGTGGCTTCCATAGAGATTGCAAAGCTTTTCCAAGTGGACCACCCAGCTGCTCAACTGCCAAAATTGTAAAATAGTTTCAAAGATTCAAAAGCAAAGAGTTTTCAAACAGTTGAGTTAAAAGTTTGACTGAAATTAATTTTAGTGGCAGTATTTTTAAGACTGTTGAATTCAAGCTGTTGCTTGTACTTGAACAAAGCTATGGGTCCCAGTTCACAAATGAATGAGCTCATTCACAAATTGGAGTTGCTGCAGGCCCTGTCAGACATAAGGGAAAGAATGAATTTTGTGTTCCTTAAATGGGCTCCATTCAGCCAGAGACATATTTTTCCCAGGGTAATATCTGCATAGCAGAGTTTAGGAAGCTCTAATTAGTCTCTTTTCTATCTAAGAAGAAAAATATACTTCCAAACCATGATGGAAATTCTTCATTTTAAATTTACTAAAACTGTATGACTAGAGATTTATTTAAAAAGTACCTTAAATCTAAATGTGAATGCTTCTGTTAAGTCTGAGACCTTCACATCTCTCCCTCACCTACACTCCACTTTCCCATCTGTTAATAAAATCAACTATTTATTTCTAAGTCCAGCTTCTTCTCTTGTGCATTGAACCCTATCTCCCCCCACCGTGGTCAAGGAAATTTCTCCAGCAATCATGTCCTTTTATCCTGCATTCTAAGTAACTTCCTCTTTGTTAGTTCTTTTTCCATTACCATGCAAACCTGCTTCTTCCATTAAAAAAAAAAAAATTTAACCACGCTCCCTCTTCCAGCTATAATTGCCCCATTTTTCTACTCCCTTTTGCAGCAAAATCAGTTAAAAAAAATCTGTGCTCAATGATTCCAATTATTTTCCTTTCATTCTTACCTGAAACTACTACAAACAAGCACACCAAAGCATCTTTTATCACAGGCGCATGGGATCTGCCATTGCTAAATGGAGTGGTCACTTTTCAGTCCTGGTCTGATATGTCCCATCAGCAGCATCTGACCTACTTGGTCACCTCCAGTTCTTCCAAACAATTCCATCAGAGACCTCTAGAATACTAGCCCTTAGCCCTTCCTTCTTCATCTAGTTGCTGCTCATCTCACCAGCCACTTCGTATTAGAGTACAAATAAAGACCAGTCCTTGGACCTCATCCCTTCATCTTTCAGCTCTCACTTGGCAATCATGGCCTGTCTCACAATTTTAAAAACTGTCTGTGTTGAGGATTCTCCCAGGCTCGTACCTCGAGCTCTGATGACTCCCCAACTTCAGACCTGCCTACTCTACATCATTTCTGTGATAACTAAGACATTTCGAACACAGCATGCCTAAAATTGAATTCCCGATGCTGACCCAAAACTTGCTCTGCTTCATGTTTTGCCCTTTCACTTCACATAACTCTTACCTATCAAATATTCGAGTAGACATGTCTGCATTATACACGACTGTCCCTTTTTCCCCACTGTCACGCAGCCATTACCAAGTCCCTTTCACAGAATCCAGCTGTTTCCTACTCAGCCCTACCAATGACATCATCTGGAATTTTTTTTCCTTTTTTCCTTTTTTTTGGTTGGGGGGCAGGAAGGGGAGACAGGGAGAGCAAGAATCTGAAGCAGGCTCCACCCCAGGGCAAAGCCGGACACAGGGCTCCATCTTACCACCCTGAGATCATGACCTGAGCCAAAATCAAGAGTCAGATGTTTGACTGACTGAGCCACCCAGGAGCCCCTCACCTGGATATCTGTAATGATTTCCTCGTTGGTTGGCCTGTTTCCACCTCACTTTCTTATAGTCTATTTCCAATACAGCAGTTACAGTGAATTTTTCAAAATTACAAGTCCTTTCATGTCACTTCTCCATTCAGAGCCCTCAGAGGCTCCCCATACTAGTCAGAAAAAAGGCCAACATTTCTTTTAGTAGTCTACAAGAGTCTAGATATTCTCCATCTTCCTCCACACCACCCCATGATTTGATATTATCTCCTGTAATCCAATTATATTTGCCCCCTTACTCTTCTCAGACCTTGAAGGACATCTTTCTGCCTTAGGACTTTTACATTTACAGTTGCTTCTGCCTAGATTGCTCCCCCCTCTTTACATCCTCCTGGTGATTTTACTTAATTGTCATTTCACTGAAGGTATTCCTGACAACTATTTAAAACTGCACCTCTACTTCCCATTTTCTATCTCCTCTCCCCGCTTTGCTTCCTGCTAATAGACACAATAACTTAACTATTCAGTTAATTGTCTGCACCCTCCCACTAAAATACAAGCTCACGGAGGGCAGGAGTTTTTTTTAGTTTTATTTTCTGTTGCATATTCAACAGCCAGAATGATGGTAGGCACTCAATAAATATTTGTCAAATTAATGTGTAATAAATTCTGGGTTAAGTTATACCAAAGTAGCATTAACTGGGAAGAAACAGGATAGTACCGGGACAAGGGAAGACTAGTTGAACAGCCTGAGGTAAGAGGAGAGACCTCTGAAACTCTCTAAAAAGAGGCAACCTGTAAAGCTAAGTAATGGGATGGGGATTGTAGAAGGAGGCTGGAGTGTATGCAGTGACTGTCTTTAAAGGCTTCCTTTATCTTAATGGCACCTGCCAAAGATATGCTGAAATCAAAATGGTTATGGACAAGATAAGGAAAGTTTCTTCTGGTGACTTTTTTTTCTGCTCTGCTCCCCCCCCTCCCCGGCTCCCAATTCTCCTCCTTGATCTCCTACCATTCCTAGAAGAGTTCGGTGCCACATGCCCATGCTTTGTTTCCAAGCTGTGGACTGACGCTGCAACTGAAGTTCAACTGCAGGATGCAGCCATGATGTGCACGGTTGCCGTGACACCAAGTTCCCTAAACAAATCACTTCATTTTACTGAAGGCTGATGAGGAATAAGGAAATGATATCTTAGGGCTAGAAGTAGAAGGTTTTCACTGGGTCAATAAAGACCTTTATCAGATTACTACAAAAATAACAGTGACCACCATTATTGAGGGCTTACTGGAACAGCTGTGTTACATCTATCATTTCTAATCTTAGCAAGCACACTGCAAAGAAGGGATAATAATACTTTGTCAGATAAGGTTATTGAGGCTTTGAAAATTAACTTGCCCAAAGATAGGAAGAGGCTAAGTGGTACTATTAGGATTCACATCCCTGCTAGAGGACCTGCATGTCCATTCTGTTGCACAAAGCATGGATGGTTCCCTTTTATTTTTTATTTTTGTCCTTAAAGAATTCTCTGGGGTTAAAGGAAATCCAGTCTCCAACACTAGAATACTAAGGGTATGCAGAAATAAACCAAAGAAAGCAAATCCTAATGCTGTTGGATTTTAAAAGCTGATCATACACTTAAAGCCAATTTAATATATTCTTAAATTTTAGATGATGCTACTAATCACCGTGATAGAAAGCAGCATGAGAAGCAGATCATTCCAGAAGTACGTACACTGAGAGAGAAGGTCAAACTGCAAAGAGTCCTTTAGACATAATTAAAATTAAAAGCAAGAGTCATATTGTTGGGTGTGGTAACATTTATTCCTACAGCGAGAAAAACAAAACTCATTTTCATTGTGTATTACGTTAATCCTAGCACATTTTGGGTTAGTGAAATAATATTTTGGCAAAACAATCACGTTAAAATATTTAGAGCCATGATGCAAAGGAAGACCCCCAAAAAATTACTGCTCAGTCACAAGATGGTGCATTTGTAAAGTTCTCTACATTCGCACTGCCACTGAAAATCGAATTTGTAATTGACAGTTGTACTTTGCAGTGAACAATATGGCACCATATTTATTTCTGTAATTATTTTAGAACTTTTAAATTGTGGCTTCTCTTAGAAAGGCCTTAGGACATGATAAACACAGCCAAGATTATTGAGGGTTCATTGTTTGAGATGTTTTACTTAACTCTAAGTAATTTAACTCAAGTCAATAAATCTCAATGAAAAGATATCAAATGGCCTACCCTGTGCTTGCAACATACTAGGCAACAGTGGGAGATTAAAAATCGTATTAGAGTTGTCTCCACATTTAAAAACATGCACTGATAAAGCCATTTGAGAAGTTCAGCAAGACAGATCAGAAAATAAGCCCTATTCACTCAAAAAAAATTTAAAAAACAAAAAAAAAGGAGTAGTTAATACAGAATGAATATATTTGCCATATAGTCCTTTATCTTACTGCCAGCATGTTGTACAGGGTACCACAGGTTGAATGTGTGTGTGTATTTGTGAATACGTATATTTTGAGATACACTAATAATGTTAATTAACTTATGCCAGTGCAAAATTCTTAACTCTGGCTATACCTATTCTATACTTTCTAGAAATATTAAGCTGTCCTTTCTAGTAAAAAAATAAACAAATAAACACTGAATCATTCTTAATACTGTTCTCCTTTACTTGATTTCTTGAAAAAAATGAAAGTTACTGAATCTAACAGTCACTGTTACATTCAAGAATGGAGGGAAAGTTAATACTGTCACATTAAAAACACTGCCCACAGCCCACAGGTCAGCAAACTGTTGCTGTAAAGGATGATGGTAAATAATTTATTTTAGGCTTTGCAGCCATTCTCAACTCTGGCGTGTGTTTCAATAAAACCTAATTTGTGGACACTGAAATTTGAATTTCATGTGGTCTTCATGTGTCACAAAATATTTATTTTATTCTCCAATCATTTAAAAATGTAAAACCACACTTAAAAACATGGTATATAAAAGCAGGTGGCTATTTTCCTGATCCAAATCACAAAATAGCTCTCATGTCTGCATACATTAAAATTATTCCTCAGAGATATAATAACTGCAGCTAATCATTCCTTGCTTATATGCCAAAAACATTGTTCAATATACTTAGTAGCCTATATAAGCATGTTTAATCCTCGTGTCAACCCTAAGTTTGGGATATTACCTCCATTGGACAAAGAAACCAGGCAGAGAGGTTGAATAACTTGCTCAGTGTCCCATACGTATTAAGTGACAGAGCTGGAATCAAGCCTCGAGTCTGCGCTCAGCCAGTGCTCTGGGCACCCCACCCCCCGCCACTGCATGATGATGTGCTGCTTCCAGGTACGGAACAGGAGATCATGAACTATTTAAGCTACTTTAAATTCGTAAGAGTGATGTTTTTATCTGAATGGGTAAAGGTAAATGCAAATTGTTCAACGTTAAATGTTTAATATTTTTTGGCAATTAGAGTATTTGAGATAAGTGATATAGTTTTAAGGAAAGAGAATATTGGTGACAAGGTGTACTGCTGATTTCTGTCACAAAACTACTACCCTGTTTTCTTCTTGGGTTGTAAAATTCTAAGTCCCTTGGAGAGTTTACTCATTTAATAACTTTTTTTTTTTTTTTAAGATTTTATTTATTTATTTGACAGAGAGAGAGAGAGAGAGAGAGGATCACAAGTAGGCAGAGAGAGAGAGGAGGAAGCAGGCTCCCCATTGAGCAGGGAGCCCGATGCGGGCCTCGATCCCAGGACCCTGAGATCATGACCTGAGCCGAAGGCAGAGGCTTTAACCCACTGAGCCACCCAGGCGCCCACTCATTTAATAACTTAATGCCAGAGAAACTTCCTCTAAAAGCATGCTAGGAAACTAGGTACTGATTTTGATTTTGGTGTGAGTCATCTCTTAATAGTTTTATTTTTCCAGGTAAGGACTGTTAATATTTAAATTAGGCACAATCTGTTTTAATTATTTGTTTTTGATGCAACATGGGGTTTTATATATAGATTTATATGTAGCTTGTTTATCATTAACTACCATAAAATGGTTAGATTTGTGATTTTCGAGCCCAAACCCAAAATGTATATGGCCTCTTTATATTTGAGTGCTCTGATTTAATCTCCCTTCATCTAGGTCTTTCAAATCATCACAGGGGAATGCAAGTAAAACAATTCATAGTAATTTCTATAAGGTCTTTCCTACTAGACTTCTATCTTTGCCTAGAGACCCTCTCTTCTCCTAAACTAAACTGATTAAAACTCTCCCTTGACCTTTAAATGCTCTTATTGATGTTGAAGTCAGAGAAAAGGGAGATAATTGAATTTTGAACGACAGCCAGTATGAAAATGTAGACTGGATTTCTATCTGGATGTGAAATTGAACAAAATAGTGGCAATTTTAAAAATCATATACAAAGCAGACCTGACAAAGGACAGAATAACTGAATAACATTAGCAGGGATAGAATGACCTGGAAAAAACTTCCAGAGACTTGCACTCCCTCTACAGACTCCCAGAGTGAGTCCCCAGGGTAAATAATTCCATTCCAATAAAACATTTTCTTTATCAGACAACTAAATATATGGTGTAATCATTCTGCAAAGGAGAGTAATATGCTCACATAATTTTTTTTTTTTTAAGAACTGATTGCTTGTTAAAGGTTTGTTCTCCCAACAATCGCCTGTGGCATCCATCTCGATAATGGACCAGATAACAGATGGTATTTCTTGAAGGACAGGCTCAAATTAAAGCACTATGTTCAGAGAAAAGAAACTTTATTCCTCTATTACCATGGACATTGAGAAAATATTTTTGATTTTATGGTTTTTAAGTTAATGAGATCTCTAGTGTAGCCACCTGGTTATTGGAAAAACCAAACCATGAAAATTCTTTCTGCTCTTCAGACTACAGCATTTAATTTAAAAGTAACTATAACCAGAATATAGTGTAGTGCCACTGGGCTGTGTAATATTTTAGGGTGTTGATTCCTAACATGATAGCAAGCTCAAAATCTTAGAGTTGTTCTCCAGGTTTTCTGCATGTTACCTCAACAAAGCCTCAGTTTTTTTTATTGAGAACCTCATTTTTAAAATGGGATTTTAGGACAATGTCTGCAATACCTAATTTTGCAGTTAGAGAAACTTCCTATCACTACAAAGTTGGAACTGCATAGAATTATGCTATGTATTATAATAATGTAGGTTGATACTCATTGCTTTTTAAACTGATTTTAATTTTATTGTGACTATTTTCTCAGGTCACTGAAACAAACATGATTCTCATGCATTGCAGAATATATTTAACAGCTTCACAGAATCCCATCATATGAATATTACTGGCATTCAGACTGCTGACTTTTTTGTTGTAGTTGTATCAGAATTTCTTACAGAAGTATCCCATAGAATGATGTGTTGTGTCAGTAGTTCACTACTGAACTGTCACTACATCTATGTTCTCACCTTTATTAAAAGGCTGAAAGCCTGGAATTAGGTATGTTTCCCAGAATCCCTGACCACAGGTTTCCACACTAGATTTTGTCAACAAGAGACATTTGAGCAGAACGTAGAAGGTGGAAAATAAAGGTCATTACTGCTCTTGGGTCTGCAGTGGACAGATATCAACCCAATTCCCTGATGCAGGGAGTGAGATCATCTGTAGCCGTTTTCTCTAAGTCACCAATCCATTTTCTGAAACAATTTTTCTGACCTTTGTTTCCATTATCAATGATTTTGTACTCTGCTCCTCTGTATTGTATCTCATTTTGTTTAAACTAGAGGGGTTTCCGGTCTCCTGTCAGAATCCTGACTAAAATAGTCATAAAGAAAGTAATCTATATTTTGTTTTGTTCTTATGATTGTTTTCATGGGATACATTACAAAAATGACTGGGTCGAAACTTACAGATCTTTATTACTTAGCCACCAAAAAGAATGCAATCTTGACATTTACAATGACGTAGATGGAACCAGAGGGTATTGATGCTAAGTAAACTAAGTCCTAGAAGACCGATACCATATGATTTCACTCATGTGGAATTTAAGAAACAACACAGATGGAACACAGGGGAAGGGAAGGAAAAATAAGATAAAAACAGAGAATAAGACAAACCATAAGAGACTCAAACAGGGTTGCTGGAGGGCAAGTGGGTGGGGGGATGGGGTAACTGGGTGATGGGTATTACCTTAATGCAGTTGATGTAATGAGCACTGGGTGTGAAATGCAACTGATGAATCACTAAATTCTCCTCCTAAACTAATAATTAACTATATGTTAACTAAACTGAATTTAAATTAAAAAAAAAAAAAAAAGTATGGCTCTTTCCAAGGTTTGAATGTTGCCAAAGGGATTTCTGGAAAATGTGTGGTAGTCTCCTTAGCACTACAACATATGAAAGTCATATGAACGTCATTGTATGCCTTTGTTAAAAAGTTTTGGTTAGTTTAATACGTTAAAATATGGCAACTTATTTGTATATTCCCTTCATGGAGAGATTAATATTTTCTTCAGCGATTTCTATTTCTAAAAAAATTTTAATTAATCCTAACATTTTCCATTTTTTAAAATAACTTTGTATTTTAGGAGTTTTAGATTTACATATATTCTGCATCCCATTTCTCCTATTAACATCTTACTTAAGTATGGTACCTCTGTTACAATTAATGAACCAACATGATATATTACATTATCTATAAAATTAGGACTAAATGTTACATACACAAGCATATGAACCCAAAGTGAGAGACACTGAGTTGTGGCTTTTTAAAAACCTTTTTTAATTTAAAATATAATTTAAAAGATTTTGTGTTTCCAAGCTATTCCTTTTATGACTTCTATTTCATATAATGTACTTCTGGGACACCTGGGTGGCTCAGTGGGTTAAGTCTCTGCCTTTGGCTCAGGTCATGATCCCAGGGTCCTGGGATCCAGCCCCGTGTCAGGCTATCTGCTCAGCGGAAAGTCTGCTTCCTCCTCTCTCTCTGCCTGCTTGTGATCCCTCTCTCTCTCTTTCTCTGTCAAATAATAAATAAAATCTTTAAAAAAAAAAAAGTACTTCTTCAAACTGAGACAACAAATATTAAGTTTATTTTTTAGTTCTTTATAAGTACATCTTGAAGTTATTTAGTATATATTTTAGAAAACTGAGTGAAGAATCTAAATTTAACTTTCCTTCATAGTAAAAAAAAATTCCAGGATTATATACTGAATAATTAATTTCATCCCCTTTGATTTAAGCAGCATTTATATATAGTTTTGGACTCTAAATTGTTCCAGTGATAATTTTCCATTTTTGTTTCAATTCCCACTGTAAAATTGATGGCATATTTAAATAAGTTTTAATGTATATTGGTACATATTATTCTTTTTTTTCTTTCAGAATAATCTTGATAATCTTGATTATTCTTCCGGATTAACCACTGAATCAGTTCAGCTTCAAAAATTGTTTTGATACTTCTATAATAATTAAATTAGACATTATTTTATGGAAAGTTAAGAGCTTACAGTATATACTTCTATGACACCACTTTTCTCTTTAATTTTTTAAGCCATCTTTTAAACCCTTTAGGAATACAAAGTCTTTCTTCCCATACAGTCTCACATCTTCTACCTACTGCGTTTATTTTCAGATTTAGTTTATCTTGTTGTGCTTTTATGAACAGCCTTTTGTTGCCTTTTATTCTAGCTGATGATTAGTAGGAGAGAGCTTAGGAGGAAAACTCTTGATAAATCATTGCAATTAGCAAATCTATATACGATATCTGTGTGTTTATACATATATTTAAGTTTCTATATCATTTATAAATTTTACTTCTGTTTTCTAATTTTCTTGTTATAGTATCTTGATACTTGTGATAATATAAGTGCAAAATCAAACACTTTACAGTATATACTTTTTAATCATGCAATTTTAAATTATATGAGGAATTTATATGTATATGTGAGTATAAAGTAGCATTGTTCTGGAGAAATGTTTGCATTAGTCTCATGATTTCTCTCACTAGGCAATTATAACAGTATTAAAAATAAAAATTACACTTTTGCCTTTCTAGTAATTTTAGCTCCATTTTTTCCCTTTTTTCTTTTCTAATTGCATTGGCTAAAAATTCCAGAATTATATTATTAATATTAGTTATAGAGTTCTTGGTCTCAATTTGGGAATATCTCTTTCACCACTGGATATCCATTAGCTATTTTGTTTATTTGTTTCAAGTTTTTATTTAAATTGTAGTTTGATATGCTTTAGTTATTGAGTTGAGATTTCATATTCTTTATCCATGTTGAACAAGTAAAATATTCACTCCTAGGTTACTAAAAACTTTAATCAGGCATGGGTATTGAATTTATCAAGTTTATGTATCCATGTAAATATTATATGAACTAGTATTATCTATTAATGTGATATGTTTTATTCCTACACAGCACAAGTTAATTTTCTTTCCCTTTATATCTTTGTACTTGCCATAAATGAATTTGGCTTGAAGCTTTTTTTCCTTTGGTAGACAATTTTATTTTTTAAAGATTTTATTTATTTATTTGACACAGAGGGAGAGATTACAAGTAGGCAGAGAGGCAGGCAGAGAGACAGGGAGAGGAGGAAGCAAGCTCCCCTCTGAGCAGAGAGCCAGATGTGGGCCTCGATCCCAGGACCCTGGGATCATGACCTGAGCCGAAAGCAGAGGCTTTAACCCACTGAGCTACCCAGGCGCCCTGGTGGACAATTTTTATCAAACATAGGAATCAGGGGTGCCTGAGTGGCTCAGTTGTTAAGCGTCTGCCTTCAGCTCAGGTCAGATCCCAGGGTCCTGGGATCGAGTCCCACATCAGGCTCTCTGCTCAGCAGGAAGTCTGCTTCTCCCTCTCCCACTCCCCCTGCTTGTGTTCCCTCTCTCACTGTCTCTCTCTCTCTCTCTNCTCTCTCTCTCTCTCTGTCAAATAAATAAATAAATAAATAAATAAATAAATAAATAAATAAATAAATAAAATCTTTAAAAAAAGTAGGAATCAGTGATGGTGTATTTGAATATAAATATGAATATTTCATATTTTTCTATGGCCTAGAAAGTCGTATGTAGAAAAGGATTGCTCTTTTCCTTGAAAGATAGACAAGGCTTACCAATTAACTCTCATAGCTTATCCTAGTATCTCTTGGAGGGTCTCAATATTTTGGATCTATGGCTATTAAACAGTTTGAGTTTACCTTCACCTATTTTTTACTCTATTCTTGCAATCCATATTCCCTTCGAAATAATTTGTATCATTATCTTTCAGATTTTTTTTAAAGTCATACATGCTAATCTTACTTATTTTCACTTTCTCATATGTTAAATTCTGTCTTTTTCTTTACTATTTTAGTTCTTTTTTTTTTTAATTTTATTTTTATTCTTTGCCCAAAGGGTACAGGTCTGTGAATCATCAAGCTTACATCTTTCACAGCATTCACCAAAGCACAAACCCTCCCCAATGTCCATAACCCATCCACCCTATCCCTACCCTCCCACCCCCCATATTTTAGTTCTTTTATTATATTTTTGGGTGTCTGGATTTCTACAAGCTAGCCAGAGGTTGGACTATTTTCTGAGATTCTTTTTTGCCTTTTAATTCATTGATTTCTGCCTTTATTCCTCTCCCCTGCTACCTTAACATTTTTCCTACCCCATTTAATTGGACATTCATTTATTTTAATTCTTTCGGGGGGCTCATGTGAATTTTAACATCCTATATATGCTACATGACAGTAGACTTCACTGTTCATGAGCATTTGGATAAGCGGAATTTATCTTGCAAAGTCTGAAAGGGAAAGTCCTTAGACTATTTTTCACCAAAAAAATTCAAATTACTAAAGTCAAAATACTCATCTTGCCTGTGAGTTGAGCCATTTGCAGCTGTATGTAGCCCTGTTCCCAAATGACAACCTGCACATACTAGTCCAAGATTTCTTACTGAACCATCAACTTGAATATACACATACTGCAAACTTCCATGATATTCCATTAAATAAATTTTGCAGTTTATAAATGATAGCTATTTAATTAGTGTGAACTAGTCTAAAAGATATTTGCAAATATATTTAGCATTTAAGGAGATAACCTACACATTAAAGAACAAGAAATCTAACATGGTTTGTATTCCCTGGAGGTTTTGCCTACTGAGGTAGAATGATGGTCTCTAGTGCTCCACTTGCTTCCCATCTGGAGACCCATTTAATTGTGAAACGGATCCTACTCATTATTGCTTATCATACTTCTCTTCCTCTGTGTACCCTTACATGAAATGGAAGTTAAACTAGTCCATTTTACTCTGCTCTAACATATGAGCTTTTTTTTCCCTTTAAACAAGGAATATACCTTAATTGATTTCATTGCTTTCAAGAGTTTTTTTTCTTTTTAAAATCATCCCATTTAAACTAAAAAAACAGTAAATATTCAGTAAATAAGTTACTATATATTAATATTTTCATTCTTCTAAGTATTTATGGTTAGAAATTAGCTGGGTGCAAATACAGTAGCATTGAATACAGAGTTTAATTGTTGTGCGATGTCTACATCATCTCATCTTGCTCTGGTTTTGTTACTACATTTTCTAGGTTTTGCTATAAAGGAAATATCTTCTTGGATTTCTCTCCTCTTCTAATATATTACATGGCATGCACCATACTTTTTATCTCACCATCTCTTTCCCTCTACAAAATAAAAAACTAAACAACATCTTTAAAACATGACACTGTATTTATATCCTGAACTGTGATAGTATGTAGACATTGCATGTTTTGCTCTGCATTGGTCTCTGTCCCCTACACAACATTCCTGACATTAGTGTGGCTAGTGAAATTTGCCAAGTTTATCTTCCAACTAATTTTCATGATAGTGCTGTTGAGGATGTCAGAAGGTGCTAAGATCTGATTCTCCCTCACCCATGCCTGTGCATCAGGGAAGCTTATTTCTAACCATGATCTACAGAGAATGTGTTGTTAAGATCTCTTTAGACACTGTGACAGCAGAAACAAAGATTAAATGTTTGAGGAATATGATAAATATAACTAAGAATTTTAAAAAAAGGTCATAAGATTTAAAAAAAAAAAGAAAGAAAAAAAAACCCAGTTTATCATATCATCATCCCCAGTGTCTTGTTTTAGTGCAGTTTTTATGTCTACGAAATACCAGAAACTAACAGAACTGGTGACTGGGACAGGGCTAATTTATTTAGGTTCTACACAGAGAGTGTGTCTGCTAAAGATTAAAGTCCTCTGAAGGAACCCAGAGAAGTTGTTCAGGGAACAGAACGGCCTTCACCTTAAAAACACAGTCACGTATCCTCACTGATGACTGAAATCATATTAGCTTTAGGCCTTAATGTCTGTTGAACATAAATAACCCATTGGACAATCAGGCTTTAAGTCAACGTTTGTGTATTTTTTAAGTCCATCTTGCTTTTCCAAAATATGTAAATATCAAAACACTAATGTAACCCTCAGGTGATAATACTTCAATCATGTGATTGAAAGCATTTACACCATTCAAGATTTTTTAGAGTTTTATATTTACAAAAAAAAAAAAAAAACCTGAATTTTTTTCTCTTCCCCCTATATATTTGGAATATTTTTATTGGATGTGCTTGACTGAGTTTGCATTCTGATCCTAGCTTCCTAAGAAGACCCACCACGTAGACAGGACATGGGACATACTCGGCATGAGTCTGTTGCTTCTGCCCTTCCTATGAGCAGAGCATGGATTGCTTTTTGTTTTGGATTTTGTTTTCCAGACTGTTTAGTGAACAGCCTTGGAAGACAGAGGTAGGGGTAAAGGGTATGGGTGCTTCCTCTAGAACCAAGATTATTTTGGAACAAATGTTGGGAAGGTTTGGTTGGAGTCCTTCATAAAGGACTAGGATTTCCTAAGCTTGGGACTCTTTGGTGACACACACTCCACTGTATGGAAAATCCCCCTTGGCCTTCATGGCACTCACTACCCAGAGAATTAGTGCTCAAGGTACCTGTGCAAATGGCCACTGCTATTGCTGTGAGTAATAAATAGTCCTTTGACCCAGAACCAGGTCTTCTGCCAGTATCCATGGAACTGTGACAGGCTAACTTGTTAGCCTGTAAGTGGAGTACAATCCCAGTCCTCTCATGGTTCCAGACTTGGATCTATCTGCTGATCCAAGTTGTAAGAAGCTTTCATTTAAATCCTGTTTTCTTCTTGAGAACTTGTGCGACCAGGGGGAACAGGGGAAAAGAAGCAGGTGGTAAAGAATACACGGGATGCCAGAGGGGAAGAAACACAGGCACAAGTGGTGAGAAAAGGCTCTCGAGAGAGGTAAGTTGGTGGCTCCAAAACCAACTCTGTGTGCTTCACGTTGTGCCTGGGGCCCATCCTGCTGTCATCCCACAGTCTTTTTAGCACTGTTCTCCTGAGTGTGGTTGAGGCTGATTAACTCACTCCTCATAAGCAAAAACCAGCCCTGTTAGCATTGTTTATATTAATTCTCACACAAATCCCCTCCTTCAAATTAAAAATGAGACAACCATCTGTAACTAATTCCACAATTCCTGAGATAATGAAACAATGTTTTTTAAAGAAAATTTGCAACTAATTTTCTGACTCCTCAAAAGTAGTCAGTTTTTCCTGGATCTTAGTGTAATTTCTGTTCCCCTCGAGGAAGCATGCCAGCATAGTTGTAACAAACTTCATTTCTCTAAAGGATCTCAGCATTCACCCACAATCTCCAAGGAACTCTAGCTAACAGTGGAGAAAAAAAAAATCCTGAGGGAGGAAGAATAACAAAATCCACAAAACCCCATTCAAACTTAGAAATGGCCCTAACTGAAGCAAAAGCACATAATGTACAAAATAATCCATTTAAAAATCAGCAGGAGATTGTTATGTGTTTGAATAATACTAAACCAGTCTGAAACATAGTATACTATTTTAGTTTTCATGGTGTATTACCTGAAAATGAAAGTTTTACATTTCTTAATGTCTATCCTTTGAGTTGAATTTATTTGCATGTGGCTTCATGCTGTGGAATTTTAGTGCTCTTAAGTATAGAGATTAATGGTCCTTATTCTGTTTCCCTGAAGAAAACTTGTATGGTATTTGACCTTACCTCATCGCCTGATGCTACAACCTTGATTAGTTAGCCTGAGTGTATTATTCCAAACAGCTGATTTTTCTAGTTAAATTCTGGCCCAGTTCCGGTTAACTAGGACCACCTATTTGAGTCTTCATTTCAACTCTTAAATCTTTCAAAACTGTATCATTGTGGTTTCTTGCTGTAGTGAGGCCATTACAACGAATCTAAAGCATTTTTCCTTGATGAAGAAGAATGACTCGGAGTCTTAAGTCTAACTGAAACAAAAATTAATCGATGGCTTACGTTGTCATTAAGGCTTCTAGTCAACAGCAGGCGTTAGTAGTTAAGTTTTGTGGGAGTCAAAAGTTTTATATGGATTTTCAACTCAGTGGGACATTGGTGCCCCTAAACCTGGCATTGTTCAACTGTACTGAATTACTTGAATGACTTTAGAAACTATATATAGTTAATAAAACTATTTTAGAAACAAATAGGGCAAATTAAAGTGAACGTTATAATATTCTTAAACATTATGCTTAAATGTTGAGTAAAAATACATTCAGTATAAAAATCACTTAATCACACCAAATTTTCTACTTCCTGTAGAGTATTACTGGACATTCTAAATCTGAGAAAGACGCTTGATTGGTTTCCCCGAAAGCAGTTTAGATAAGGGCAAAATGCTGCTTTCTCGGCCACTTCTTGCCTTGCTTCTCTGTACAGTAGTAATACTGATAATGAAGAGGTTACCTACAGCAACAACAAACCATGAAGATGAGCATGGCGCTTTCTACTCCACTGAGGCTCTTGCGCCTGGCAATGACCCTTTCTGGCATCCTTTTAGCTGTGTATTCTCCCCATCATCCAGTAGTTGCTCTTTCAAACCTGCTCCCTTCCGTAATTTGTGATACTGTACGAAAGTGAAGAGGAAGTTGGACTTGCTGGTAGTTGCAGGGATGACTGGTTCCAGATGACCAATTCTCAAGTGGGCATGAAAGACTATCAAGAGTACTTAGGAGGGGTTTTATTCCTTTGTATTCAGGCAGCGGTGCATATTTGCACTCTCCACTCCAGCGAGACTTAGACTGAAGATTACACTGGATTTAATGCAATGTTCCTTCATCCTAAGGCTTTCTGTCCTACTAACCCAACCCCCAGACAGGTCTGTGGCAAAGGTGGGAAGTCTTGTTGCTCTTTGTTCCTCCTACCTGAGTATAAAAAGAAAACTCGACTCATAGCTAACATTCGACTTTTAGCAAATACAGCACACATTTGCTCCGTGGGCCTGATGTTAAATATAGAAGAATTTCCCGGCATGCAGTTGTTGTTTTAATTTTAATTCATAGCTGCATTTTAAAATATGGGAGACTTAAAATTAGCATATTAGTTTGCTTGGAGTGCCATAATGAAGTACCTCAGACCAGGTGACTTAAACAACAAAAACTTATTTTCTTACAGTTCTTGAGGTGAGAAGTCTGAGATGAAGGTGTCACCGGGGTTGGTTTCTTCTGTCAGTCACCTTGGCTTGTAGATTGCCATCTTCTCCCTGTGTCTTCACATGGTCTTCCCTCTGTGTGTCTGTCCTAGTCTTTCTTTGGAAGGACTCCAGTCTTACTGGATTAGGGCCAACGCATAAGATCTCATTTTAATTTAACTACCTCTTTAAAGATCCTATCTTATATACAGTCCTGAGGCACTAGGGGTGAGGCAAGCTCAACTTCCCCCAAGTATGAACTTCAGGGTGACACAGTTTAGCCCATTACAATTAGAATTCAGAGAGCTGACTCAGAAAATGTCAGAATATCGGGTGGTCCTGGGCACACCTTCTTTCTGGGTTTCAAATTCATTCTCCACACTATCAGCCGCATGATCTTGTTCTTTTGCTTAGGATTGTTCCCAGTCTCCGCCCTTGCCTTCTACATAGATTCCAACCCTGCCAGGGCATCAGGGTCCTTGTGGCCTTGCCTCTTTCTCCATTCACCTGTCCCTCAGCCACACCGAACTTGAAGTGTGTGGAGTATGCCGAGCTTTAACAGGCCTCCTTCCCTTTGCACATGCTATTGCTTTTACCTCAACTGTCCTTCCCCGTGTTCTCTCCCTGTGGTGTTTCCTAGCTGACTCTTACTCTTCTGTCAAAATTCTAAATGTCCCTGCCCCTAGGAGGGCTTCCTGCCCTGCATGGTCTTCACGCTCCCTCAGGACCCTAGGTGGCCCTAAACCATGGGTCTTAACAGAATCCAAATGAAATGGTTTAGTTCCCTGTCGCTCCACTAGAATGAGAGTCCTTGAGGACCGTGTCTGCCTTCTCTGTGTTGCCAGCACCTAGCCCAGTGCTCCTCCGAAGGCAAAGACTTCACAGAAAAATGTTAAAAACTAACAAATACGCAAATGGATGAATCCACCCAACGGCTCTTCCCAGAAGGTATCAGTAGCAGCCTATTCTATGGACTTAGACCTTGGTTTGAAATCTAGCTCCTGCCAACTTTTAGTGATATTAACTTAGACAAGTTCCTTAGCAGCTGGGAACTTGAACTTTTTTGTTTAAAAAAGTGCGATTAAACATACTTCATTGGGTTTTGTAAGGTTTCAAAAAGGGAAAAAAACCATGAAAAATCTCATATATTCTAAGGAATTGGAATCTTAATATTTGTTTCTGTCACACAGTGAAGGAGCCATGCTCTCAACTCAGGCTGCTCAGCTGCTATCACTTCTCAGTACTTCTCCAACATACCTGATGATGTGCTCAGTAGCCTGAGAAAACAGCAATCCTATACTAAGTATTACTTTACCCCTCTGGACTGGTTTCGAGTCAGACCAGTGGGATGGGTCTGCTGTGGTCAAATAGAGCTAGATTGAACAATTTAGCAATCCATAAATTACAACTACATTCTCCCAGCTTCCAACAGTAGTTATTTGGCAGCACTTAGATCAATCCAAACATGTAATTCCTCAAAATGCAAAATGACGCTGATTAAAACCGGTGGGTTGAAAATCAAATACAGTAAGAGAAAGGAGAACAAGAACTCTGAGGAGCTTGACAGTTAAGAGAAGGGCAAGCCCAGGACTGTGGTGTGATTCTTTAAAAGATGGAATATACTAGAACTGTGATTCTCAAATGGGGGCCTGCTTTAGGACCATGTGGAGGGCTGTTTAAAACACAGATTCCTGGGCTCTACCCCAGGGTTTCTGATTCAGTAGGTCTGCAGTGAGGCCAGAGAATTTGCATTTCTACCAAGTTTCTAGGCGACACTAATGCTGAGGGCATTACAGACCACACCAAGCCCTGCTGGATCAGAATACAGAAGAGGAGGTGAAACTTTCAGGGGGGAGAACATATAATCAAATGTTGAACAGGCTTCCTGTAACCTTCAATGAAAGATACAAAAAGGGGGAGGAACTTGAAAAAGACAAGGGCCCTCTCTTCCCAGGACAGTATGGGGAGTGAAAGCCACGCTGAGATTCCACCAGAAGGTGGAGTAGAATGTTAGCAAGCCCTGGGGGAAAGAAACAGTGAGAGGGAAACACATGTGGATTCTTCTGTGCTTTGGCCAGTTTCGAGAAATGTAGTTCAGATCAAAGTACTATTCAGCTTTTTTTTTTCCCCTAATTAAATTCTAACATTTCCTTCTGGATAGATATGTATAAAACAAAATCTCAGGAACACCTGGGTGCCTCAGTCTGTTACCACCTGCCTTCAGCTCGGGTAATGATCCCAAAGCTCCCCATCAGGCTCCCTGCCCTGTGGGGGGCCTGCTTCTCTCTCTCTCTCTCTGCAGCTACCCCTCCCTGCTTGTGCTTGCTCCACCTCAAATAAAATCTTTTTAAAAAATCTCAAATTGTGGGTCATTTGCAAATTAATATTTTTGTACATTATAATCATGTTTTGACCTCGAACAACAGATCTCTGTTTCACCCCCCAAAATACTGGCACACATCCTCCTCAGCCTAGCTTACTAACCAGCAAGAACAGGATGAGTTTTGCTTTTTAATAAACAGGGTCACCATGTTATTGTTATCTTGTTCACACTTTTCTATCTGTTGCAGTGTTGTTTAGGTGGGGCTAAGAAATGTGTAAGATTCGGCAACCTGTCAATTCCTGAAGGGGTTGGAGATACAGAGCTCTTCTGAAATGGCTAGATATCTAAAGGCAAAAAAAAATAAAATGAAAGAAGAAACTGAAAAACCTAGAATTAACTGGATTGTCCCTTTCCCCTCCAGAAATAATATTTTTCACTGTCTTATATATAAATGTCTTCCATAAAGAGCAGACAAACCTCCAGGATATCAAATTGTTGGAGTTGCTGGAGACTTAAGACATGATTGTCTCCTTGCACTAAAGTGGTGCCTCTCCCCACAGTCCACCAGAAGAACAGGCCATGGCCTCCACTTCTGTGCCTCTGAGTTCATGGGTTCTGTGAGCTACACATGCCAAGCCCCTGGATTTTGCCTCTACATAGGACCCCCTCTCTTTCAAAATTTCAGGATGTGGTATCAGACTTCTATAGTATTTAACTTTAATTTTAATGCAAATTTTATGGAAATTGGTCTTTAGCTTATTCCCTGAATTAAATTTAATTCGCAAATACCCTGTATTAGGAGTTAAGTACCTGTCACTTCCTAGCTGCCTTAGGCTAGACACTTAACTTTCTCTAGCTTTTGAGTTTTATCTATAAAATCCAAAGGTCAACTCCAACAGTACCCTCAACTCTATGGTTCTAGAATGACTAGAATCATTCTATGACTCTCTGGTTCTAGAATGTCCAGAGTGAGTCATTTTACATCCTTCTGTTCTCCTGTTTCTTTCTCATCTAGAACATTGCATCAGATTTGTATATCTTAAAATCTTCCAGGTTATAGAGTCCTGATTGTTTTTGATCTCATCCTTTGAGTTTAGTCCTTTAGAAACCATAATGGGCTTACTATTCCAGGAAACTGGTAATATTCAGCCCAAGTATTATATCACAATCATTTTTCTGTCTTCTGAGATCAGTTAACATTTTTTCATATCTCTTTCACAAAGCACTTTATGTAAGTATAATGTTATGGTGAATTTAATCTGGCTAATAGTGACACAGTTTAATGCTTCATAAATTCTCTAGTTGGCCAGCCAACTGAATGCTGCAAACTAGATGACAAGGTGATGGGCACATCATTGCTTGTGGTGATATACACAAACTGATTATAATCAATTTTTTTCTTTAGGAACCATCATGACTAGAATGTATATCACTGTGTTCAGCCCTCAAGCCAACACCACTATGATACTAATGCCACAATCAGTCAGTGTTTGCTGCTGTGGAAATGATATGCAAATAATATATGATAGTGACCTAAAGAACAACTGATAAAAATATCTTACTTTGACATTCTCATAATCAGAATACTCTAATACACCCTATTGTTTTGAGAAACTTTGTTTTGTAACAAAGCTCTAGTGACACAAGATAGAAAACCATATTAGAGACATTCCTAGGGCGCCTGGGTGGCTCAGTGGGTTAAAGCCTCTGCCTTCAGCTCAGGTCATGATCTCAGGGTCCTGGGATAGAAGCCCACATCAGGCTCCCTGCTCGGCAGGGAACCTGCTTCCTCCTCTCTCTTCCTGCCTCTCTGCCTACTTGTGATCTCTCTCTCTCTCCCTCTCTCTCTAATAAATAAATAAATAAAATCTTTAAAAAAAAACAAAGACATTCCTATTTTGCCTTATGAGCACATCAAGAAAACATGGTTTGATACTTAATAATTGTACACTAGCTTCCCAAGAATTCATCCTAGACCAACTTAAATGAAATAATCAATCACATAAGAAACGACACCTTTAAGTTATTTTATATCATGATATAACTAGGAAGACCAATCCTCCTCCTCTTTCTTGAGCCATAACGAACGGCCACAATGAAAATGTTCTTTTTGTTTCTAGGGCACTGAAAGAGGGTCACACAGCTCTATATGTGGTAGATGATACACCAGACCGTGAAGTGAGTACTCCTGGGATACAGATACTTCTGGGAGTCAGAGACTCTCTTCAATAAGTGGTACGATTTGAGCAAAGACTGGAAGTTCCACAGTAGAGAGGAAATTTAAAATGTTGTCTAGTTTCCTAAAATATTTCTCAAAATGATTAATCAACTTTTAAATATTTTTCTTATTGACGTGAATAAATGAGTACATTCAGCTGTGTATACATTTATACTCAGAGGTGTATACAGAGTTACATTTTACTTAAACTCCTACTGCATTAATACCCCTGTAATTCATCACCATCGAGTTGCCCAGCAGCTGTTTAGTGTTGCGGCACTCTGCAGACTTCTGAAGGCTACGACATTACCCTCGTTCGCACACTGTATCTGGCCAGCGTTCCAGGCCTCACGCATGCAACTCTGAGTGTAATTTTCTGTATGTAATTCTCGGTGCTGTTTCTACAGACTGAGTAGAAAATATGGAGCACTATCATGTTCTCTGAACTATGGATGCAGTGTGGAAACAAGTAAAATATAATATTAGTGTTTTCCTATAATGCGAGCATTTGCGCTTGTACCAGGAAAATAAAACATCAGGTATGTTTTCTGGCTTTCTTCCCTAGTGGTGGGAAACGTAAAACTTTGTTAAAGAGGTTTTTCTATTTATGTCTTTGTTTTTATTTGCTTAGGAGAGAAATTTCACCTAAAGCATCTGTCAGAAATGCCATACTCAATGTGACAATAAAAGGAAAAAAGGTAAGTACCTCGCAAGTTGTCACATACTCTCTGTTCCTTCTACAAAGCCATGGGACGCAGCTCAAATGAGGTCACTTGAGGGTCTACAGAAAGTGCTTCTTAATCATTGTGGAGTTTTGGGACTACTTTCACAGGCAAAACAAAGCTTCAGGTAATTTTTGTGATGCTATCTTTGTAAAATGAAGCATTTATTAATGCAATTTAAAAGAAATATTTTCTAAAATTATTCAGACTTCTGCAATTTTTAAATTATTTTTCTAACTCCTGTCACACATATCAAATTCTCCTTCTCCATTCCCATGACCCAAACCCTACAACATATTTCAGTTGCTTTTTGTTCTTATGTCATGTGAAGAAGTTCCATGGACTTCCTTCTCCATTTTAAAATATCTATGCATCCTGAACCTCCCTCTTTTCTATTATTTTCTCCACTGAGAAACAACTGAAAAAAGCAAAACAAAATCTTCCACTATGAGCTTCAGCCTTTATGTCATCTAGGATTTCACATTTACAGAAGCACAATCTCGCACATTCTCTCAGGGATAAGAGAGAATAATTGACCCCATAATTCTTGTTATCTACGTGGGACTCAATTTCATAGCTCTCCCTCTCCTATCAGTAACGTCTCCTTCCTATTATCTACCAAACAATATAAAACATGTATCTGAAGTGTACTGTAAACTACAGGATAACCCCGTCCTTGCCAGGCAGGCCCCAAATGTCTGAGCTGCTGCTATTCTCCCCACTGTCCTCATTCCCTCTTTGACCTACAGCCTGCCCTCGGCCCTGCCCTACCCTGCTAACGCACATCTATAAACCCTGGAGTCCTTGACTCCCGAAGCCCTTTTCTAGCCAAACTCCCTGAAATTCTCAATATTTTTCTCAGGGGATTTACCTCCACTCAAAACCTTCACTGAATGAAACTGGACTTGTCTTGAGTTGTACTACACTGTTTTCCTCAAAACCCTACTGAATGAAAGTTACTCATTTTCTAGCCACCCCCCACCCCCATCAGCTCTTCTATTAGTCCCTGTCAGAAGGAGGAGGCTGCCTTGTCACTTAACACAGCTCTGTTTCTATCAGTATCCTGTTCCCTTGTCTGAACTCCCGAGGACCTTTTCTTAGTCCTTTCTTGGAAGTCCATTTATGTGGCCATACCTCAAAATTTCCCATTTAGAAAAACAAAAGAAAAGCGTAACACAAATATCTACCACCAATGAAATCGACACTTCTGAAATCCTTAAGTTAGGGGTTCTTATTCTAAATTTTCTCAACTCCAATTTTTGGTTGTTCTGTCCCCTTGGGCCCCCCAGCCCTTGATGATCTTCCCAATTGGTATTAGCTCCTGACTCAGCTTATACAACCCGATGTACCAGTAAAATGATACACTCATTAGGACAACAGATTCCCTCTTCTTTTACACCTTCTGCTGCACAGGCAGTGCCAACAGGAGAAAATGGTACCATTCATTCTATATTTTATCCACTTCTACCCTACTTCTCGAGGTAAGAGGGCACAAATGATGACTGACTCCATTAAAAATTGGTACCATCCTTGACAATCCTTGTCACCAATTGTTGCTTAATCCTACTTAACTCTCTAGTACAGTTTCCAGGCTGTGCTATTCAGTTTTATTTACAAAGACCGACCAATTACCTTTTTGAAGTTCAATTTGAGGGGAAAGAAAATCAAGTCTTTCCCAAAATGCATGACTAACTTAGGTCTCATTTATCAGTCCTTTTCTTTTCAGTGCAAGATGTATAGTAAAGGAAAATAATCTTAATATTTTAATTTTTTTTCCAGTTTTACTAAGATGTAAATGACATACAGCACTTTACAAGTGTAAGGTGTATAGCATGATTTGACTTACATATATTGTCAAATGATCACTACAAAAGTTCAGTTAATACCCATCATCTCATACAGATACAAAAAATATAATTCTTCCTGGTGATGAGAACTTTTAGGATTTACTCTCAACATTTTTTATATACCATACAGCAGTGTTAACTAAAACCATCATGTTGTTTATCTCTAGTATTTATATATTTTATAACTAAAGTTTGTACCTTTGACCATCTTTATCCAGTTCCCTCTCCCTCTAACCCTGTGTCTGGTACCACAAGTATGACCTCTTTTTCTCTGAGTTTGCCTATTTGTTTTGTTTTGTTCTTAGATTCCACATATAATTGAGATCATATAGTATTTGTTTTCTTTCTGATTTATTTCATTTAGCATAATGCTCTCAAGTCACAAACGGCAGGATTTCTTCCTTTTTTATGGCTGAATAATATTCCTTTGTATAGGTATGCCACAATTTCTTATCCATTCATCTTTTGGTGGGCACTAAAGTTGTTTCCATGTCTTTGCTATTATAAATGATGCTGTTATGAATATGGGGGGGTTCAGACATCTCTTTATAGAGTTTTCATTTTCTTCAAATATATTCCCAGAAGTAGAATTGCCGAATCATATGATAGTTATATTTTTAGTTTTTTGAGAAACCTCCATACTGTTTTGTAGTGGCTGTATCAGTTAACAATCCCAATAGTGCCCAAGGGCCCTTTTCTCTCCACAACTTCACTAGCATTTTTAAAATCTCTTTTCTTTTACATGCTAGATATTCTAACAGTATCTAGATATTCTAAGTGATATCTTTGTTGTGGTTTTGATGTGCATTTCCCTAATAATTAATGATATTGATCATATTTTCATATACCTCTTGACCATTTGTGTATTTTCTTTGGAGCAATGTCTTCCCAGGTCTTTTGCTCAGTTTTAATTAGATTATTGGGGGTTTTGTTTTTGTTGTTGTTGTTTATTTTTTGCTTTTGCTTTTGAGTTATGTAAGTTCTTTATTTCGGATATTAACCCCTTATATGTGGTTTGCAAATATTTTTTCTCATTCTGTGGATTAAGCAGCTTTTCATTTTGTAACTTGTTTCTTTTTCTGTGCAGAAGCTTTTTGGTTCGATGTAGTCTTACTTGTTTATATTTGATTTTGTTGCTTGTGCTTCAGGTCAAGGAGCTTTTTTCCTGTTTTCTTCCAGTTTTATGGTATCAGGGCTTACACTGAGGTCTTTAAGTCATTTCAACTTAATTCTTGTGAGTGGTGTAAGACAAAGGTCTATTTTCATTCTTGTACATGTGAATATCCAATTTTTCAAGCATGATTTACTGAGCAGGATATCTTTTTTCAATTGAGTATTCTTGGCTTCTTTGTCAAATACTACCTAACCATACATGCATGAATTTATTTCTGGGCTCTCCTTTCTGTTCTATTGGTCCATATGTGTTTTTATACCAGTAACATACTGTTTTTGATTACTAGAGATTTACAATACAGTTTGAAATCAGGAAGTGTGATGTTTCCCACATTATTCTTCTTAGAATTGCTTTGGCTATTTGGGGCATTTTGTGGTTCCATATATATTTTCAGATGATTTTTTTCTCCTTCTCTAAAAAAACTGCCATTGGGATCTTGATAGGGATTACAATGAATTTATAGATGGCTTTGAGTAGTATGGTCATTTTAACAATATTATTTCTTCTAGTCCATGAACATGGGATACCTTTCTATTTATTTCTGTAATATTTGATTTATTTATCAGAATTTCTTGTGGTCTTCAGTTTCCTGAGAACTTTCATCTCCTCTGTTAAATTTATTTCTAAGTATTTCATTGTTTTTGATGCTTTGTAAATTGAATTATTCTATTTCCTTTTCATAAAATTCATTTTAGTATAGATAAATGCCATTGATTTTTACATGTTAATTTTGTATCCTGCAACTTGAATAAATTTGTGGATTAGACCTGACAGTTTTTTGGTGGAGCCCTTCGGATTTTCTATACATAAAATCATCTCATCTAGAAACAGAGACAATCCTCCTTTTTATTTTCCAATCTTACTGTGTTTTGTTTCCTTCCATTGCCTGATTGCTCTGGCTATGAATTCAAGTACTGTATTGAATAGAGTGGTGAGGGCTGGCACTGTTGTCTTATCCCCGATCTTACAGGAAAGGCTTTCAAACTTTCACCACTCAGTATGATGTTAGCTGTGGGCTTGTCACACATGGTCTTTATTATGTTAAGGTATGTTCCTTCTGTACCTAATTAAGGTGTTGAATTTGTCTTTTGGATTTTTTTTTTTAACCATGAATAGATGTTGAATTTTGTCAAATCCTTTTTCTATGACTATTGAGATGACATAGGATCTTTTCTCTTTCATTTTATTAATGTGACCTATCAAATTTACTTTTTTAAATTGCTCTTGCATCCCAGGGAGAAATCCCATTTAATCATAACAAATGATCTTTTTTAATATACTACTGAATTCAGTTTGCTAATATTTTATTGAGAATTTTTTCATCTATATTCATCAGGGATACTGGCCTATGGTTTTTGGGCTTTTTCAGCTTTTCTATCTTTTCTGTCTTTGGTATCATTGTAAGACCGGCCTCATAAAATAAATTTGAGAGTGTTCCTTCCTCTTCAGTATTTTGGAAAAGTTTGAGAAAGACCATCATTCTTTAAATTTTGGTAAAATTCTTCTGTTTAAATGGGTCCTGCATTTTTCTGTGTTGGGAGATTTTTTATTCTGATTCAATCTCCTTAGTAGTAATTGGTCTGTTCAAATTTTCTACTTCTTTCTGATATAGTCTAGGTAGGACACATGTTTCTAAGAATCTTTCCCTTTCTTCTTTGTTGTCTGGCTTACTGATGTATAATTGATCATAATAGCCTCTTAGGATCCCTTGAATTTTTGTGGTGTCAGTTACAATGTCTCCTTTTTCATTTATAATTTTGTTTATTTGGGTCCTTTCTTTTTCTTGGTTATTCTAGCTAATGGTTTGTTAATTTTGTTCATTTTTCAAAGAAACCAACTCCTAATTTTATTAATTTTTTCTATTGTTTTCCTGTTCTGCTCTAATATTTACTTACCTTCTGCAAACATTGGGCTTGGTTTGCTATTGTTCTAGTTCTTAAGGTATATAGTTCAGTTGTTTATCTGAGATTTTTTCTTGGTTTTTAATGTAGGCACTTATTGCTATGAACTTCCCTCTTTAACAGCTTTTACTGCCTCCATAAATTTTGGTATGTTTCTGGGCCACCTGAACTTAGAAACCCAAGTTCTGAAGCCTGACTTCCTTTAATTTATCTGGACAGCCAGCCCAAATGCCAGACCAAACTTAGTTAGAGCCAAGACTAATGCAATATGTTCCACAAAGGGGAAGGAACAAGGCAGCCCCACACCAACAGGCCATGTTTCTGGTCTCTGCAGGTTATTTTGCATCTAATGAAACCCACTGGGGAATGGTCTTTTTGTGAACTCACAAAGGACTTAGGTTTTGATGAGGACTTTTAGACTACAGGATGACTCCATCTATCCTTCCCATCATCAGCATCAGGCTAGTATGCTATTCCTGGAGGGATGAGGAACTCTAACCCTGTCTACCTTCCTTGGCCTGAGATCTTCCTTTTGATTCCTAACTAGGTCTTTGGAGTCCTGAGGGCAGTAATGATGTTTTCTTATACATTTTTTCACACTTGATGAGCCTGTATCTCTAGGGAGGAGGTTTCTCATTCACCTAAAAGATCAGTAGAAAAGTCATAGAACACAGCTGTTTTATACTAAGACCCAAGTTGTTTTTGTTATGTTGCTTTAAGGGGGAGAAATGATCCCATGCTGATTTTACAAATCTGAATAAAATCTACATGCCCAACAACCACAGTTCCACCAACCTTCATTTTTCCCTGTTCCTGCTGTACCTAATGTCACACACTATTCTCACATCCTCCAGGTGCTTCTTTCTCTTCCTGTCTTTACATAGATGGTTTTCAGTGGCTGAAACACCTTTTCCACCTTCTAACCATCTTTTGATAATCAGTTTAAGTATCTATTTCTGCAATTTTTTTTTTCACTCTGCTTGGTCTCCTTTCAATTTCCCATGGTAGTTCACACACATATTGGAGAAGGGGTCTGCAACTTTGGTCTTCCCTCTGTGATGTGTCAGGATAGGGAGAGGCAGTATGATAAACAAAGGAAGGGCTCTGGAGCTACAAAGTAGTGGCCTGAGCCCAGTCTTTCACCCTCTAGCTGTGTTGGTTTAAATCTCAGCTTCCTCACTTTTAAAGTTAGGGCAACAATAACTACCTCAAAAGGTTGTTGCAGAGTAAATGAGATAATTTATATAAGACATAGACTAGAAAAGATCTTCCATATCATTAAAAATAATGCATCATTTAATATTTGAAACACACAAATGGATTTATGTAACATGTAGGTTATAAAGCATACAGTCAAATAAGCACCTCTGAATGTATCACTCAAACCTTATTAAGATTGGTGTTACTTGTGTCTCCTTCCCTTCCCACCCCCTTGACCCCAAATGAACAATTCTAAAATGTATGCTTTTCCTTCCCTTTTCTTTCAAAATCATTTCAATAACGAAGGTTGTTTTTCATATTAACAAAAACTATTTTATATTTATCCTTATTTCTGTTTGTACTTGTGGTCAATTCAATGTTGTTGGGTAGTATTTCATTATGTTATTTCACAATTTATTTATTAGCACATTGCATTAGTATAATAATTTATATATTTTGTTTGTTCCAAAGGTTTGCTATTAAACATTATTACTGAAATGTATCTTACATATAACATTGTGCAAATTTAAGGTGTAAAAAATGTTAATTTAGTACATTTACATATTGTAATATTAGCACCTCTGTCACTTTACATAATGATCCTTTCCTTTCAGTGGTTAGAATCATTAGGTTCTAGTCTCTGAGCAAGTTTAATAAATTATAATATAATATTGTTGTATATTCACTATACTATGCAACAGATCTCTAGAAGTTAATTACTACTCCTTATAAGGATACAAGTTGTATCCCCTTAAACAACATTTGTCCTATTTCCTCAACCCCCAATCCCTGGTAACTACAATTTTATTTCGTTTTTACAAATTTGCCTTTTTTAGGTTCCACGTATATCATACAATACTTGGCCTTTCTCTGTCTGAGTTATCTCATTTAGCATAATAGTGAACAGTGTTAATATGAACATTTTGTTTTCAATTCCCCTGTGCAAGAATTTCTCTAGTGTACATACCTAAAGTAGTGTTGCTGATTTATAGACTAGTGCAAGCTCAACTTTACCAGATAACATCAAATCTATATCCAAAGATGTTATGTCTATTACTGAATACATGAGTGTCTAAATCGACCCTTTGAAAGAACTTGCTTTTGGCCTTTTAATCATCTTTTACAATTCATGTCTCCTTTTACCTTTATTATTTATCCCTTCTACTTTCATCGTATTTATCTTATTGCTCTGGACTTTCTTATGTTTGTTTTGTTTGCTTTGTCGTGTGTCTGTGTATGTGTGTGTGTGTGTGTTTTAAAAAGCTAATTTCTTTTTTAAAATTAACACAGTGTTACATTNCGTTTGCTTTGTCGTGTGTCTGTGTATGTGTGTGTGTGTGTGTGTTTTAAAAAGCTAATTTCTTTTTTAAAATTAACACAGTGTTACATTGCTTTCAGGTGTACAATATAATGATTCAGTAGGTCTATATATTTCATCATGCTCATCAAGACAAGTGTATTATTATCCTCTTCACCTATTTCACCCATCCTCCCACCCACCTACCCTCTGGCAACCACCTGTTTGTTCTATATATTTAAGTCTCAGTTTCTATTTGTATCCTTTTTTGCTTTGTTCATTTGTTTTCTTAAATTCCACATATGAATTAAATCATATGCTATTTGTCTTTCCCTGACTGACTTATTTCACTTAGCATTATACCCTCTAAGTCCATCTACGTTGTGGCAAATGGCAAGAATCCATTCCTTTTTATGGATAAGTAATATTCCATTGAGAGTGACTGTGTGTGTGTGTGTGTGTGTGTGTATGTGTGTGTGCCACTTCTTAATTCATTCATTTATCGATCAGCACTTAAGTTACTTCCATATCTTGGTTATTATAAATAATACTGAAACAAACATAGAGATGCATATATCTCTTCAAATTAGCATTTTTGTTTTCTTTGGGTAAATGCCCAGTAGTGGAATTACTGGATCATGAAAAAAAAGAAGTTTTTTTGTTTTGTTTTGTTTCCCTTCAGGAACCTCCATACTCTTTTCCACAATGGCTATACTGGTTTGCATTCCCTCCAAGTGCACAAAGGTTCCTTTTTCTCCATATCCTTGCCAGCACCTGTTATTTTTTTTTTTATTTCAACTATTCTGGCAGATAAAAAGATATATCTCATTGTGATTTTATTTTGCATTTCCCTGATGATGAGTGATGTTGAGCATCGTTACAGGTCTGTTGGTCATCTATATGTCTTCTTTGGATAAATGCTATTCATGTCTTCTGCCCAGTTTTAATTGGATTATTTGTGGAATTGTTTTTTATTTGTTTTTGTATAGAAGTTATTTATATATTTTGGGTATTAACCCCTTATCAGATACACCACTCATAATATCTTCTTCCATTTGGTAGGCTGCCTTTTGGTTTTGTTGATGGTTCCTTTCACTGTGCAAAAGCACTTAATTTTGGTGTAGTCTTAATTTTGTTTTTGTTTCCCTTGCCAGGAGAGATCTGTCTAGAAAAACATTTCTACAGTCAATGTCAAAGAAATTATTGCCTGTGTTTTCATCAAGGAATTTTATAGTTTGAGTTTGCATATTTTGGTCTTTAATCCATTTTGAGTTTATTTGTGTGTATGTGATTAAGAAATTGGTCCAGTTTCACTCTTTTGCATGTAGCTGTCCAGTCTTCCCAACACCATTTGTCGAAGAAACTGGGTTTTCCTCATTGTATATTTTTACCTCCTTTGTTATAGATTAATTGACCATATAATCATTAGTTTATTTCTGGACTCTCAATTCTGTCCTGTTGTTCTATATGTCTATTTTTGTGCCACTATTATGTTTTGTGGCATTACCAGGCGCCGCTTCCTGTCTTGACTGCTAAATCTTTGTAGTATATCTTGCTATTTTTCACATCTTTAAATGTGACTAAATGAATAAAGATCCACCACTTTATTCATATTTTTCAAGATTGTCTTGGCTATTTGGGGTCTTTGGTGTTTCTATACAAATTTTAGGATTATTCTAATTATGTGAAAAATGTTATCTGTATTATGATGGGGATTGCATTAAATTAAATCTGTAGATTGCTTTGGGTAGTATGGACATGTTCACAATACTGGTTCTTCCAATCTATAAGCATGGAATATCTATTTGTGTTCTCTTCAGTTTCTCTCATCAGTCAGTGTCTTACAGTTTTAAGAGTATAGGTCTTTCACTTTGGATAGGTTTATTCTTCCTAGGTATTTTATTCTTTTTGGTACACTTATAAATGGGATTCTTTTCTTAATTTCACTTTCTGCTACTTCACTAATTAGTGCAAAGAAATAGGACAGATTTCTGTGTATTAATTTTCTGTCCCGCAATTTTACTGAGTTATCAGTTCTAGCAGTTTTTTGGTGGTCTTCGGTCATCTGCAAGTAAAAGTTTTACTTTTTCCTTACCAATTCAGATGCCTTTTGTCTCTTTGTCTTGTCTGATTGCTGGGGTTAGGACTTCCAGCACTATGTTAAATAAAAATGGTGAGAATAGACATTCTTGTCTTATTCCTAATTTTAGAGAAAAAGCTCTCAGTTTTTCACCACCAAATATGATGTTATCTGTGGATTTTTTCATATACGGCCTTTATTATGCTGGTATTTTCCTTTTAAATCTATTTTGTTGAGAGTTTTTATTATGAATGGGTGTTGCACCTTGTCAAATGCTTTTCCACTTCTTTTGAGATGATCATATGATTTTTATCCTTTCTCTTGTTAATGTGATACATCACGTTGACTGATTTGTGAATACTGAACCAGCTTTGCATCTCTGGAATAAATCCCACTTGATCATGGTGAATCATCTCATTTAATTAAAGTCTCCTCTTACCTTTATTATTTACTCCTTTTCACTTCCATGGGATTTATTTTATTGCTCAGTTCCTTACTTAAGATTGATATTTATATAGCTTTTAGACTTTTTTCCCTAATCAAAATATTTCAGAAACACTCTGTAAGAATCATTTCAGATGCCTACCTNTGGTTCCTTACTTAAGATTGATATTTATATAGCTTTTAGCCTTTTTTCCCTAATCAAAATATTTCAGAAACACTCTGTAAGAATCATTTCAGATGCCTACCTGGTTTATAGGATATTTCTGTCTATATTCAGCCTTTTTAATGTTATTTTTTTCAGTACTACACTTAGATACTATTATTACATGGATGGTATTACCTACATTTCTCAGTGGTACCAGTGCTTTAATTTTGATTTGTAGTAGATATAGATCACTTGCTTCTAAATACTTTACATTTTTATTGTAATTTATTTTGAGCATTTAGAAGTTTTAAGTTCTCCAAATACGTATTTTCTTTAATAAAAATAATTTTGTGATCAAGTTCATTCAATTTCATTATGATCCCTTCTTCCTTTCTACACCTACTCCTCTCTCCCTNTTTTGTTGTAATTTATTTTGAGCATTTAGAAGTTTTAAGTTCTCCAAATACGTATTTTCTTTAATAAAAATAATTTTGTGATCAAGTTCATTCAATTTCATTATGATCCCTTCTTCCTTTCTACACCTACTCCTCTCTCCCTCAACTCGCCTTTCTTCTTGCACTATGGTCTGTCCCTTCCTCCATCTTTCCCCCTCTCCTTCCTTTCCCTCCTTCCACTAATGTGCTGATGCATACACTAATGTGCCCTAATGTGTATAGTGTACCCATTGTTATCCAAACTTTGAGTTCTACAAGGTAAGGGATGGCTAGAATTTTATAACTGATGCCACCCCTTCCCACTCCAGGGTGGGATCTTTAGTCTGCTTCAGTCATTGTTATTTACCCTGCTTGTGCCTTAAAAGTCCTTCATTATAATGTGAACATTGTACATGTTCTATAAATATGTCAGATCTCTACTCTCAATTCTGAGCCTTTTCCAATCTGCATCATATTAGACACTTTGGTTTCAAGCAAGAGGAAATCCAAATCCAGCTGGCTAAACAGTAAAGGGTTCAGGTAGTAGAAAACTCAGAAGCAGGTTAGCCTTAAGAGTGATCCAATCTCAGGGGCACCTGGGTGGCTCAGTTGGTTAAGCATCTGCCTTTAGGTCAGGTCATGATCTTGGAGTTCCGGGATCGAGCCCTGCACTGAGCTCTCTGCTCCGCGGGGAGCCTGCTTCTCCCTCTCCCTCTGCCTCCTGTTCCCCCTGCTTGTGCTCTGTCAAATAAATAAATAAAAATCTTAAAAAATAATAATAATAAAGAGTGATCCAAACTCGGGCACCTGAGTGGCTCAGTGGGTTAAGCATCTGCCTTCAGCTAAGGTCATGATCCTGGGTCCTGGGATGGAGTCCTGCATCAGGCTCCCTGCACAGTGGGGAGTCTCCTTTTCCAAACTCTGCCTCTACCCCTGCTCGTGCTCGCACTCTCACTCTCTCTCTCAAATAAATAAATACAATCTTAAAAAAGAAAAAAGAGAGAGATCCAATCTCTAGAAACACATTTACCCTCTTCTTGCACTGACGAAGTGGCAGCGAGGTAATTCCTATGCATCTTTGAACAGCTCATATTTGTCTTTGAGGGGAAGAATGTAGGAGCTGTTAGGCAGAAGGAATCCTTAAGACTATCGTTCAGGAAGTTTAGTATTTCATCTAATAATTATTTAGTGAATAATTTTCTTTATTTTAGCTTCCTGCAAAGGGTGACATTCCTGTGATGGGTGAGAAGGTTACATTTTTAGAAAATACGTAACCTTCTCCTTACCGTATAATAGATAAAATGCTTTCCTATTACTAACTGCCAGATATTGACTGTTTGTTTGGCTTGATAAAGGAATAAAAACTAATCATAACAGCCACCTCTTTACTGAGCAAGTGCCACACTCCAGCCACAGTGAAACACAGTATACCCTGCAACAGAGGTTATCACTACACACTTCACAGCTCAGGTGATGGTCTCCATTCAAAGATTATAGAGCCTGTCCAGTTAGCAGGTGCCAGAGGAGAGATTTTAGGTGAAATACAACTACCTCCAAAGTCTGTGCTATTGATCATCTTGCACTAGACTTCAGGATGAGAAAAATTAGGGGAGAGGGCAAAGTTTTAATATCTTACTGAACTTGTCTCAAAAAATAACACTGATTTAACAAATTGGCTGAATATGCCAAAAAACAATTCTGGCACACTAAGATAGACAAGTAGTGAAAATGAAGTACAGGCTGGACATCTGCATCATGGAATGACTGCACTGGATGGCATAAAAGGTCCATCCAAGTCTGAGATTTGTTATATAATTTAACTTTCTAATTATGAATCTTAAATAGGCTTTACTAGACTGTGAGCTGCTTGAAGATATTCCTGATTTATGATTAATCTCTTTTTTAGCTGCTAGCCAGCTAGTGCCTATTTCTGCTTAGGTTTTCAATTATTGGTGACTTGAATTAGAATACCCGAGATGAAATTTTGACATAAAATTAAAAAAATAGATTTTAAGAACTTTTTCAACTTTTAGATAAGACATAGTTAAATGTTTTTCCTCTTATAGGTTTTATATATTGGCAGTCATTATCCATGGTTATAGTTTGAACTCTATTCACACTTTCCTAAGCTACTGGCTAGCTAGAGTAACCATGGATAGATAACACATTAACACAAATTCTTGCAACTTCCAAGAAATTCCAGTGATAAAACTGGATTAAAATGAACCACTTATGACTTTCAAAACTCCTCTATATCACATTTATTTTTAAATGCCTTTATGATAGGTCTAATATTCAGCTATTGATTGAATAACTTTTAAAAAATTCTAATAAGTATGAATGATTAAATTATTTCTATTCTTATGTATTGAAGGCATGCTGCTTTTACCAGCCGTAAAATTACTTCTATTATAGGATACAGAAAATGGAAGACTAAACTCCAGCAAAGATGGATCACAAGATTGTAAACATAAGCAGCCTATTTTATTATATGAATGACAAAGCTTAGGAACAAGCTTAAATATATCTTCCAAGACAAAAATATCTTCCAAGAAAACAAATTTCAAAATTAGCAAATTGCTTTAATTCTGTGCTATAGCCCTATAAAAGACACTCCTCAAAAAGTTACTAATTCTCCTATAAGGCAGTTACTAGAGTTTAGTAAAGAATAGAAAGCAATCATGAAAAGTGTAACAGGGGAAGAACTATTATCTGATACCAGTGTTCAAAAATCAAACTAGTGTGCTTATTGTAGTCAATAAAGGAAAAGATGCTATTTTCTGGGAAAATGTACTGTATGACTACCTTTCATTTTTAAGGAATATAATAACTCCAGCATCTCTAATAAAATTCATTAAAAAGGTAATTTTAGGGCGCCTGGGTGGCTCAGTGGGTTAAAGCCGCTGCCTTCGGCTCAGGTCATGATCTCAGGGTCCTGGGATCGAGGCCCGCATCAGGCTCCCTGCTCTGCAGGGAGCCTGCTTCCCCCCTCTCTCTCTCTGCCTCTCTGCCTGCTTGTGATCTCTCTCTGTGTCAAATAAATAAATAAAATCTTTAAAAAAAAAGGTAATTTTAAAATAGAACAATATAACTAATAGAAGTATCCTTAAAAAGTATTTACCAAGAAAAAAGAGAAGGTTAATACTGATTTTTCCTCTTTATTAATTAATAGGCTATAGCATCACAGTTGTGCAGTGCTGGTTAATTAGACTTAACAGGCTTTGCTTAGCCAAAGCATTTTGCTTTTGTTCTTATTTCTCCTGTTTATTTTTTTTATTTTTATTTTTTTAAAGATTTTATTTATTTATTTCACAGAGGGAGAGAGATCACAAGGAGGCAGAGAGGCAGGCAGACAGAGAGAGGGGGAAGCAGGCTCCCCACTGAGCAGAGAGCCCGATGCGGGCCTGGATCCCAGGACCCTGAGATCATGACCTGAGCCGAAAGCAGAGGCTTTAACCCACTGAGCCACCCAGGCGCCCTTATTTCTCCTTTTAAAGTAATTTAAGCATTCCTATCTACCTATATACATGTGTACTTCTTTGACTTCTCTTTTTAGCCAATTGCAATATCATGCTATTCACTCATTAATTTGAGTTAAATAAAATATTTGGTAAGTGTTCATATTACATCTGTATGAGACTTCTAATTTTACTGTTAAAATCTTTTAACACTATTAAACCATCCTGAGGAGCTGAATTAGAATTGAAAGTATCTGTATGCCCTCAATTGGGTTTTTAAAATATNTTCATAACATTTTCTGAAAGGGCTGGATGTGAAAGCCTTCTTGATATTCTAACAACTAAGATAGTTAAAAGAGCATCTGATGAATTTCTTAATGAAGTAAAATGTCCTCCACCAAAATTCCTTTTTACTTTACCTGCTTAAAAAAAAATAAAATCACCTTTCTGTTGAACTAATATTCAGTGTTATTTATTCTCTTCTTTAGTAAATATCAATGATGAGTTTTATAAATTTGCAAATGTTTCTTTTACTATCCCTAAACCTAAACTAAACCTAAACTCAAAGACACACACAGATTTACATTTTCTAAATACGGTAAAGGTTGTAAGGAATTTTTTCTTTTTTTTCTTCTTTTTTTTTTTTAAGATTTTATTTATTAGAAAGAGAGAGGGAGCAGTAGCAGAGGGAGAGGGAGAAGCAGGCTCCCTGCAGAGCAGGGAGCCTGACACTGGGCTCAACCCCAGGACCCTGGGATCATGACCTGAGATGAAGGCAGCTCCTTAACCTACTGAGCCACCCAGGTGCCCAAGAATTTTTCTTTAAAAAGTTTAGGGAATGATGTGATAGCTGACTCAGTCAGTAGAGCATATGACTCCTGATCTCAGGGTTATGAGTTCAAGCTTCAAGTTGGGCATGGAGCCTACTTTAAAAAACAAAAAAAC
>LNAC01000182.1:2029997-2063383 GCA_002007465.1 Ailurus styani
AAAAGAAAAGAAAACTGTTTTAGACATGATCCTGTCAGTTCCCTCTTCCCCATTCACTTTGCCACGTTCACCTCCAGCATTCATCTCGTATGTCCTGTCTCTGGTCGCTGAGGGCCATCTTGCCTTGCCCAGTCCAAAGCCTTTCACTCTGCCTTCAGATTAATTTCCCCGAAGTATCAATCCTGTCACACTTCTTGTTTTTCTAACTTATTTCAAATGGGGCCCACAGTGCTCCATACTTATACTATCTCCACTTTTGCAGTTTCCTCTGCTACTTCTATTAGATCGATCTTAGCCATTGTTTATGGCTATCTTTGCGCAGGGTGAGGTCCTGGCTGGTAAGGAGCTCCATGGAGAAATTTGCCTCAGTACCTTCAGTATCCAGCAGGATGTGGGAGTGTGGTGCAGGCAATGGTGCCATTTTACTGGGCTCTGGTCATGGAATGCAGGCAGAAGTGATATGTGCTGCTTCTATGCCTGACCCATAAAAACCTACAGGCATGACTCCCCAGGCTCCCTCTTTCCACTATAGCTGATGGGATTTTTATACCCTGAATGATTGTATAGAGGAGTGTTCCAGTCCCTCCTTGCTGCCATCAACTGGACTTTCAGCTAGTGAGAAGTAAACTTCTATTTTGTAAAGCCACTGGTATTTCATGGTTACCTCTTACAGTGGCCAACTTTAACCGTCCATTTTTAAACTGTGTCCTTCATAAAATCAACTAGGTGAAAAGAATAAAAAAAATGGTTTTAAAGCAAATTCTTTCCCAGTTATAGACATAACTTATACTTTTCCCTGGGAAGACTCAATAATGTAGATACATCTTAAAAGAAATAGAGTACAAAGAATAAACATAACTTTGAGTAAACTTTTAAAAAATCCAAATGTGTGGGGCGCCCAGGTGGCTCAGTCAGTTCAGCATCTGCCTTTGGCCCAGCTCATGATCCCAGGGTCCTGGGATCGAGCCCAGCATGGGACTCCCTTCTCAGGTGGGAGCCTGCTTCTCCCTCTCCCTCTGCCCTCCTCCATGATCATGCCTGCACTCTTTCTCTTTCCAATAAAATCTTTTTAAAAAATCCAAATGTTCATTAAATGTTACACTGGTATTTTTTTAGCATTTATTAACGAAAGGATTATTTTTCACAGTTAAAACTTGACTATAATCAGATATGACTTCAACAATGAGGCTTTTAGTATACTAGAACAAAAAAATAATGATAAAATAAGGAGTTACCTGCATATATGATTCATATATAATTATACTATACTATTTCAATGAAGAGTTAAAAACATCTTGTTAAAAGCTCAACCTATAATACGTAAGTTCTATAAAATTAAAATATACTTCTGGAATACCTCAATCTAACATTTATTATTTGGAATAAAATCCAAATTCTTTATATACTATTTAAAGTCTTGCATAATTTGGCTTCTGAATCTCTTCACTTCTTGTTAAGCTTCTTCTTTTATTCTACCAGTAATAATTACTTTGTGAATCCATGTGACCTTCAACAGTTTGTATCATCAAACTTTTAATTTTGCCTATTGATTACATATGAAAATATTATCTAATTTATTTATGTGGTCTTCATTTTTATTTCCCTAACTGCAAATACTGTTGAATCTATTTTTCGTGTTTATGCTGTTCATTTTGTCCTCCTCTGTGAAACGGTTGTTCCTATCCTTTGCCCATTTCCCCCCTATTGGTAAGTAGTGCTTTACTTATTGATTCTTAGTTCTCTATGTATTCTTGTTACTAACCATTTGTCTGTTTGATGCATAACGTGTCTTCTGCAATTTTTATCATTTTTTCACATCTTTTAAGATGTCTTTTGATAAGAAAAAATAAGTTCATTAAAGTTAAGTGTGTCAAATTTTTATAGTTAGTGCTTTGTGTCTTCCTTAAGAAATTTCTCCCTCATTCCAAATCTAGAAGATACTCATTTATACATTCTACTAAGAATTTTAAAACTTTACTTTTAACATGGAGAGATATATGTAGCATCTCTGATTACTTAATACCTTTTCTCTAATTCCATTTAATGAATAGTCTTTCTCTTCATTTCCCCCTACTGATCTGTCACCAAATAAATAGTCTTTTTTTTTTCTGGATTTCTAGCCTCTTCCCCCAGTTAAATTCTTTATCCACTGATATCACAAGATCTTAATTTACATATTCTTGTAACTCTCCTCAATATTGTCCTCATGGTGGTCCTCAGACAACTCATAGGATGGATTCCTCTTTTTTTGCTTTTTCAACAACATCCTGATAGTTCTTGTTCTCTACTGTCCTTCATGAATCCTAGAATTCACTTGTAAAATCCTAAATATTAAGATCTTTGGAAATTTTATTGGAATAAACTACCTCTATAAATCAATTTGAACAGACTTTGCCTTTTGACAATTTTTTAATTATTCATGTGCATTGTATACACTCTATTTACTTTGTTCTTTCTAATGTTGTAACTTACTTTTAGTACTTTTTTCCTATAGTCTCGTACATTTTTGGTTTATTCATTTATAATCCTACTACAGCTCCTAAAATTGTTACTACTATTTTAAGTTAAAATGTCTTTTTAATTATATGTTCTAGGTATTTGGTACTGTTATATGGAAATACAATTAAATATTATATATTAGTTTTATATCCAATCACTTTGTTACCACCCTATTTTCATATTTTTCTCTATATTCTTTAGTAGTTTTCTACATGAATATTTTTATCAGCAAATAGTGACAGTTTATTTACCTTTTCCCCCATTTCTATTCAATTCATTTGATTATCATTTCTTAGTATGTTGGCTTGGATTTCCACTTAAAAGTTGAATACAAGTGAAAAAAAAAAGTTGAATAGAAGCGAGTTTAGTAAGTTACTTGTAACATCCCCAACTTTAAATAATTAAAATATGTGATGGTATTTATATATTTTAAGTGGCTACTCTTTGTCAACCTGAATAAGTTTTGTTCTCAATTTAATAATTTTTTATAAAGAATGGGTGTTAAATTTTACCAAATACATTTTTTGTATTGAAGTAACTATTCCTTCTCTTTTAAGCTAATGTCAAGAACATTTATGGATTATTCTATAATCCATAACATTTATGTTAATAAATGTTATATGTTTATGTTATAAACATTTATGTTAATAAAATCCAATATTTATGGATTATTTCTACATGAAATTTAAACACAACTTAGTCCTAGAGTAGCATACTTTTCATAGACTATTCCCTTAAATTTTGTTCAAAACTTTTGCATTCTGTCAAGTATACCATGGGTTTGGTTTTCCTTCTCTCTAATGACCCTATCTGGCTTTCATATTAAGAATAGTCTGTCTCTCCACCAAAGGCAAGGGAAGCAAGGGCAAAAATGAACTACTGGGACTTCATCAAAATCAAAAGCTTTTGCACAGCAAAGAAAACAGTCAACAAAACCAAAAGACAACTGACAGAATGGGAGAAGATAATTTGCAAATGACATATCAGATAAAGGGCTTGAATCCAAAATCTACAAAGAACTTATCAAACTCAACACCCAAAGAACGAATAGTACAGTCAAGAAATGGGCAGAAGACATGAACAGACATTTCTCCAAAGAAGACATCCAAATGGCCAACAGACACGTGAGAAAGTGCTCAACATCACTCGGCATCAGGGAAATACAAATCAAAACCACAGTGAGATACCACCTCACACCAGTCAGAATGGCTAAAATTAACAAGTCAGGAAACGACAGATGTTGGCAAGGATGCGGAAAAAGGGGAACCCTCCTACATTGTTGGTGGGAATGCAAGCTGGTGCAGCCACTCCGGAAAACAGTATGGAGGTTCCTCAAAAAGTTGAAAATAAAGCTCCCCTACGCCCCAGGAATCACACTACTGGGTATTTACCCTAAAGATACAAATGTAGTGATCCGAAGGGACCCGTGCACCCAAACATTTATAGCAGCAATGTCCACAATAGCCAAACTATGGAAAAAACCTAGATGTCCATCAACAGATGAATGGATAAAGAAGATGTGGTATATATATACAATGGAATACTATGCAGCCATTAAAAGAAAGGAAATCTTGCCATTTGCAATGATGTGGATGGAACTAGAGGGTATTATGCTAAGTGAAATAGGTCAATCAGAGAAAGCCAATTATCATATGATCTCTCTGATGTGAGGAATTTGAGGGGCAGGGTGGGGGGTCATGGGGGTTAGGGAGGGAAAAAATGAAACAAGATAGGATCAGGATGGAGACAAACCATAAGAGACTCTTAATCTCACAAAACAAACTGGGGTTACTGGGGGGTGGAAGGGTAAGGATAGGGTGGCTGGGTTATGGACATTGGAGAGGGTTTGTGCTATGGTGACTGCTATGAAAGGTATAAGCCTGATGATCCACAGACCTGTACCCCTCGGTACATAATAATAATAAAAAATTTAAAAAAAAATTTTTAATTAAAAAAGAATAGTCTGTCCTCGTAAAACAACTGTATCTTCAAGAAGAGTTTGTATAATGTTTGAATATTTGTACTCTAAAATACTCTAGTATATCTTTGTTGTTTATTTAATAGATTCCTAACCTTATTTTCTTTTTTCTTTTCTGAGACTGATTTCTATTCCATGAGGTTGCCAATTTTTTTACAGCGTTTCTTATCTGTTAAACACTTACCTCTTGTCTCTTGTCACCACGAAGCTTATTATGATCTCCAAAATGCCTTTTTTGACCATACATCCTGAACTAGTCTCCCATCATATCTGATAATACTCTACTGTGTTACTGGCTTGCTTTCTTCAAGGCACAATCATAATCTTAAATTATGTTGTTCATGTATGTTTCTTATTTATGATCCAACTCCTCCTACTAGACAATAATAACCTCTTGGACTTACACCTTAGTTTTCTGCTTTACTATTCTACATCCAGCCACAAGAAGAGATTACAGTAAATAAGCTATCTTAATTATTTCTTGATAAATTTTCTGCAGCTTAGCCCTAGAAATTAAACAATGTTTAAATGTTGACATTGCCAGTTCTCAAAAATATAAACAAATTACAAATCATTCTCAACGTCCATCTGTGTGTCAGAGAGAGCGAGTGATCCTAGAAAACTCAATCATGATAGAATTAGTTATGGAAGTTTCTGAGTTAAAAAAGAAAGCATTCTCATTCAGCTTAGATTCCATTGTTTATCAAGTTATTAACCTTCACATGGGCTCTCACTGTCCTTTTCTACTCTACCATTCCTTCATACTCAAAAACCCAATTTGTTGAAACCAATTATCCATCCTCTCTTGGTAAATTTTTGGGAAAAATCACAAAATGGGGCAACAGGTTTAATGTTAAGTTTATGATGACAAACTTCAGTCACTGGATAATATCAGTATTTTTTACTTCGTGAAATGACTATATTTAATTCTTTTTCTCTATTCTCAAATCAGTTCTCCTGTTTTCTATGTGCTGGGACGGCTGGTCATACTGCTGTTTCTTTTGCTGGTTCTTACTTCTTTACCCAGTCATCCATTAGTTCCTAGAATCTGAAAGACCATCTCATTTCAGAACCTTTGTGCTTAGCCCTCCTTCAGTCTGGAGTACTGAAGTTTGTTTCATTACAGTATCTTTTCAGAAGTGCCTTCCCTAACAACTTCCAATCATTTTGAATACAACATCCTCTTTACTTTTCTTTTCTTCGTTGCATATACCACAAACTCAAACTAAACTTAGGAGTCTCAATGCTTTGCGCCTTTTTGTTTCTTCTAGTACAAGGACCCTTTTGTTGCTTTTCCAGCCATGCCATATAATACTTGCTCAATACATAATCACTGAAAGAACTGATGAATTTATTGAAATTATAGGCACAGAGATCATAAGAGAAGATTTAATAAAACACTTTGAATTAACAAATAAAGATATGGACTCTCAGGTCAATTCGCAATCATAAGTCACACTTTAGAGTTGGGGCAAGTACTCAGGTGATTTGCTTAATTAATTCTAGCACAATAATCAGCCCTCTGATTAAAACAGAACTACTCCTGGTCCATCCGGAGCCCTCAATTCTATGATAGCTTCCCACTATGAATTTGCCAAATCAGATGTTAATATCCCATTGTATGTACACTAAACTTTACTTTTTTTTTTATAAGATTTTATTATTTGTCAGAGAGAGAGAGGGGGAGGGAGAGCACAAGCAGAGGGAGAAGCAGGCTCCCTGATGCAGGACTTAATCCCAGGACCCTGGGATCATGACCTGAGCCTAAGGCAGATAGATGCTTAACTGACTGAGCCACCCAGGCATCCCTGTATACTAAATTTTAAATTGGGTGGGGGGGGAATATATCTAATTGTGGCAATAGTTATTTAAATATTTTTTCTAAATAAAATATTTTTATCCTCATAGTTGCAGAGACCTAAGCTCTGGGCTAATGAGAACATTAGGGTAGCTGTTCCTAGATGTATGGTGAGTATGTAGGTAGGAAGAAGTACTGCTATTTCCTTTCTTCTTAGCTTTGTATATTCATTGAGAAACTTAAACTCCAGAACATTTTTGGATGCTGTATTACTTTTCTATTGCTGCTACAAAAATTACCAAAAACTTTATGGCAAAGTTTATGGTAACACAAATTTACTTTCTTCAGAAGTCTGGCGTGAGTCCCACTGGGATGAAATCAAGGTGCCAGCAGACCTATTTCCCTTTCTATAAACTCTATGGAAGAAACCATTTCCAACTTCTGGATGCAGTCCACATTCCCTGGCTCTTGGCCACCTTCTTCTGTCTTCAAAGTCATGACGGCAGACAGAGTCATCAGGTTTTAAAGGACTCCTGCCCCTGCTTCCTTTATCCCAACATTCTTGGACCACAGCCAGAAGCACAGCTTCACTGAAAAGGACTCTGTGATTACTTTGAGCCTACCATGACAAAGTGGACAACCTCCCCATCCCAAGGTCTGCATCCTTGATCACATCTACAAAGTCTCTTTTGCCATGTAACATAACACATTCACAGGCTGCAGGGATTAGGATATGGATTTTTTTTTTTTTTTTGGCAGGGGGCATTATCCTGTCTACCACACATGAACGTGAGAGGTAGGAGGGAGGTAAATTAGTGTATTCTCTACTGTAAAGCTCTACAACCAGATCAGATACTGCTCTAAACAGTATTTTCTGGATATAAGGTATTTCCAATTTTCTTAATGATTTATTTATTTATTTGCAAGAGAGTGTGTGACTGGGGGGTGGGGCAGAAGGAAGGAGAGAGAATTTTCAAGTAGAATCCCCACTGAGGGTGGAGCCTGACTTCACGCTCGATCCCAGGACCCTGACAATCATGACCTAAGCTAATATCAAGATTTTCAATTTTTATATATATGGAGAAAATGAGCAAAAGAAAAAGATTTCACCTCAGTTACTCAGAGTTGCACTGACCTACTACCTTTAGGTATTAGTTTTGAAATAAGACCTATGCATTTTATACCTATATACCTAGCATGGGTTTCCTTCAACTTTCAAATGTATCTAACGTGGTGAAGTACAAACTGACTCACCCTAACAAACACCAAGTCTGTGTACTTCCCCACAGGTTTTGGGCTGAAAAGAAAAAATGAGATTAAGTACATGTTTTCAATGAGGGGGAAAGAACATTATCTTAGAGTTTAAGAAGAGTATATATCTACAAATCACTGAACATGGGAATCAGAGATAATTATTATAAAGTGTTGGTTGCCCTCAGTATGATTAAAGAAGATACAGTTTCTAAGAAGTAAAATGACATAAGAGATCAGATTGAGATGAAAAAATAAAAGAATATGATCGTAAGACATGTTTATATACATGATGATCTGCCTTATGCATGTATATCATGAACTGTGTGATGATCTATCTCGTTTATTTCACACAGTTAGTAAATGGCAGAACTAGGAAAGACATGAAGAAAGCGTAAGATGGTATACATATTACAGGTTTTCTGTTGTTTTTGTTTTTTGTTTTTGAGAGAGCTCGTACACATGTGAGCACAAAGGGAGGGACAGAGGGAGAGGGAGATAGAGAATCCTAAGTCGACTCAGGTTTGATCTCATAACCCTGATATCATGACCTGAGCTAAAATCAAGAGTCAGACACTTAACTGACTGAGCCACCCAAGGGCCCCACAGGTTTTCTATTTTTAAGGATCTAAATATTTTGACTTAAGAAGTCTTTATTGAACACTCACTTAGCACAATACCTATTTTACTTAAGCATTCAGTAAGTGTCTTTTGGATGATTGATTAAAATAATTACAATGACCCATGATAGAGTAAGAAGGAACTTTTAGAAATGCATATTAAAAGTCAGTATAGGCATTGCTGAAGCACCAAAGGCATCAATTTTAATAATCCTTTTATGTGGAGATATATTTACTTTCCAAGAGTTGAGGTGAATAGATCTTCATTTCCTACTCAATTATGTCTTGAAGGTGATCCAGGGTAGACTTTCTGACCTTTCTTTCTGACCTTCAGAAAGATCCTCATAAAACAGAATCATTACCCTGCGAGTAAGAGGCTCCTTTCAGGTCTAGCTATCAGTATGAACTTGAAACTTCTACTAAAGGCTGTAAGCAGCCAGATGAAAGCTTTTAGAATTCCATCTTGGATAGAGACATAAAAAACTTCTCCACTCCAACTAACCTCTGATAATAGGATATATTGGACCTAACGTTGATTCAGGTGTTCATGTCCTCCTGATCAGCTTATGAAAAAAGTTGGGAAAATCTGACAAGAGGTTTGAAAAACAAATGGAAAGGAAAATCATCCCACCACCTTGTCATCCTGAGGCATGAGGCACTGTTACTGCATCTTCCCTCCCTAATTCATGCCTGCAATGCTGTGAGTGGACCTCAGGGACGAGTCTAGACTTGCTTATGACTTCCTTCTCGGTGTCCCTCCCCCTCCTACAATGTTACATCTTACCTCTTAGAAGTTTCAGGGAGGTGGGGGAGACATACTCTGTATGTGGAAAGGAAGACAGATTGATACATGTGTGAACATATGCATTAAGAAACATACAAATAGCTTAAAAGAAAAACTGAGTAGTAGCATATAATAGAAAAATTATGGGTCATTATCAACTGAACATTGAAGACAAAATCTAAAGAGTGCTGATAATGTACTTCAGGCTAGAGTAGTCTGGAGTGGTTTAAAAGGAGAATAATTTCAAGGATGAGTGGGATTTTGTGGGGAGTGGCAGTGGGGGGAGCAGAAGGGCCATATATTTACATTAGGTAGAGCTGACTACACAAAAATCTTTGATCTTGGAAGGTTTACTCCTGGGTGCACTACAGCAAGTACATTCTAGAATTAATACTTAAATGTTCTGTACACAGCTAATAAAATGCAGCACTTAGTCTACCTATCCCTCACAGTGGACCAGCAATATGGCCCCTTTCAACTGTAGACTGGTTTTACACATACCTTTATCTGTCTCTACAGAGGGAATTTCTACTCCATTAAATGATCTCTGAGATGCTTCCTCATTGTGATGGAATTAGCAATGTGGCTGATGTGACTAGTATTTCAACTTCAATTTCAGGGAGCCGTGACACTCTTCATTATTACTGCTTCTTACAGCATGATCTATGGTAAACTTATACTTTTTAAGATGTCCCCAGTATTGCAGAAGAGTAGTCCAAAGGGTTTTACTCTGCATTGTATTTGTCATCTTTTATTTCTGTCATGAATTAAAATTATTTTTTCTTTCCCTTCCCTCATTCCTTTTGTTCTTTTCCCTTTCCCCTCCCCTCTATCTCTCCCCTCCCACCACCCATCTCCATCCCTTTCCTCCTTCCCTCCTACTTCTTCCTATCCCCTTTTCCACCCCTTTTCTTTCCTATTTTCTCAACGGTAAACTGTATAAAGAATCTAGAGGCCCTACCTATCCTCAAAATGGTCCAAAGTCTAAAAATCTGAAAAGCACTGTTGAGTTAGTATACTACTATCACCATAAGCATATATATGATTGTGATGTTATGATTTATAAGAACTATATATTTGATCATTCATGTCAGCTCCCCGTACCCTTGGAATACCTTGAGTGGTAAGACCAACGGGAACATCTTTTGTTATAATGTTTGGTCTCTTGTCCCCAGTTACTGAAATCTCTTCAGAGCCACAAAAGTGATATGGGTGTCTTATTATTTGTAACAGGCCCCCTTCCACTACAACTGGGTTTATGTTATTGAGGTGAATTTTGGAAAGCATCTAAGGATGGGGGCTTGTCACCAGAGAAACCAATCATGTGATTAGAGGGTTGAAACTTCCAGTCTCACCCCTTGACCTCCAGGAAAGAGAGGGGCTGGAGGTTGGATTAATCACCAATAACTACTGATTTGACCAACAATGCCTATGAAATGAAGCCTCCATAAAAACCCAAAAGGATGGGCGCCTGGGTGGCTAAGTGAGTTAAAGCCTCTGCTTTCGGCTCAGGTCATGATCTCAGCATCCTGGGATCGAGGCCCGCATTGGGCTCTCTGCTCAGCAGGGAGCCTGCTTCCTCCTCTCCCTGTCTCTCTGCCTGCCTCTCTGCCTACTTGTGATCTCTCTCTCTGTGTCAAATAAATAAATAAAATCTTAAAAAAACAAAAACAAAAACAAAAACAAAAACACCCAAAAGGATGATGTTGGGAGGGCTTCCAGATTGGTAAATGGGGAGATGTGTGGAGAGTGGGCATGGAAACCCTGCATTCCTTCCACATACCTTGCCCTCTGCATCTCTTCCATCTGGCTGCTTTTGAGTTATATCCTTCCAAAATAAACCAGCAATCTGAGTTCTGGAAGCCCTCTAGCAAATTAACTGAACTTGAGGGGAGGGGGTCATTGAAATTTCCGATCTATAACCAGTTGGCCACAGAGTCCTGGATGACAACCTGGACTTGGGTTTGGCATGTTAAGTGGTGGGAGGGCAGTCTTGTAAGACTGAGCCCTTAACCTACTGGATCTGATGGTGTCTCCAGGGACATGGTGTTGGAATTATAAGACACCCAACTGGTCTTGAAGCACTGCTTGTTGCTGTGGGGAAATCCTTCCCCATGGTGGAATTGGGTGCTGAATCCTTATATATGTGGATTCTTTATTTTCACTATTTCACAGGACTACTTTGTAAGTCATGGTTCCTTTCTCATATAATATATAAACCTTTTTTTTAATAGAAAAGAAGGATCAAAAGGCAGAAAACAGATTGGACCTTGTCTGGTTAGTAATTTTGGGCTTAATATTTGTAATGGAGAAGTTATGAAAAGCATAGGCAGGAGTAACATGATCAGAGTTGTGCTTTGCTACTAAGAATAAGATTGGGTTTAGAATGGATCGAAAGGAATGATATCTGGATCAGAAATAGAATTTGTAAGCTAATTCATTTATTTTATTAACAGGCAATAAGAAATTAGGTTATTGTCATAGCCATGGGGAAAGATGGTTATATATGTAAGAGATTTGGAAAGGAGTTGACAAGTAACTAGATGTTGTTTTGTTTTTGTTTTTGTTTTACTCAGTTTCTAAGTCTAAATGACTATAATATGATGTTGCCATTAATAATGATTAGGGAGGTTAGCAGTATGAACTGCAAGTGGTTGGGTTTGTTATGCTGACAGAAGATTTCTGAAGACACAGTTCAGAGGTAAGAGTGTAGAGGACCCATCCCTGTTTGAGGCAAAATTAGCTCTCTATACCTGTTATTGATATCCTTCAATTATAGAATACTTTATAAAATTTTATGTTTAGAGGCTCCTATTTTCCTGGGATGAAATGTCCACTTGTTCCATTCCACCCCCATTTTCCTTCCAATCACGTGCATTATCTCTGAATGCAAGTTGGGAGAAGGAAGTACTGGGAAGTTGGAGACATCACTCTGGCTACTTTGAGAAGTCAGCATCCACCAGACAAATGACTTTCTAGTTTTAGGGTGGGTATAGACCAAGCATTTATAAAGTAGGGGACAGAGAAGAAATACAAACTATTTTTCTTCTATTTCCAGGTGCTCGTTCCAGGCTCATTTTTGGCAGCAACATCACTGAATGATCACCAATTGTAGCAGTTCAAGAAGCAGCAGCATAGTATGTGTAGGAAAATCCAAACAGTTGGGCACTGGGGTATTTTAAAGTTTCAGGTAGGTAGGATACGGTCAGCTTTGCAGTTTAAACAGATTAAACTACTAGTCGTCTGGGAAAAAAATAATAGGAATATGAATAAAGGCTAGCAGGTAAGTACAGATGGGAATAAACAGTGGTCCTATGAATAAGAAGTATAATAGCCAGAAATAGAGGTATCACAAAGATAGAGAAAAACGTTGGATTAAAGAACATTTTAAGAGACAAAATCAGGAGTCAGTTGAGCATCTAACTCTTGGTTTCAGCTCAGGTCCTGATCTCAGGGTCATGAGATCAAACCCCACGTAGGGCTCAGTGTGGAGTCTGCTTGAGATTCTCTTTCTCTCTCCCTCTGTCCCTCCCACTCATGTTTGCTCTCACTTGCACTTTCTCTCTCTCAAATAAATCTTTTTTTCTTTCTAAAAAGAGAGGAAATCAGGAGGCCTTTAACTTGATAATTGGGCCTCAAAGAGAGGGAGAAATCAGAGGATGGCTGTATTTCCAGCCTAAGGGATAGGGATATAGGGATGCTGCTCAATTGAGATTAAAGAAAAAAGAAAGAAGAGGAGCAGGAGAAATCAATCTTAGGGATGGAGGAAAACTCAGTTTGCGGCATTATAAAATTGAGGTGTGTAAGGAACTTCCATTTGCGGCATTATAAAATTGAGGTGTGTAAGGAACTTCCAGCTGTAGCCATAGCAGGGAACTAGGTATAAAGCTAATTACCTGGGTGGCTGGTCAGGAAATATAGTTAAAGTCTTCTGATTGTTTTGCTTTGTTTTTATTTTTTATTGAAGTATATATTATATGAGTATCAAGCATATAGCATAATGATTTGATATTTATATAGCAAAAATACTGCCCAACCCTCCCATCCCCCATCCTCTGCCAACCACTAATCTATTCTTGGTATCTACAACCTTATGGTTTTTTCTTTTTTATTTATTAAATTCCACATATAAGTGCAATCATGTGGTATTTATCTTGTCTGATTTCTTTCACTTTGTATAATGACCTCAAGGTCCATTCATGTTGCCACAAATGGCAAGACTGCCTTCTTATTTACACCTGAAAATGTTCCATTGTATATCCACAATTTGTTTATTCATCCACTGATGGACACTTAGGGTGCTTCTGTATCTTGGCTACTGTAAATAATGCTGCTGTGAACATGGTATGGTGGTCTAAATTTTTTTTTTCCCTTTGAGTTAGTGTTTTTGTTTTCTGTGGACAGATACCCAGAAATGAAATTAATGGATCATATACTCTTTCTATTTTTATTTTTTGAGGAAACTTCATACTGTTTTCCACAGTGGTTGCACCAGTTTACTTTCCCACCAACAGTGCACCAGGACTTCCATTTCTCTATATGCTCTATCTTTCTGATATAGGCATTCTAGGAAGTGTGAGGCATCGCTAGGGTTGTGATTTGCATTTATCTCATGATCAGTGATGTTGAGCACCTTTTACATACCTGTTGGCCATCTGTCTCCTTTGGAAAAATGTCTATTCAGATCCTCTGCTCATTCTTTTAAACAGATTTTTTTTCCTACTGAGTTATTTACATATTTTGGATACTAAACCCTTATCAGATATGATTTGCAAATATTTTTTTCTAATTCAGTAAATTGTCTTTTCATTACGTTGATTGTTTGCTTTGTTGAAGCTTTTTTGCTTGATATAGTTCCAGTCACTTATTTTGCTCCTGTTGACTTTGCATTTGATGTCAAATCCAAAAAAGTTTCATTGCCACAACCAATGCCAAAGAGCTTACCACCTAGGTTTTCTTCTCAGAGCTTTACGGTGTCAGGTCTTATATTCAAGTCTTTAATACGTTTCAAGTTAGTTGTTATGTATGGGGATGGGGGTCCAGTTTTTCCAACACCACTTAATGAAGAGAATGTCCTTTCCCCATGGTATATTTCTGGATGCTTTCTCATAAATTAGTTAACCATAAATGTGTGGATTTACTTCCAGGCTCTCTATTTTGTTCCAGTGATCTATTTGTCTGTTTTTATGTCAAATACCACACTGTTTTGATTACTATAGCTCTGTAATATAGTTTGAAATCAGGGAGTGTGATGCCTCCAGCTTTGTTCTTTTTCAAAATTTCTTTAGCTATTTGGGGTCTTTTTAAATTGTATACAAATATTACAAGTGTTTGTTCTATTTCTATAACAACTGCCATTGGGATTTTGATAGGGACTGTACTGAAACTGTACATTGTTTTAGGTAGTTAAGGACATTTTAACAGTATTCTTCTGTTCATGAGCATGGAATTATCTTTTCACTCATTTGTGTCTTCCTTATTTTAGTCCATCAAGTTCTTATACTCGTCAGTGTACAAGTCTTTTACCTTTTAACCTTGGTTAAATTATTCCTAGGTGTTTTATTCTTCTTGATGTAATTATAAATGAGATTGTTCTAATTTCTCTTTCTGGTAGTTCATTATTAGTATATAGAAACACAACTGATATTTGTGTATTGATTTTGTGTCCTGCAACTTTACTGAATTTGTTGATTAGTTCTAATAGTTTTTTTTGGGGGGGGGGCTTTTTTGGTGGGCCTTTAGGATTTTCTATACATATGTCATCTGAAAATAGTGACAGCATTACTTATTTCTGATTTAGATGACTTTTACTTCTTTTTTTTTTTTTGCCTCCTTACTCTGGACTTCCACTACTATGTTGAATAAAAGTGGTGCAAATGGGCATCTTTGCCTTGTTTCTAATCTTTCACCATTGAATATGATGTTAGTTGTGGGCTTATCTTCTATACAGCCTTTAATATGTTGAAGTATATTCCTTCTGTACTCACTTTATGATAAATAGTCACTGAATTTTAACAAATGCTTTTTCTGCATCTACTGAGATGATCATGTGATTTTTACCCTTCATTTTTTTTAATGTAATGGAACACACTGATTTGTGGATGTTAAAACATCCTTTCAACCCCGGAGTAAATCCCACTTGATCATGATACGTATTTTTTTTAATGTATCGTTGAATTTGGTTTGCTAAAATTTTGTTGAGAATTTTTGCATCAGTGTTCATCAGCAATATTGGCCAGTAATTTTCTTATGGCATCCTTGCCTGGTTTGGGTCAGAGTAATGCTGGCCTTGTAAAATGACTTTGGGAAACTACCCTCTTCTTAGATTTTTAAGGAAAGTTTGAGGATGACTGGTATTCTTATTTAAATGTTTTATAGAATTCCCCAGTAAAGATGTGTACTACTGGACTTTTTTTTGCTGACAGGTGTTTGATTTCTGATTCAATATCCTTACTAATGAATTGGTCTGTTTAGATTTTCTATTCCTTCCTGATTTAGTCTTGATAGACTGCATGCTTTTGGAATTAGTCCATTTCTTCTGCATTATCAAATTTGTTGGCATGTAATTATCACAGTAGTTTTATGAGATCCTTTGTATTTTTGTGGTATCAACTATATAGTATCTCTTTCATTTCTTACTTTGAGTCCTCTTTTTCTTGGTTAGTCAAGATAAGGGTCTGTCAATATTTTAAACTTTTCAAAGAACCAGTTCTTAGGTTTCTATTGCCTTTTTAGTCTTTTTTTTTTTTCCTCATTTCTTTCCACTTAGATCTTTATTTCCTTCTTCCTACCAACTTTGGGCTTTGCTTGTTCTTCATTTTCTAGTTCCCTGAGGTGTAAAGTTAGCTTATTTGAGATTTTCTTGTTTCTTGAAATAGTCATTTAACACTGCAAACTTCCCTCTTGTAAGTTTTGGTTTGTATTTTCATTTTCATTTGTTGCAAGGTATTCTGAATTCTTCTTTGATTATTTCTTTGATGTGTTGCTTAGTAGCATATTTTTTAATCTCACATATTTGTGATTTTTACAGTTTTATTTTTGTAATTGATTTTTAACTTCATAATGCTGTAGTCAGAGAAGATGCTTGATATGATTTCAGTCTTCTTAAATATATTGAGACTTGTTTTGTGGCCTAACATATGATCTATCATGGAGCATGTTCCATGTGCACATGAAGAAATCTGTATTCTGTTCTTCTTGAAAATTCTGAAATTTTGAAATTTCTTTTTGAAAATGAAATATTCTGTACATATGTTTTAAGTCCATTTGGTCAATGTGTCATTTAAGGTTCATGTTTCCTTACTGATTTTCTGTGTGGATGATTCTCCATTGATGATGGTGTGATATAAAATTCCCTACTACTATTGTACTGCTGTCTATGTCTCCCTTTAGGTCAGTGAATATTTACTTTGTATATTTAAGTGCTTCTGTGTTGGGTATATAAATATTTACATAAGTTACATCCTCTTGCTGGATTGATCTCTTTATCATGTCACCTGATTGCTGAAATTATGAGACTGGAAGGACTAAACCTAAGACAATGCATAAAGTTAAAAGAATGGTGAGTGAAGGTGGAAACCACAGAGAGCATCAACATTTAAGGTAGAAAATGTATATGATGTAGAACTAGGAGAAATGATCAGAGTAGCATGGAAAGACCAGAGCAAGGTATCATGGAAAACAAGGGAACAGAGTACATCAATTAGGTAAAAAGTAAATAATTTCCACTGGAATTGGGTATAAACATGACAGTATTTACTTTTGAGAATTTCCTTTAAAGGGTGAAGACAGACACCAGACTTGAGTTGTGACTGAAAATTTAAAACATAAATTCAGCACCATGTTTTTAAGAATTTTCTGAATAGAAGAGGTAGACTGCTAAGGGTAACTAAAGGCTACTCAACAATAAGACTAGTTAACAGAAAGGGGGATCAGAAGTTGAAAGAATGAGTTTAAATAATCGGAAAGTTCTATACCTGTATCACATTTTTTTAAAAAGCCTTCATTGGATTTAATTTTATGTCCTTGAAAATTTTATGTTATTGAAAATAATTCCCACTTCCCTGCCTTATAGTTCAAGTGAGAAGTTGCAGAATTTAATACCATCCAAAAAATTAGTACTTGAGTTATGGTTCTTTCTTGCTTATGAGACCTGTGTATCTTTTGTGTTTCTTTATATGTCCTGGCTGACAACAAGTGTAGAGTTAAAATATGTATCAAATTATAGAAAGTATGTGAACCCTAACTATTAATGTATATTCTTTCTTCTTTGGGTCATATGAATATCCGGTATTAAGTTACGACTCTTGTGTTCAATACCAAGACATTTTACTAGTTCTATTTCTCAGTCACAATTTCGCCAATAAAAATTTTTGATGGATTTTTTTTAAAGTAGGTAATTACTTTGTATCTGGGCCTAGTTGTACATAATCACCTGAACAATGGAATATCTTACAGAGCTTATATTAACATAAATTGACAAATGATAACAACAGAGTTACAAATAACTGAAAAATATTTTGATCCAATTAAATATTAGGATCAAAATCAAGAGGTAGGTGTATGTCAAGAATTGTATTGAACAATGGAATGAGTGTTAAAATCAATATATTAGCCAATACTTGAAATGAAAAGGGAATGCACAATTCATCATTCCCTAGTTATAATTCAGTCAATCAACTCAATGTTGCCCTATAGAGACTCTTACCCTTCCTTTGATATTTTTTAATGTTAAATATTGCCTATTTGGAATAAATTTGATTTAGGTAACCTTTCATGGAGCACAGGTACATGGGATGCCATAAATGTCAAGGAAAGAATAAACCTTTGTCTCTTCACAAAGACATAACAGAGAATAAAGCTGTTATTGGTACATATTAGATAGTCATTGGAAAATCTGCTTGTCTTCAAAAACATCAACAGAGAAAAGTGTCATTAAGAAAAGCAATAAAAGTGCAAATTAAAACGAACCAATATGAGTGAGAATCGTATGCACACAGGGCAGAAACATCATTTTAACCAGCTCTGTATCCCAAATATGTCTTGAAAATTCTGGGCATTTAGTAAGTGTGTACTGAATGAATGAAATTTTGAATTAACTGCAGGTATACCTGTCTCATCCTCCCTTCCCAGCCAGGAATATATTTCTCATCATGATCATGAAATCTAATTTATAGTAATTAGGAAATAGAATGAATAATCCTTAACTCTGTTTCCCAATACTATTTTAATAAAAACTAGTTAGCCAAACTCCTTATGGACTGAATGTCTATGTTTTCCCTAAATTCATAGGTTAAAACCCTACCACCCAATAAGATGGCATTAGGAGACAGATCCTTGGGAAATAATAGGATTAGATAAGATCATGAGGGTGGAGACTTCTTAAATGGGATTAGTGTCCTTAAGAGTCATGACTTAGAACAGTCATGAGACCCTTTGCTTCCTTTTCTGTTCTCTGGCCTGTTAAGAAATGCGCTGTCTGTAAACCAAAATTGGGCCCTCACAAGAATTTGACCATACTGGCATGCTGAAATCAGATTTTCAGCCCCCAGAACTGTGAGAAATAAATATCTGTTTATAAGCAACCCAGTCTACGTTATGTCTGTTACACCTCATTTGGCTTTTTAAGATATTTTACATGATACATACCACATATACAGTTAGAGAAGCCAGAAACAAAGTCACTAAATAGATTTTCATGACAGTTATAACTAAACTGAATCAAAAACCACTGTTCCTATAAACTGAAGATACCAGTTAGGAGTCGACAAACTGACCCCTGTACTAACTGGTTACTAAACAGATTCTATTCTATCAGAAGTAACTTCACATTTTGGTCAGTGGTGTAGTTGAAACTGAGGCAACTGCTCTATCTGGATTTCTTTATAGGTATCTGTGCTCATATTTCCATAATTTTTCCTTTTTTGAAGATAGAATTTCACATTTAGCCAATATTTGTTATTCAATAACTGACTTAGCCAGGTTTATCAGTTTTCTTAGTCCATAATTGTTTCATTAGAGTTGTATAAACATAATTTGAATCTAATTTTCCACATATATAGAAGTTTATAATTATTTTTCCTGATCATTATGCATTATACCTACAATGGAGCTATTTGAAAGAGTGAAGATAAACCCACTTGATTCAAATGACTGGCACTGTTTGAGATTGATAAACTGATTTTGTTTTATGGAAGCACTGACTGGGTTCCAGTTAAAGATGGCAATGCAGGAAGACCCTGAACTCACCCCCTCCCATGGACACACAAATCTAAAACTACATATGGAATAATCTCTGAAAAGAAAGGCAGGCAGGAACCAAAAATAGCTGAGTGATTCCTAGATTGGGCAAACAAGAAAATACACACACACACACACACACACACACACACACACACTGAAGTAGGAAAGGCTGAGAAACAATCTCACCATAAGCCCTACCCTGGTGTGGTGACCCACAATCAAAAGGAAACTCAAAACCTGAGTTTCTCCTTAAGGAATGAAGGGGTTGGACCCCACATTAGGTACCCCAACTTTTAAGACCTGCACATAAGAGACACGTCCCCAAAACATCCAGGTTTGAAAACCAATGAGGCTCATGTCCCACTCACAAGACCTACAATGAACAAAGAAATGGTTCTTAAAGGCTTGCATGCTCAAACTCATTCTCCCCAGGCCCAGAGCAGAGGCAGCCTATTGAAAGGTACCCAGACTTTAAACCTGTCTCACATGAAGCGTTGGTCTGAGGCATAGGCTTCTAATTTAACATACATCAAGGGGCTGTTAGGATATTCTCTAGGGATGAAGGCTGGTGAGGACCATCTTTGCACTCTCCCTCTGCCTCACTCCAGCTCACTGGTATCTCCTGGAAGGGAGCTTCTACCCTTGCCCAAGGCCCTCTGTGGCCACCACCAGAGAACACCTCTAGATCATCTCTGGCCAATGGAGCTTAGGCTGATGGGTCCCACAGGACTGCAATCAACACAGAAAGTTCTTAACTGGCTACCACTCCCAGGGCACAATAAGGGGCAACAGAGTAAGGTCCCCAGTCTTACTATGAAAAAGGCCTATTAACTTACCTTCATTGTTGTGACCTGAGGGCAGACTTCTAACGAAAGATGCATCTAAGGGCTGGGACCTCAGAGGGCAAGCACTATCTTCACACTCCCCATCTGCTGGGTTCAAGAGCACCAGTATCTCCTAGAAAGGAGTTTGTACACATGTCTGGTGCCCTTGCTTTTTGAAGCAAACCTAACCTTTATTATAGGGGAAGATTAAACATACTTATATACCAAAGCCAATTTAGGGGGAAATTTGGCAATTAGTTAACTTCTCTTATGTTTGAATTAATTAGGAGAAAATCCATATTTACTCCAGAAACTTCTTCCATTTCAAAGTCTGACAAAGCTCTGAATGTCAATAACTCCTCTATATCGTTTTTCATGTCTACATTTGACATTACATACAGATGACATTTGAGAAACATCCCTTAATCTAGTTATACACATGTATTTTGGGGGGTTTTCAGTCAGTGTTATAACTAAATTCTTCTAATGAAGAAACTAAAAGTGATTACAAATGTTAGAGAAAAATCAACTCCATTATAAAAATTTCAGCACTTAATATCAGAAGGAGAATATTACCTATTCCCATTTTTCTGGGGATCCTGGCAAAGAATATGAAGATTCCTGAGTTTAAAAGCATAACAGATGTGAGAGAACAAAAGCTGAAGGCACTAAGTGTTAATATAAAAGTCAAAGGTGTGTGCAAGAGAACAGCTGAGAAAGGGAAATGTCAGGTTCCGTATGACTCATCTGACTTTTGCCAGGATTGATCAGAAGAAAAAAGAAGGAAAAAGTAGTCTTATAGTGGTGGGGCATTTCCAGATACAGTAATAAAACCACAATTAGATTTGCTTAAAAACTGGGTCCACCATTTGGCTATGCGATCCTAATTGTCTTAGTTTTGAAATAAAAGGTTGAGCTTGATCAGTGTTTTTTACACAGAGTTCACATGTGAATCTCCTGCAGAGTTTGTCCGTAATATACACATTGGCAGGCCAATCCGTCTCCTTGGAACAGCAAAGTCAAATAATTGCCTAGTAAGATTCACTTCTTCCCTGGCAAGCATCTCAGGTAATGAGATTAGGAGTATGAAGAAATTACTTTCTTACAGAAAGAAATCAAAACGATTCTGAAAATACCAAATTTTCTTATCAAGCCTTAGGTTTCGTTTGAACTGCTTAAAGCAGCAGAAGGGAGCAGGCCTGACAGCCCTGAACAGAGCAAAAAGTACAGAAGGCATGATTTTAGCCAAAAGTTGATGGTGTACCCTCATTATGAAGAACAAAACTGAAGTTAAAATCCACAACAAATAGAAGAGGATAAAGTTCAAACTGAGAAATACTAACCTTGTAACCTTTCTGGACTTCAATTTTCTCATGTTTAACAGGAAGAGTGTTGATAGACTAAGCAGCCTTAAATTTCACCTCCAATTCTAAAAATTGGTTAGAACCAAATGTTGTATTTATTTAAATATCATTCCTTATCATATTTTACTATATGTTCACAAATAAAATTATTTTATTTATTTTTTAAAAGCACATTTAAGTAGGAATGATGTGTTCGAATGNGACCAAATGTTGTATTTATTTAAATATCATTCCTTATCATATTTTACTATATGTTCAAAAATAAAATTATTTTATTTATTTTTTAAAAGCACATTTAAGTAGGAATGATGTGTTCGAATGTCTTTCTTAGCCATGTTTGGAGCAAACCTAACCATACAAGTCTCTGCTTACCTGGTACAGCTGCAGGCCAGTGTCTGAAAATAAATAAGCAGCCTGTACTGGGCCTGCTTTGTAAACGCAGTCCTTTTAAACAATGACAAGTGACACAAACGACTTTCAAGATTTGAGAAATAGTTACAAACAATCCTCTTTTGTTTCATAACTTACTAAAATTTGAAATCTAACAAGCTTTCTTTCAATTATGCTTTTCCAACATAAGCATGCCAAGCTCACCTGAGAATAAAATCTCCCATTTATCTGCCGAATACTTCAGGCATAAACACCTGTCACGTAAACCTCAGCTACCAAAAAAGTCAATATGTATCTCTCTAGTTGTGGAGGGATTTACAGAACAGATTTTCATTTTCTCCTTGCATTTTGCTTTATCTTGAGTTTCAGGATGCATCTTACTTTTATAAATTCAACCTTGTACAACTGAATGATTTGGAAAAGCTAAAACAAATTTGGTGAATAGAAAATGAGAAAAGGTGGGAGGGGCGGAGGTACTTCTTCTAGTTGAGATGTCCAATTTAGAAATCCCATAAACTCCTACATTTCCAAAGCTGAATGTTTGTTTCGTCATTAAGGACACACACACACACACACACACACACACACACACACACACACACACNCACACACACACACACATTCTCTCAGCAAATAATGACAAAATTACTTCTGGAGAGGTACAGAATTAAAAGAGAATGTTTTCAAACATCAAAGTGATCTCTAATACACGAAATACTGTGTTAATTATTGTATTTTGTTAATGACTGTATTTCGTTCAGTGTTGCTCACACTACGCATTCTGCATATATGTTGTGATAAAAACATTTCTTAACTAAACATTGATGTTGATATGCCTGGACAAAACTCAACACCTAAGTTCCAACCATTCTTCTAGACACCAACGAAGATCTAAGCCATTCCCTGCTTTAGAGAAAGAATTTAGTCAGAATGATGAAATATCCATATTAAAAAACTCCATAGCTAAGTGAAGCCCAAAAAATTGTATGCTGGGATAATAAAGGTGTTTTGATAAGGTAGTAGATCTTTCCCAACCTTAGCAGACAAGAGAGATTAATAAACACTCTGGAGAGAGAAATCTGTCCAGCAATTGAGAGTTTAAAAAAGCAATAATAAAACCTTCAAATTCATTAAGACAATAAAATAGCATACTAAAGTTTATGTCATACCTTCTAAGTAATTAATAATAGGTACTATGTTATTTTTCCCAGTCTGATAGATAGGTTTCAGAATCTTAAATCTTAAGGAAATGACTACTAAGATACTGTTTTTCCCCCTTTTGCATTTTTTTAATGCTGATCTTGGCAGCTGTCCAATCCTCTGACTTTTAAGACCTAAGACTCCGTCCTCTCTATCCTGGCTCTTGCCACCACCACCATCCACCGAGACACCACTCAGCTTTCTTGGTTCTTGCAGCTATGACCCCCTTAGGGACAGTTCTACAGTGTGAATGGAGTTTTCCTGGCTCCCTTCCCTCGTTTTCAGGTCAAAGACTGTGCTTGTGTGATCTGATACAGGGTACTGTGGGTCTGCCACCACCACAAAAAGGGCACACCCTGAAATCCACTGGTTTCAAGATGAGATGCATGTAGAGTAGACCTGAATCCAACCCCAGCTGATGTAAAATCTCAAAAGTGTCTGTGGCTATAAGCCTCTGGGTTCAGATAACATGGGTGTAGAGAGCCATGAATACATATGCTTAAGACAGATAGTGGGTGGTTCTTCTTTTCCTAAAGACGTATTTTCAGGCTAACTTCACTCAGCTGACATACATTAGCCAAAACTACAGATACTTGTGCTTCAAAATTTGCTGAAACTGAGTAATGACTTGAAGGTACTTGTTAACTATACCATTAGCTCCCAAACTTGACATGCCATTCAACCTACTGACTAAGGGGTGGACATAGAAGAAAGTGAAGTGGACAGTAAATACTGTGAAAAAGGACTATTTTAAGTAAAGATTTCCAGCATTATTACATTCACAGAAGGCATTTTTTCAAGTGCTAAGTTTATACCTGTCTACACCCGTGTGAGTACATGGAGAGATGCTGGATTGTTTTTGCCATCGATGATGGATTGACTAATTATTAACAGACCAGAAGCAGAACAACTATTAGCTTATGAAAAGTTTTTCTTATTTTGTACTGCATATTATTCATAATAATAGTTACAAGACAAATTACTTTTTTCTTTTTCTAAATGAGCTCTGCAGATAATCTTAAGATTAAATTTTAAGCAGTGATATATGGTTTCACATAAACACCAAGCTACAGAGGAATACAGATGGGACATTTAATAGACCAGCTATAAATGGGTGTTCCCCCATGCCTAAAGTACAAAACTGACAAACCTTTACTACTGAGAAATGGAACACTTCTGGTGTGCAAAAAGGCAGACAAGGGTTGCCAAAATGCTTTTTGCTTTAAGGGGACAAAACACTAAGTATGATTCTGTTTGTTGATTTGTTTAAGAGCAAAATATTCCATTCATAGTACATGTTCTGGTTATATATATGGAGTAAATCCAAGTCCCTGATTAAGAGTTATAATACAGGGCGCCTGGGTGGCTCAGTAGGTTAAAGCCTCTGCCTTCGGCTCAGGTCATGATGTCAGGGTCCTGGGGTGGAGCCCCGCATTGGGCTCCCTGCTCAGTAGGGAGCTTGCTTCCTCCTCTCTCTCTACCTGCCTCTCTGCCTGCTTGTGATCTCTCTCTCTCTGTGTGTCAAATGAATAAATAAAATCTTAAATAAGAAAGAGTTACAATACAAACTTTTCTGTACTCTCCTTTCACTTTGGAGCAAGAAGGTCAAAGCAAATAACTTATAAAAAGTGGAAATGGCATTAGGGTTTTTCTTGATGAAAAAGGAATAAAGACTCATTAAATAAATCCTATAAGGTTTTGCTGGGATCAAATCTACACAACAATGTATAAGAAAGGGAATTCTCGAATGGACATCATCACAGGAAGAGGTTTCAATTTTGTGTGAGGCGCACATAACCCCTTCAAATGGAGGACGAGGTTCTAACGGGGTGGAGAGCGGATGCTCCCGTGAAGATGCCAGTATTTACCATGACAGAGAACAGGGAAGGACGTGTCAGCTCTCTTCTTTGGAAGCAGGCTGTGAACAAGAGCGCTTGTGCCAAGACACTCAGAAAAATCCCTCTCAGGGAAAAAGGCTGAGTAGATCCCCAGAAATCTTCAATGCATTGGTGTTGAGCTCCTATTATGTGCCAGGCACTGCAACTGGCCCCAAGTATACAGTGGTAAACAGAAAGACATACCTTATATGCTTATAGATGCTTATATAAACATTATACCTGTATACACAAACAGGTGCTCAAAGGATACACTGGCTTAACAATATTACCCAAGATATAAAACACCCTCAACAAGAGGAAGTTTACTTATTTTTATCCCATATACCAACATTTCAGAAGAATTCACATCATCCTACTTTTGCTTGATGCAAATCTAAGTATCCGAGTGGCCCTTCAAACACTTCATGTCTTAAACTGAATTCATTACCCCACATAGGTTTCTTCTTCTGTATATCAATTATTATCAATATTGTCATCAAGTTATCCAGATCTTGAATCAGAGCCCTCATCAGTTCTCCTGCTCTTGTTTACCTACATCTATCTAATTAGTCACCAAATAAATCCTTTAGAACTTATCTGTTCACTACCTTCTGAATCTGTCCCCTTCTTGCCATTTCTCTGCTGCTAACAAATGGATGCTACTTCTAAAAATCTTTTAATGGTTTTCCAGTGCTTTTAGGTGATAATCCAACTCTCTTTACAGAAAATGCAAAATTGTGCACAATCAGCCCTCTACTTGCCCAAGAGATTCGTGCTACCCTACCAAAATTGTCTGAGTACCATCATCCTGGAATTTGGGCATTCTGTCCCCACTAAGGGCATTACCCTTCCTCCTCCCAACTCATCTATGCTTATACACTGTTCTGTTTGAACACCTTAACAAAAATAACCAAAGTTTTTTAAAAATCATAAATATTTAGGCTCTCCTCTTAAAAGATTTAGTTGCCTCTTTTACATGCATGCTTATAATACTTAATGAACCATACTGCAACTTTATATCTTATTTATTAAATTTTGAACTCTTCCAGGATTTTGGTGTGTTTTTTGATAAGATTTATCTATTTTAGAGAGACAGAGTGAGCGAACAAGAGGACCAGAGGGAGAGGAAGAAGGAGAGAAGCAGACTGTCTACTGACTGGGAAGCCAGTGAGGCTGGATCTCAGGATCCTGAGATCATAACCTGAACGGAAATCAAGAGTCAGACGCTTAACTAAGGCACCCATAGGCCCCTAAACTCTTTCAGAATTTTAAACCTCTATTTCCTGTGATAGGCACATTGCGCACAGTAAAAGTTGTTGTCATTCAATATATATCTTAATAAAGGTAAGTAGTTGTAGTAATTTAAAATAGCTATAATATAAATTAAAAATAAAATCTTGACAACAACAGAAGCATTCACAAAATGGTTTGTCACTTGGATAGTATTTCCGTAATTATAAACTACCAAAAACTTTACTCTAAGATAGGGGCATTTTATTCCATATTCCTATAACTTAATAAATAAATTTGTTCCCTAAAAGCATGACCATAAATGAGAAAAATGGCCTGGATATAAGAACTGATAAGCATCCATCAACATCACTAATATGAAAGGTCTGTATATTGAATATTTTATATTAATTGCAATTATCCTAGAACTATTTCCCAGTTTTATGATGGTATTTAAGAAAAGAGCTATCTTGGCTTGTGATTACTTGTGATACTGACAAACTAATTTGTCAGTCATAGTGGTTCAGTGACTGGATAGCTCAAAGTAACGTTAAACTTATCCAAGCAAACCTTTTTATGTTTGTAGGGTCCTACAAATTATACTTTCTCAACTACTTCAAGACAAGTAACTAAAACCCTTGGATAGCTAGTGTCATTTCTGTGTTGTAGCTTCTGCACCAAAAATATTTTATTCATATCATGTAAACATCTATGGTTCATAGATGGACAATAGATATATTAAATTCTTAAAGTTTCTACACAGTTATCAGTTTAGGTAGTAGTGACATGCCTTGATTACATATTCTGAGTTGTGAAACATGTCTATAGACTTAGAAAATCCAAAATGATGAGTTTATTAGATATACAATTAATTCTGGTTTGATTTTTACACCTGATCAGTCATACAGTATAAGTGAATTCACAAGTATGAAAAAAAAATATGTAGATCATGTACTGATTCTGATCTTTAGACATATGATTATGAAAGAAAATGAATTAGTATGCTTTATTTTAATGTGGTAATATGAAGACTGTTAAATTTAATCAGCACTGAAGAATGAGTACAGTTCATTATTTGTCTTAAAAAGTGCTTTTTCTTAAAAGGCTTCAGCCAAATTAAATATATTTGAGCATCATGGATAAATATGTATATCTGACTTTGTAAATGTACTTTTAAAAATATTTCTCCATCTTATCCTAACCCTAGTCTCATGTGTAGATAATAACTCATATCCCTTTAAAACACTGATGCCAAGAGTTAAACATTACCAGGAAGTCACATTTCTGAAATGCAGATTTAATCATATAATTCTTTAACTTATATACTTCTAATAACTACCCACAAAATATAATCAAAGTTCTCTAAAAAGTCACACAAGATTTCCCAATTTGAATTAGTGTAAGAAATTTCTGCTCCTTTTCAGTTCCATTCATATGATCCAGACACCCGCTAAAGTTCCCTGCAGACATTGTGCCATTTCACACTTTGAAAATGCCATTCCCTTTGCCTGTTTAAACCAACTTACTACCTTGCCCAAATCAAGATCTTTGACCTTTCCTTTATGGCTCAAGCTCAAATATTATTTCTCTGTCAACTCTCCAATAAATCCCCCTGGAAGCAAGTTGTACCATTGTTTGTTAGAAAACAACATGCGTGCATTATTTGTATGGAATTTATTACACTGCATTGTATTTTTGTTGTTGTTGTTAGAAATCCATTTCCTCCTTTAGAGCATAAACTCCTTCTACTTAGGGAGCCTCTTTTATTCCTCTGTATATCTTGTAAGTGCATTGCTTGGTGCAGAGCCTCCAACAAGGACAAGATTCATTTTGGCACACGTAAGAAGAAAGAATGATGGAGAAAGAAAACTCACATTCTTCAGTTTTTGCTATAGATTTAGGCACTGCCAATGCTTCTTAATACTGAAAAAAAAGTCATCCTGAGACACAAAAACCTACATTTTAAGATGTGCCAGTGCTGGCATTAAACCATCACTTTGTCCCACCTTATTCACAACTAATGAATAGGTTAGTTGTGCTCAATCTCAGGTCAACAAAATAAGATATGATTTAACTCTGCAGTGTGAAAAGTGGTTTCTTTTCATAAACACATGCAGCACATGGTCCTGTTGTGCATGTTATCCATGGTGCAGAAGTAAACCTTCTGAAGGACTATTATCATAAACAGCATTATTAAGGATGAGCTAAACTTAATTTTTTTCAGCTATCGTTCAAAATGGATTTATAAAAACATAAAGGTCTTTTAAGCTTGGTGAAAACTTGTTCCATTAGAAACTGATGTGGTTATTATTGGATGTTTCCATATGACTGTTTTCAAGAGGCCCATGAAATTTTAATTTACTTGAAAAACTAAAATGCAGAGTTATTTGTTTTGACATGTTTAATCACTTTTCCATTTTAAAGCCAAAGATGAGAAATCACTGGGGAAAGTAAAAAAAGAAGACAGTGTCAATATGAGCACAAAGAAATGAGAGATTTGCAAATAAACTTCACATTATTAAAATGTCATTTAGCTGCAGTGTTTTTATTACTTTTTTAGAATGAAAAGCATATAAACCATTTCTGTTATTGCTGATTTAATGTGAAATTATTAATGTACTTTAAAAAAATAATATAATGTCCCACTATGTGCCACTAATTGAATTAGTGATATTGAAACATAAATATATAATATAAAAATCTGGATTAAAATTTAATAATTTATTATGCCTTTTCTGATAAAAATAAAGCATTTATATTAAGATAGAATAAAAGGATCTGAAACTCAGTCTGGAGTGGAACTGTTTATTCCTTTACTTGTTCGTCTGTCTAGTCAGGTGCATTAAGTACGTGTATCTGTGCCAGGCACGGGGGTTAGCCCCTGGGAAACAATGTGGAACCGGAGATGTGGGATCCCAGGTCTCAAAGAGCTTATGTCAGTGGTAGAGATAAACCAACAGATAAAAACTGAAGTAACACAATCACATGGTATTTTTAAAAGATGATAAAGAAAGTAAACACAGTTCACTAATAGAAAATGAAGGTCAGTCTTGAATAGAATGCTCAGAAAGAGCATCTTGAGGAAGTGCCTCAAACCCGGAGATGGAAAAGAAAGATGGTGGCTGCTGAGAACTCCGTTCACGGGAAGGCACTGGTTTTTACACAACAGTTATATCTGCTTTCCAGCCAGGCAACCTTCCTCCCTTTTCAGTACCATCTCCCTCCCAATCATTTCTTGTACAATATTAACAACAAAGTGGGGAAAAAGATTTAAAACTTCTTCCAGAAATATCTGCACTTTAGCAGGGGTCAAAACATCTGTTTATCACAATGGAAAGAAAGAAAGCTCTGGAACTAATGTTTCTGGCATTATGTGCTTAGTATACTCTGGAGACCTGTGGATGTGGTAGCAGTGGCTCTCTTCGACATCCAAAAATGAGAACAAAGAGCCAATAAATGAAGTTCAGCCCTGTTGGCAGTATCCTGAAAATATTTGGTTTTCCTGGGCAATTTGGGAAGGACATCAACAAGCCAACCCAGAGACAATGCAGAGTGAAGTCAGGTGTATTTTTGATATGGGCTCTCCGGTCTTTCTGGGTTTTACTGGTAAGGAAGAGTGTAAATGGAAAAAAATGAAAACAAAACACACACATTCTTTTCCTTTCCTGTGTAGTCCATATGGAACTAGGTGTATGATATTAAAGGTGATGTATGGTTGTGACCACACTAACATAAAGGTAAAATAATGACCACCTCTAGGGAGGGATATCAGAATTATTTCCATTTTTTTAAATCTTTTAATAAAGCTGTTACTCAGTTTGTACACAATATGATAAGGCCATATATATAGTCACTCCAATTATTAAAACTCAGAATTTGGGCAAAAACTGTAAAACTTATCTGGTCCAAATACATACAGAACCTTTACCATATCCTTGACAATCATTGTCCTATCTTTTGTCACCTAACTGAGAAGAGATTTTACTTTCTTTAATTTTTCTTATCATGTTCAGTTAGCCATTGTATAATACATAATTAGTCCTTGATGAAGTGTTCAATGATCCATTAGTTAAGTATAACACCCAGTGCTCATCACAGCACATGCCCTCCTCAATACCCTTCACCCTGTCACCCCCTCCCCCCACCTGCCTCCCCTCTGAAACCCCCAGATCATTTCTCAGGGTCCACAGTTTCTCTTGGTTTTCTGTTCCCTTTTCTGCTCACCTCTTAAGATCCTATGAAGACTAGATGACAGCAATGGATGCGCTGTGAAGGGTTAAGCACATATATTCACATATGGAAGGTGTACAATGCAGAAGGGGCAAGAAAGACACATGAGAATTCCCAAGAAAAAGACAACCACTGTTTATAACACATCTGACAATTTTGTGTTGGGCTTTCCCTGGTGAACAAAGTAGAGAATTTGTGAGGTGAGCTGAAATCTCAGAGATAAGAACACATTTATTTCTGTGTTTATTCAGTAAATTTCCCTCATACACTGTAGGTGCTAAATTCAAATAAACAACCATAGAAACTTTTTTGGGGTTCATCAATCTGTTCAGTATTGGAAGTGGCAACTAAACATGATTGTTATGTATCAATAGGGCAAAGCACACATAGGACAGTTTTGTCAGATCTTAAACTATTGCCTCTCAGTTCAAAACCTACTGCTGTATGCATTTTGCTTTCTGATGTTGGCTACGAATGAGACTCTGAAAACTGCCCTTTTCCTTTTCCAGATGGCTCTACGTTAGATTCTACAATCTGGATGCTAGAGGAAGACTGTGAGGCGGAGGAGAAGGAAGGAGCTTGCTCCTTCCTCTTCAGTTTGCTGCGGCTGTCAGCATTGCCACAAAAATAGCCCTTCACCCCATGTACCTTTAACTGGTGCCAGTAGCATCAGGGTGCCATTTCCAGATCTTCCTATACTCCAGGATGTATCAGCACACACATATGCAGGCACCTGTACTTAGAGGTCTGATCCCAGATCCACAGGGTCTCTTTTCCAATCTCTTAAGGTAACAACACAAGTTGGGCAACCGAGGTTCCCTTCCCCACTAATAATGCCCTACTACATACAATTCATATATAATACAAACTGTGTGTTATCATGCATATAAATCATAAAATACACTAAAGTAAGCATGTGCATGATAGTCTTGATAGCACATAATGCATATCCTATACTAGATTTCACTGTGCATAGTACTATCTACAAATATTCACCTGGGGCGTGAAATCCTTAATTACGAAAACCACTTTCTGTTAATGGAGTCCTGTCAGCATTCAACATGCATATCACGTATGCAGAGGTCTAGGTGCCAGTTCTGCATGGGGCCCTCCCCCAAATCTCTCTGTTCCAATAACCCTGCTTCTTCCCTGTGTCCCTCAGCAGTCACTGCCCTGTGTCACCTCAGCGGGCCTCCTTCCTTTCCCCCTTTCCTCTGCCAGCATCCAGTTAGTTTTTTCCTCTCCAGTGAACTCTTGAAGTAACTGGATGGCTTCTGTTCCGTAACTGGACTCCGAATGAAACAACAATATACGAAGAATCTAGGACATCACTTAACTATATTAGAAACCGTATCAGAAGCCCACCAGAAACCATACCATTAGATATATTTACTTAGAGTTGCAATATTTAAAACATTCAGCAACTCGCAGTTTGAAAACTCCTTGGAAACCAGGGTGGTTTTAAAACTTACTGATTATAGTTCAATATCTTTTTTTTTGAGATTTTCTTTCTTATTGTACTTAATTTACAAAACCCACTGTGTAGTTTCAATTTATAGTGTGCCTCAATTCGGGCTATCCATATTTCAGGGCTCGGTAGCCACCTTCAGCTAGTGCTACCTTACTGGGGACAGTACAGGCAGCTTTAGATGGTCTAGCATGAGCGCAGCACACATTCAGTCCAATTCTCAAGTGTCTTACATGCCCAATTCTGGGCAATGTGAAGGTCATCAACATGACAGGGAGCCAAACAATAGAAAGGCTAACACAGTAAAATACAGAGTTTGATAGACAGATAGACAGATGGTTTCAGTTCAATATCTTTGTTTAAGGCAGTTGAAAATAGAGCCTTCCATTCCGGTGCATGTTGTGCACACCATTTCAATTTTCCAGAGGCAGTAGTGAGAGAGAGGATGGGATAGATAATATTTACTCAGCTACTAGAATGCAGCAATAATTAAAATAAAAATGAAGAATTACTTTAAAGTCAATACATATTGTCAATATGGTGAGCATATATAATTGCTTACGATACTTAAATTTAAGATCAACACAAGTAAATTTAAAATGTTTTGAAATCTAGGTGAAAATCAATACTTCTCTTACATAGGTTTATCTTAACCCAATCTAAAAGAGATTGGACGTGCTCCATAATTTGGTACAACGTAGTGGATCACTTCATTGACAAATTTCTTTTAACTAAAAAAAAATCCTCATCCCAAATTTCCCCTTCAGCGACTCATTCTTTTATCCAAAATTCCTCACGTGATATGGCTGTAGTCCTAATCTCCCAATTCCTCTGATCTTACATGTCCTTGTTCTCAATTAAAACCACGCTGGAGGTGTCACCTCCACCTCTGCCCAGAGCGCTTGCTGTTCTGTCTCAGCAAGGTCGGCATCGATGTTACCCCTTGATGGCTATGCTCGGTCCTTTTCTGGGTTGACACCCCCCTGGCATCATATGCAATGGATCACTACCTTCTCCTTGAAATAATTTACTTCTTTCTGAACGATACATTTTTTTTAGGAGTTACCTCTGGCTTTCTCTTTGCCCTACACAGCAAATCCTGTCTATCAGGAATTCGACCTCAAATTACATCCAGAATCCAACTACTACTCCACACTCTAGACTTCTACTACCCATGGTATGGTCTTACCTAGATTTTAACAGTTTTCTCTGTTCCTACAGTTGAACTCTCAAGTCTTTTTAACACAGCAGCCAGAATGATCATTTAAAATGCAAAACAGATCATGACTCTTGGATTGCTTCCTATCTCACTACAGGTCTTACTGGTGCTGACACACCTCACGTTTCCTCTTTCACCACGTTCCCAAAAGAGAACACTTTCTGTACTCTCTGGAGGAGTCACTTTTTCTAGAAACATTGACCTCTTTGCTTCACACATTCTAGGCATGTTCCCATCTTTGAGCCTTTGCTTTGGCTTTTTCCCTGCCTTAAATGGTCCTCCCCAATATATCTACTTGGATTGCTCCCTCACCTGTTTGAAGGTTTGTCTGTCTCTATCATCTTAAGGCCTATGCTGATCTAACTGCTGTGTGCCCACCCCACCCTCGCTGCACCCCCCACCCACACTCCAT